>CM051235.1:267291215-267508715 GCA_027917425.1 Gastrophryne carolinensis
CCCAAGTCTCACTGATCTGCTGCCATCTCCTCCGGTTTTACTTTAGGGCATTATTTACACATCTCAACAAGGGATCCTTCTAGGTCCCTTAGTTTCCGGGCAGCATTCTGATGGGATGCAATAGGGCCACCCAAAATCCAGCGAAACTTTGCTGAGCTGCGAGATCGATGTGGGACATTGATGAGCATGGCTAAGGCGATGCTTGTCATTAACAGATGGCTACGCAGACAGCGTGGTGAGATTCGGACCCTGAAGCAGCCAGCGGCGACATTCAAAAGGTAAGTAGTGGCTTATGGGGTGGGGGATTTGCCCCTTTTTATTTTTGGCCCGATGTTCCTTTTTAAGAGACAGAATTGTTGAAAAAGATCAAATGTGGGCACTAACTGGAGGGCACTGTTAATGAGTAACTGGTAATAAAAGCACATTTAGTTTGAATTACCCGTTAACGGGTTACTGTTAATTCAAATGAAATTGATATATATATATACCAATTTAGTTTGAAATACCTGTTAAATGTGCCCTCCAATCAATGCACATGGTTGATCTGTTTCTACAATTCTCAGCCACCTGTGTGTACTGAGATAGACATGGAAAACCCCGTCCTGGAAGGTGTGGAGTGGCAAGCCCCAACTACCAATCTTGACTGCTGTTCCACTGATCATGTTCCTAAACACACCTGGGCTCAGCTGGGCTGAATAGAAGTCTAAGTCCAGGTGTGCTGAGGTAAATGGTCATTGTGAAGTGCATGTCTGGAGAAAAATCACCCTGCATGAATGGGTCAGGTTGACACCCCTGACTGAGTGAGATATACACTTCTATATATATATTACTTATCAGCAGGAAGAGAATTTCTCTGAACAGCTGTAAAAGCACAGTTAACAATTACCTGTATGATCCTTGTTAATTAACATATCAAATGCGTGCATCCTGCTCTTCCTGGGAAAGCTCTCTTGGTAACTCTGAAATGTCTCAAAACTAATTTTCTTAGATTACTTTAGTTACATTCATGTCATATTAATTTAAATGGCATGACTGGTTGCAGCAGAATTTACACTTTCTTATGATACCAATTATCAAATCATATTTTCAATTTTCAAGTATAAAAAGGAATTAAAGTGGTCTGTTACTTCACCCTACCTCAGCCACGATGCCTCAGATGATTAGCAAGCTAGAGTCAGGAAGTCTCTGATCTGTAATTTGATGTACATTGCTAAGGTAAACACATTGTTGCTAAGGAAAACTGTTTTATTTTATAACTCAGAGTAGCAAACAAATAGAAAAGAAAAAAATGAGCAGAGCTTAGTACAAACTTTGATTACACCATTTCACACAATAATGGAAACTTTAAAAATGCCATTAAATGGGATTACCTATTAAAGAATTTAATTTGTACAGCCTGGGTAAAGAAAGGAAAGGGACAACATGATTGCAATCTTTTAATACTGTATGTGAAAAAGGTTTGAATAGGGCCCCGAAGTTTGTAAACTGTTTTTAAGAAACTTAATGACAAAGCAAGGGGGTATGATCTAAAATTTGAATCTGAATTTTTTTTAAATATTGTTGTACTGAAAGAGTAGTAGATCCTTAGGACAATTTTCTAGGAGTGGTGGGATAAAATTAACAGTAAGTAAATTTAATCCTAGATAAATATCTATCCTGACATAAAGTGAACATTTACACAGAAAGGCAGACTAGATCGGCCATGTGGTCTCATTCTGTTGACAACCTTCTATGTATTCAGGAAGTTAATCCAAGGTCTACAATTTTCAAACAGGCCCAATCTAAGCCCTTTCTGATGATACATAATCAGAAAAGACATGTAAAATATAAGGCAGAATTCGCTTTCACTCTAATCTGTAATGTGGCTTTGATATTGTGTCCAGAATCCAGGAATGGAAAGCTTATTGAAAATAAATCTCTCCAAATGAAAAGTAAAGTTCAAATTCTTATAAACAGGTGTGCAAATATATCCTGATAAAGGTCACTCTGTTCTTTTCATTTCAGAGAGATGGTTGTGCACTGCCAGAGGCAAGCACATCACCTTTTATCTGCATCTGTCATTTATTTAACTGTTATTTTTCATTTATTTCACAGGAGTGAATGCAATCCATGGCAGAGCTGTATGAAATCTGGTGTTATTCAATTAAGCTCCCTAAAGAAATGGCTCAGTGGACACCCAAAAGACATTGTACGATGAAACAAGGAGAACCGATGGGGAGTGCTTGCCAAAAGCTATCGGTGGCCACTAGCTCTCTCCTGAGTCAAGTTGGATATGACAGATAGTCATGGCCTGTTCCAAGCCTCAAATCTTTATCAGACCTGTCAGTGGCAATAAACTCTTCTGCTAACAGCACATCTGCCAAATATTATGTCACTAATATATTTTCTTTAAATAAAATGTGTACAGCATCTGAATGATTATCGTAGGCCCTAAAATGTTTTGGTAAATTAAAAGGAATTTTGACAGAAACAAAAATGTAACATTTGGGGAGGTTCAGAATTATAATAAGCATTTATTCACCAAATATACACTATAAATATATACAATGGATGTTTTTTTTGTTTTGAAGGCACATAGAAAGACAGATTAATTAGGGATGAATTAACCTTGGAATGGGAAGAAACTGGTCTTGTAACAGGAACCAGGCATGGGAAACCATTTGAAGACTTTACCTGGTAGAGTTCCTAACCTAGAAAGGAATAGTGGGGCTACTAAAATTACTGGTAGGTCAAGGTTGAAGACTGGATACAATATCAGACTGGGGGTTTTGGTCCCACACTACAGTTAAATATAAATTATTCCACTTATCTTTAGGGCTCATGCACATAGAAACTATGCTAAATTGTACACTTGCAGTGGGGGGCTTTGCAAAGGATTGACCCTGTTATTTCTAGGCAATTGATAGACAGAGAGCCAAGACTGTCAGCACTGGATCAGAGTGCTAAGGGCAGGTGGTCCCTTTGGAGATTCCCCCATGTTCCCCTGCATGCCAGTCTGAGCCTGGTTGTGCCATTTTCTCATGTTCATTTTTGTTTTATGCTAGGATGATTTAAGTATAAATGTCTACAATGGCAGAATTGCTGTAAGTAGGTTTACATCTACCATTGAATAAAGTCAAACTTATTTGCAGAATATGGATAAACTTTGACATCTCATACCGAAAATGGGAAAATTATGCACTGGTTTAAAATGTGACCATTAGGTGTATCTAGTGAAACAAGATTCTAGATGGCTGAGGGATCTAAAATTGGGTTTTAGTTTGGTTTACCACAGAAGCAACATCACAGTTTTAAATTGGTTTGAATGTAATCTGTGCAAGACTGTAAGATTGTGCCCCCTTGTCGGGACCTGGCATTCAGTGAGTGGCAAAAGGGACCATGACCAACATTTCAGACAGCAACCGTTGTGCTGATAATATCAAGCTTCAAAGGCTCCGTCAACTTCTTCAGGCTCTTTAATCCCTGTAAGATAGTTTTGAACAGTGTGTTCATCTACAGATGAAAATATTGGCATACCACACTTTCACCACTTCCGTTGAGAAGAAGCTTTTACAGTAACAGAAGTGGGGGAAAAGGCGTACACCAAAATATACCCCCGCCAAGTCTATTTTGATAGCGGATAATCAATGAATCTGGTCCTTTCTACGAAGAATGCACCATGCCAAATTAACAGATCTAAGTCTAAAGTCCCCCTATGACAGCAAATGTCCTAAAGATCTCTGGATTCAGTTCCAGAATCAATAGAAGGAAAGTAATGACAATATGTCAACTGGCCAACTTTGAACTGGATCAAAAATCTAAATAAGTTGTCCCAACAGTTCCTTTCCTTCAATGTAAAATGATTAAGAGCCCCTGGCCTGTGCAGCATACTCATCTACTTAATAGCGCACAGAGGTTCCTGATGTGGACTAGGCAAAATAATTGTGTCAGGTGTCCAGAGAATAGGACTGCCATTGTCACAAAAAAAATCCTGCCCGGCTGGAGCTTCCATGGGGTCAGCATTTGTCAGCAAATCCCTTAGCAGCCCTTGGTAAAGCTCTGTATGGTCTGTGGCCCTTGTGAGGCCAAGTTTGCCCCCTTAACAAATTACAAAAGATTGTATTTTTGGCGTCCCTTGAATAAACTGAAAACAATGGTATTTTAAAAACATTAAAAAGAAAGATATGCATAAGAAATTCTAAAATGGAACACTGACTCTTTTAACAAGATACAGTGAACTCTTTACTTGTTCCTTGAATAGAGACAGGTGGAAAGCCTTTCTCTTTGCCTGAGACAGGAACCCTTAAAGCAGACTTAAATCCAAAATGACTTTTGTCTCTGTCCCTCACGTCTCAGCTATTTGGGATTGTCTGCCTGCAAAATATCTCCTGAAGATGCCAAAAAGGACAATATACTTACCATTCCACATCGCTGGGCCCCCTGCAGTAATATTGACTAATACACATCATTGGATGTGGCCATTGGGGTTTAATCATAGAACCTTTTGCATGGAATCGAGAAGGATGGGGAGTAATGGTTAATATAAGCCTGTGTCACCAAATGTAGGGTCTTCCTTGGAAGTTATATTGTGGATGTCCTTGTAAGAGTGTGACAATCTCTAGGCAGAAGAGATTAAGGGGATTTTCCAGAACGCCTCCAGATAGTAGTTTCTGGTAAATGTTACCCTGTATGAAGATCACTTCCACAGTCACAATTCCAGCAGTACAACTCTTCATAATCCTTCATAAAGTATGTATTTCCAGCAATTAGTAGTCTTGTTGTCTTCCATAGGCCTTTAGGGCCACTGCCAGGCTCAGTCTCAAATTTTGGATACACAAGTCTTTGGCTACGGCTAGTGCCGCAGTAATTTCATCATGGCTGTTCCCATGAACCACAACAGTTATTTAGACTGGACTGGCCCTTTAATATCCGGTAGCTGCTGGTCCCTCAGCTACCAAAACGAAATCCTCATAGTCACATAAGGAAAGTTCTAGCTGAACTGGGACTAGGCACATGCTTCAACGAACCAAACTATGAACTGCAATGAGGTATTCAATGTGTCTAACTATTAGTGCCTAGGACACTCCCTTAGAGGAGATGAGCTATAAGGCTAACCACCTCTATTGCCTCTTCTAGACCTTGGAATGGCTACCTGCTGTCCTGCACATCATACTAATTTCCAGAATCTACACGTGTTATTCAGTTGACATGCTTTCTTATTTGGGATGCCTAGGGGAAGAGGGACACTGGAAGGCTTCTGGCAGGAGGTTTGCTTTAACAATTAGAAGTTCCCCATTTTGCTACCTGCTGGATTGTGAAAAAACATGGACATCATTTGTGGACTGAACTTTAAAGTCATTCAAAGGCCCAGGAAGGGGATGGTGAATGTACTGTATTCTTCTTGGGAGTCAATGTGAAGTGACTAAATTTTAAAGGACCTTTACCTTTGGCACTTGGAAACAGTAAGTAGTCATCTATTTAATCAATTGCCTTGGTTGGGGGAGTGTCTGTCATCTTTACAAGCTGCAAAGTTGCAAATCTAATAATAGGGCAAGACTAGCCTCTCCAAACCACTCAAAAAGAAATTTGTGGCACAATCGCATGATAAAACCCCTTATTTTCTCTATGATCCTTGACAGAATTACAATACTTAGCAAAAGGGACACCGATTTCATCGGCGGTGACGGGGTAATTGATCAACCATAGCCTGTCTTTCCAGTCTGGATTGATAATAGGGATACCCAGAGTAAAATCTTATTCTTTGAAAGTATTAAGTTGTGTAAGACTAGTCTTAAAGATCCAGATAGCAAGTGACAGACATTGATTTTTGTGGACTGCTCAAAGTTTTTTTATAGAAACTTATAGACACAAGAATACAACCTCCCTTTCCCCACCAAAGCTGTTTCAATATTTTACAGATATGCATAACATTACACATAACAGTGAGCACACTTGAGCGTAGATGTGCCTGCAGTCTGCCAGCTAGTCTGCAACCTGGAGATTAGCAGACTTCCTGGCGAACATAATACAGGAAACGAATGTGTACCCCATGCTCATCAAGTGTGACTTGGAGGATTGGTAGCATCAGAGCCGCTCATCCTTGTTCAGATTAATTACCTGGGCCACAAACATGTTTTCATGCAATATGCAGCTCAATTCTTTATTTATTAATAAAATTCAGTTAGCTAAGATTCATTACAACTTGAAAGGTTTATAATTATAATTCATAGGCCACTGGTATTTCCAAACGGTTAAAATAAATATCTAACTCAATAAAAATGACCTACCCTATAGAAACCATTGCATGGGGGGTTGATTTTAAAATTGTATTTTCATTTTAACATTTTATTTATTTTGAGTGAGGGGGACTCTCTAGACTAGATTTAAAAACTAAATAACCCCTAGAGAACGTTCTGCTCCCTTGATAAGTGAATTCTACCGGTAATAAGGTAGATATTTTATTTTAAACTTTTGGAAACAACAGAAGCATATGTAAATTGAAATTCAAATGTTGTAATGTTTAATAACCTCTAAAATCAAATATATACAGTATCTCATTAAAAAAAATCTACACCTCACTAGGTCTTATATAAAGGGGATTTTTATTTTTAAGAAAAGAAAACTATTTTTGATCTTTACTGTGTGCTAAGTGAAAGAGAGCTCAGAGACTTTATATTTGTTAAATAACCCCCACGGTTAATGTCTGCTGAAAAGTTGGGCCTAGCCCATTTTTTATTTATCTACCCCCTAAAATATAATGATTTCGTCTTACAGCCCCTGAGAAATCCAAACACATTGAAAATGAGCCTCTCTAAATTTGTTTGGATTCCTCATAGGCTGCTGTTAAATCTAGATATGTATGGTAGTTACCAGAGACCATTTGCACTTGGCTCATTAAAAACGACTTTGATACTGATGACTTGCTCTCTGTGGTCATTGGGTGTGTTTTTGTGCATCATCTGTGTTGCCCTGTGTCTTTTCAATACCACGACTTTTCACCACCACTTTTTAGGAGTTGGCAGGCATGCAGTGCCCCCTGTTGTGCTTGGGTTGATTTAGGAGCCAAATTACACCCCACTCCCACACCTACCACAGCAGTAGTAGAATGGCTTGTAAAAGCACTGAAATGACAGAAATATTTAAACAGGACACTTGACCTGTATTTTTGCAGTAAAAATTAATGTTGAGTGAACCCGAACCGCAAAGTTTGGGTTTGTACCAATCTTTGCAAGTTTGGGTTTCCAAACACGAATACAGACTTTATCCAGAAGTCTGTGTCTGTGCTGACCAGCCCATCAACCAGCTTCACCTAAAGGATGCAGCAGCAGGAGGCTGCTGTACTACTTACCTGAGCTCCGCAATCACGGCCCCGTCTGTGGCGGCATTCTTTTAAATGGTCCTCGGCTGGGGCCACAGAAAGATGGCTGCTACCCTCACGACTATGGACAATCCTAGAGCCAGCACTGTCAGCTGGCACTAGGAGTGTCTAGGTAAGTTGTACAACAGTGCTTCCAGCTGCACACTCTGCGCCCCCCCCCCCCCAACACTTGCCTTAAAAATGATTTTATTCTTTTTTTTTACTACCGGATTCTGCCTCTGGGGGAATAGAAAGGGCTGCTGCTATGAAGGGTCCCAGCTTTTTACCCTGTGTAAATCTTACACAGGACCTGCAGGGGGAGTTAGATAGGGCTAGTGGAAATTGGAATTCATGCTTAACCTACAGCATGAAGGAATTCTTCGGATTTGGGAAATATAGGTTTTATAGTTCAGGAGGCAAAAAAAAAAAAATTGCCATTTTTTTGCCCCCAGTTCTGGAGATCTAACGGGCAATCTTGAAACGGTGTTATCGTAATTTGTCTTCTTCTATAAAAACGTATATAATTTGCCCTAAAGTTTTCTAGCTCTAAGGTGGATGATCTGTTTAGTGAAGTAGGATTCCCCCGACTCGCACCTGATCACATTGACATTCTTGAAGATAGGATCACTCAAGCAGAGGTGACAGCTATTATAAAGGGCTTGAACCCCTCAAGGGCTCTGGAGCGCGATGGGCTGACTGACCTTTACTACAAGAATTTTGGAGAGCTTCCCTCCTCTCTTCTGGCAGTGTGGTATGGTACTCTGGGGGAGGGGGCCTGTCCTCCCGGCGATCTGAACATAGCCTTGATCTGTGTACTTCCAAAACCAGCAAAGGATCCTTGTTACTGTGGGAATTACTGTCCTATCTTCCTAATTAATACAAATCTCAAAATATGAATTAAAATATTGGCTAATAGACTGAATCTCTTTCTCTCCCAATACATCCACATAGACCAGGTGGATTTTACCTCTGGAAGGCAGACCCATGACTAGAATTATAGATTTTGTCTTGGTGGGGGTCTTGGGTTGGGATGGCAAAGGCATTAGGTGAAGCATGTTATTATCACTTGACTTGCATATGCAGATGGTGCTCCAAAATATGGGAATTGCATTCAAAGTTGTTTGCGTAAGAGCAGGGCCTCACCACCTCATGTTAGTCATTTAATGGGGGTACATATGTACATATTACACTTCATATGCACCCAACAAGTATAACATATTAGTACAGTGATCGTCATTCAATTGGTTGTACAAGTAATATTATGTCAGTGGTATACACTAGGGATGAGCGAATCGATCCGGACGAACCCGGATTCGATCCGAATTTCAGGAAAAATTCGATTTCCCCGCGATTCGATCGCTCGAAGTTTTCCTTTAACATCCATTCATTTACATTACAGGCATTCTAAGATGGCGGACGGGACATGTCCAGACATCAACCCCGCGCCAGTGCAAGCTGGGACAGTCACATGCAGCCTATCAGCAGCCAGCAAGCCCGGTGACGTCACAGCGCTATTTAAGGCCGGCCATCTTGCTTTTCCTCATTTCTCTATTGCATTCGTGAGAGACAGGACGCTGCTGTAGGCAGGGAGAGAGACAGTTAGACAGGCAGGGACAGACAGGGACAGGCTGGAAACAGGCAGGAGACAGACAGGAGACAGACAGAAAGTCAGCGAAAAACAGGGAAAGGTAGAAAAATCAGAGGCTGTCAGCCTGTCACAGGGAGTTTTTTTTTTTTTTTTTCATCCAGCCTGACAGGCTTTGTTAGCGTTTTCAGGCTGCTTATACTAACTAACTGTGCATATATACTGAACTGATCTTAAGTCTGCTGTGAGGCATCCCGTTCTGTGACTACAGCAGCCTCTGTTTAAGACCATATAACCATTTGCTCTTATTATAATTGAAATTAGCCTGATAAAGACACTTTTGCTGGCCATAGTACTTCTGGACCCTGCCAGGTGTACTTACTGCTGGTTTTTAGGGCATCCCATTCTGTGACTACAGCAGCCTCTGTTTAAGACCATATAACCATTTGCTCTTATTATATTTGAAATTAGCCTGATAAAGACACTTTTGCTGGGCATAGTACTTCTGGACCTTGCCAGGTGTACTTACTGCTGGTTTTTAGGGCATCCCATTCTGTGACTACAGCAGCCTCTGTTTAAGACCATATAACCATTTGCTCTTATTATATTTGAAATTAGCCTGATAAAGACACTTTTGCTGGGCATAGTACTTCTGGACCCTGCCAGGTGTACTTACTGCTGGTTTTTAGGGCATCCCATTCTGTGACTACAGCAGCCTCTGTTTAAGACCATATAACCATTTGCTCTTATTATATTTGAAATTAGCCTGATAAAGACACTTTTGCTGGCCATAGTACTTCTGGACCCTGCCAGGTGTACTTACTGCTGGTTTTTAGGGCATCCCATTCTGTGACTACAGCAGCCTCTGTTTAAGACCATATAACCATTTGCTCTTATTATAATTGAAATTAGCCTGATAAAGACACTTTTGCTGGCCATAGTACTTCTGGACCCTGCCAGGTGTACTTACTGCTGGTTTTTAGGGCATCCCATTCTGTGACTACAGCAGCCTCTGTTTAAGACCATATAACCATTTGCTCTTATTATATTTGAAATTAGCCTGATAAAGACACTTTTGCTGGGCATAGTACTTCTGGACCCTGCCAGGTGTACTTACTGCTGGTTTTTAGGGCATCCCATTCTGTGACTACAGCAGCCTCTAGACCATATAACCATTTGCTCTTATTATATTTGAAATTAGCCTGATAAAGACACTTTTGCTGGGCATAGTACTTCTGGACCCTGCCAGGTGTACTTACTGCTGGTTTTTAGGGCATCCCATTCTGTGACTAAGCAGCCTCTGTTTAAGACCATATAACCATTTGCTCTTATTATAATTGAAATTAGCCTGATAAAGACACTTTTGCTGGCCATAGTACTTCTGGACCCTGCCAGGTGTACTTACTGCTGGTTTTTAGGGCATCCCATTCTGTGACTACAGCAGCCTCTGTTTAAGACCATATAACCATTTGCTCTTATTATATTTGAAATTAGCCTAATAAAGACACTTTTGCTGGCCATAGTACTTCTGGACCCTGCCAGGTGTACTTACTGCTGGTTTTTAGGGCATCCCATTCTGTGACTACAGCAGCCTCTGTTTAAGACCATATAACCATTTGCTCTTATTATATTTGAAATTAGCCTAATAAAGACACTTTTGCTGGGCATAGTACTTCTGGACCCTGCCAGGTGTACTTACTGCTGGTTTTTAGGGCATCCCATTCTGTGACTACAGCAGCCTCTGTTTAAGACCATATAACCATTTGCTCTTATTATATTTGAAATTAGCCTGATAAAGACACTTTTGCTGGCCATAGTACTTCTGGACCCTGCCAGGTGTACTTACTGCTGGTTTTTAGGGCATCCCATTCTGTGACTACAGCAGCCTCTGTTTAAGACCATATAACCATTTGCTCTTATTATATTTGAAATTAGCCTGATAAAGACACTTTTGCTGGGCATAGTACTTCTGGACCCTGCCAGGTGTACTTACTGCTGGTTTTTAGGGCATCCCATTCTGTGACTACAGCAGCCTCTGTTTAAGACCATATAACCATTTGCTCTTATTATATTTGAAATTAGCCTGATAAAGACACTTTTGCTGGGCATAGTACTTCTGGACCCTGCCAGGTGTACTTACTGCTGGTTTTTAGGGCATCCCATTCTGTGACTACAGCAGCCTCTGTTTAAGACCATATAACCATCTGCTCTTATTATAATTGAAATTAGCCTGATAAAGACACTTTTGCTTGCCATAGTACTTCTGGACCCTGCCAGGTGTACTTACTGCTGGTTTTTAGGGCATCCCATTCTGTGACTACAGCAGCCTCTGTTTAAGACCATATAACCATTTGCTCTTATTATATTTGAAATTAGCCTGATAAAGACACTTTTGCTGGGCATAGTACTTCTGGACCCTGCCAGGTGTACTTACTGCTGGTTTTTAGGGCATCCCATTCTGTGACTACAGCAGCCTCTGTTTAAGACCATATAACCATTTGCTCTTATTATAATTGAAATTAGCCTGATAAAGACACTTTTGCTGGCCATAGTACTTCTGTACCCTGCCAGGTGTACTTACTGCTGGTTTTTAGGGCATCCCATTCTGTGACTACAGCAGCCTCTGTTTAAGACCATATAACCATTTGCTCTTATTATAATTGAAATTAGCCTGATAAAGACACTTTTGCTGGCCATAGTACTTCTGGACCCTGCCAGGTGTACTTACTGCTGGTTTTTAGGGCATCCCATTCTGTGACTACAGCAGCCTCTGTTTAAGACCATATAACCATTTGCTCTTATTATATTTGAAATTAGCCTAATAAAGACACTTTTGCTGGGCATAGTACTTCTGGACCCTGCCAGGTGTACTTACTGCTGGTTTTTAGGGCATCCCATTCTGTGACTACAGCAGCCTCTGTTTAAGACCATATAACCATTTGCTCTTATTATATTTGAAATTAGCCTGATAAAGACACTTTTGCTGGGCATAGTACTTCTGGACCCTGCCAGGTGTACTTACTGCTGGTTTTTAGGGCATCCCATTCTGTGACTACAGCAGCCTCTGTTTAAGACCATATAACCATTTGCTCTTATTATATTTGAAATTAGCCTGATAAAGACACTTTTGCTGGCCATAGTACTTCTGGACCCTGCCAGGTGTACTTACTGCTGGTTTTTAGGGCATCCCATTCTGTGACTACAGCAGCCTCTGTTTAAGACCATATAACCATTTGCTCTTATTATAATTGAAATTAGCCTGATAAAGACACTTTTGCTGGCCATAGTACTTCTGTACCCTGCCAGGTGTACTTACTGCTGGTTTTTAGGGCATCCCATTCTGTGACTACAGCAGCCTCTGTTTAAGACCATATAACCATTTGCTCTTATTATATTTGAAATTAGCCTGATAAAGACACTTTTGCTGGCCATAGTACTTCTGGACCCTGCCAGGTGTACTTACTGCTGGTTTTTAGGGCATCCCATTCTGTGACTACAGCAGCCTCTGTTTAAGACCATATAACCATTTGCTCTTATTATATTTGAAATTAGCCTGATAAAGACACTTTTGCTGGCCATAGTACTTCTGGACCCTGCCAGGTGTACTTACTGCTGGTTTTTAGGGCATCCCATTCTGTGACTACAGCAGCCTCTGTTTAAGACCATATAACCATTTGCTCTTATTATATTTGAAATTAGCCTGATAAAGACACTTTTGCTGGCCATAGTACTTCTGGACCCTGCCAGGTGTACTTACTGCTGGTTTTTAGGGCATCCCATTCTGTGACTACAGCAGCCTCTGTTTAAGACCATATAACCATTTTCTCTTATTATATTTGAAATTAGCCTGATAAAGACACTTTTGCTGGGCATAGTACTTCTGGACCCTGCCAGGTGTACTTACTGCTGGTTTTTAGGGCATCCCATTCTGTGACTACAGCAGCCTCTGTTTAAGACCATATAACCATTTGCTCTTATTATATTTGAAATTAGCCTGTGTAGACATGTCACTGGAGAAGTGATCGAGGGGGTGTACATTTCACCTAGGTTACTACGCTGGGTGAGATGGTAAGTCCAGGATTGATTTGTTTCTCAGCAGTGATATGCTGCTGAGTTGTTGTTTAATTTTGCCGGGCCTGGATTTATATGGAATGGCAGGTAGGTTTGGTAGAGGGACCTGTCATTCCACACCTCCCCGATCCAGTTTGGGTTTTGGATCAGGTGAGCTCTGATCCTAATTAGCCTGGAAAGGTAAAAGCTCTGCAGAGACTGCAGGCTATTGCTCTCAGCCAGGAATGAACAGCCTGTGGATGTTTGAAGGAAGCTGCGAACGCAGCCACTGCTGGAGCTAAAAACTCACCCTGCGTTATCCAGGCGAACACTGCGATTTGAAAGTGTCAGATAGGTGAGAACAACCTGTTAGTAAGCGCCCAGACGGGCTAGGTCTTTTATTTTGTTTGTACACAAAAGAAGCACGTGGTTGCTGTATGTTTTGTTTGCTGGACTGTTTATGCCATGAATAAACGCCAAGATCTGCTTTTATAACGTCTGAGTCTGCCGTGAACTGTGTCCAAACACACCATCCCCCGGGAAGATCCCTACAATTGGTGCTGCGGAGCGGGCAAAACGGTTGCTAGGGGCAACGGTGTGGACAGACTTGGCTACAGCTGCTTATGTCTTGGGTGAAAGCTGCAACTACACTCCAAGAAC
Source organism: Gastrophryne carolinensis (assembly GCA_027917425.1). NCBI lineage: Eukaryota > Metazoa > Chordata > Amphibia > Anura > Microhylidae > Gastrophryne > Gastrophryne carolinensis. The sequence continues at coordinate 267,304,847 of CM051235.1, forward strand.
AGTCGGGCAACATGGAGGAGATGCTGAAGCAGTTTATGCAAGTGAGTTTGCAACAGCAACAGGCTCAGATAGAGGCCAATAGACAACTTATTGAACACCTGATTGCAAAACAAGAGGCGCCTGTGGTTGCTAACCCCCACACAGTGGTGCGAGCCGCTCCAGAGACTTTTGATGTGAAAAGAGCTGTGCAGCGAGCGCTGCAAAAGATGACTGCTGAGGACGATGTTGAGGCCTTCCTAACTGGGTTTGAGCGTGCGGCTGAGCGAGAGAAGTTACCAGTCGCTGAGTGGGCAGAGGTAATTGCGCCCTATTTAACAGGAGAACCTCAAAAGGCCTACTATGACCTCAGTGAGCAAGAGGTTAAGGATTATACTCGGCTAAAAGCGGAGATACTTGCCCGACTAGGCGTTACTACTGCGGTCCGTGCCAGGAGGGTACGCAACTGGAGCTACAGTTTGGACAAATCAGCGAGGTCCCAGATGTATGACCTGATCCATTTGGCGAGAAAGTGGTTGGAGCCAGACACTTCTACTCCTGCACAGATCCTAGAGAGGGTTGTGATGGATCGCTACCACCGAGCACTTCCTGCTGACCTGCAACGCTGGGTGGGACAAGGTGACCCTAAGAATGCAAACGAACTTGTCAACCTTGTGGAGAGGTTCCAGGCGACTGAGGACTACCTCCGTGATGTTTCTGCAGCCTCCTCACCTCCCCGGAGTGCCAGATCTGTGCCATCGGCTGGTAAGAGACTTCCATCTATTGGGGGAGTGTGGAGGGGTGCTGAGGGAGGAAAAAGGGCTCAAGTGGTGTCTCAGGGGCAAAAGACTGGGGATGGTCCCGGGTGGCTAAGTGGCCCTAAAAAGGACTCCTTGCCAAGGAGACCAGGCTCTATCCGGTGCTGGAGATGCCATGAGACGGGACACGTGTCTGCCCATTGCCCTCTAACCACTGAGCCCATGGAATGTGAGGCTAATCGGCGTCAGTCGCTATTTGCGGAACCATCTTGTGTTGCAGTTCCTGGACTAGAGACTGAACCGCAAATCTGCAACATTACAATTAATGACTTTCCTGTTAAGGCGTTGCTGGACTCAGGAAGCCTCGTAACCTTGGTGCATGCCAGCCTGGTGGCTGGGGACTTTGAGTGTAAAAAGCATATGAGTGTTTGTATACATGGGGATACAAAAGTGTACCCTATAGTGCTGGCTGAAGTCGGGACTGAACAAGGCACCGTACAATATGAAGTGGGTGTGGTTAAAAACCTCATGCATAACGTAATATTGGGGCGCGATTTTCCATTATTCTGGGCTCTCTGGGGAAAAAGAAAATCCCCCGAAAGGAGTGAGGATACTCCTAAGGTTGTTGCATTGCCCCCTGTAAATGATAAAAGTGTGCAGGATGAAAATGATTGTTTTCCTTTGCAGGTCCTGGCTGGAGAGGAGGAGGCTCCTCCCACTGAGCAAAATATACCAGACTTAGAGGTGTCTAGGGATAATTTTGGGACTGCACAGTTACAGGACCCCACTCTCAAAAATGCGAGAGAGCAGGTTGCTGTCATGAATGGGGTACCTCAGGAACCAGATGCTGAGAAAAGATTTCCACATTTTTCTGTGACTAATGATCTTTTCTATAGAGTCACTAAGATTAAGGATGAGATTGTGGAACAGCTTCTGGTGCCTAAGCCGTACCGGCGTCAGGTGCTTGACATGGCACATAACCATGTTCTTGGGGGACACTTGGGGACTGACAAAACGCAGGAGAGGGTTCTCCAGAGGTTCTACTGGCCGGCGATATATAATGATATTAAAAAGCACTGCGAGTCGTGCCCCACATGTCAGCTTAGTGCCCCAGTGTCACATTTTCGCAGTCCTTTGGTTTCGCTCCCTATTATAGAGGTGCCTTTTGAGCGTATAGCCATGGATTTAGTGGGTCCCATTGTAAAATCCGCTAGAGGACACCAGTATATTCTGGTGGTCATGGATTATGCGACCCGCTATCCTGAAGCTGTGCCCTTAAGAAACACCGCATCTAAAACAATTGCACGTGAGTTGTTTTATATGTTCTCTAGGACTGGAATTCCCAAAGAAATCCTGACTGACCAAGGTACACCCTTTATGTCAAAGGTGATGAAGGAGTTATGCAAACTATTTAAAATCTCACCCATCCGTACCTCTGTATACCACCCCCAGACGGACGGATTGGTGGAGAGATTTAACAAAACTTTGAAACATATGTTGAAAAAAGTGGTGGAAAAAGATGGCCGTGACTGGGATCATTTGTTACCCTACCTCATGTTTGCTATTAGGGAAGTGCCCCAAGCGTCCACAGGGTTCTCACCATTCGAGTTGGTCTATGGTCGTCACCCTAGGGGTCTACTGGACATTGCAAAAGAGACATGGGAGAGCGAGTCCACCCCATACAAGAGCGTTATTGAGCATGTAGCACAAATGCAGGACCGTATAGCCACTGTAATGCCCCTAGTAAGGGAACACCTCCAGAGGGCGCAAGAGGCCCAAAGTAGAATTTACAACCGGTCTGCAAGAATCAGGACATTTAACCCAGGCGATAGGGTCCTTATACTAGTTCCCACTGTTGAGAGTAAATTCCTGGCGAAGTGGCAAGGTCCCTATGAAATTGTTGAAAAGGTCAGTGAGGTGAACTACAAGGTGCACCAACCAGGTAGAAGGAAGCCTTTCCAAGTTTACCACATAAACTTGATTAAGCCCTGGAAAGACAGGGAATCCTTGGGGGCGACAAATACTGTTAATAATTTGTCACAACCAATCCCTCCAGTCAAGGTTGGTGATACCCTATCAGTGTCACAGAAACAGGAGGCTCAGGAATTTTTACAGAAAAACAAAGACAAGTTTTCTGACCTTCCAGGGCGTACACACCTCATCTATCATCACATTGAAACTGAGCCTAGAAGCAGAGTAAACCTCAAGCCCTATAGGATCCCGGAAGCCCGTAGGGAAGCCGTATCTGCCGAGGTAAAACGTATGCTTGATCTGGGAGTAATTGAGGTGTCACAGAGTGAATGGTCCAGCCCGATTGTATTAATCCCAAAGCCTAATGGAACTTGGAGGTTCTGTAACGATTTCAGAAAGTTGAATGAGATCTCAAAATTCGATGCCTATCCTATGCCCAGGGTAGATGAGTTGATTGAGAAGTTGGGTAATGCCAGGTACATAACCACCCTCGATCTCACAAAGGGCTACTGGCAGATTCCACTTACTGATGAGGCTAAAGAGAAAACTGCATTCTCCACCCCTGATGGGCTATTCCAGTATGTAGTGATGCCGTTCGGGTTACATGGAGCACCTGCGACTTTCCAGAGGTTGATGGACTTGATTTTGCGACCACATGGTGATTACTCAGCTGCCTACCTCGATGATGTGGTCATTTTTAGCCCTGATTGGGAAAGTCACCTCTGTAAGGTACAGGCCGTATTGGATACCATAAGTGATGCAGGGTTGACCATAAATGCCGAGAAGTGTGCAATAGCCCTAGAAGAGGCCAAGTATCTGGGCTACATTATTGGAAGAGGGTTGATTAAGCCACAGCTAAATAAAATTGAGGCAATACAGAATTGGCCTAGACCCCTGACAAAGAAACAGGTCAGAGCTTTCCTTGGTATTACGGGCTATTACCGTAGATTTGTGCCGAACTTTGCCTCAGTTGCTGCTCCCCTAACTGACTTGACAAAGGGCGGAAAGAGAGCAATGATCACGTGGACTCCAGAGGCCGAGAAGGCTTTCCAAAGCCTTAAATCTGCCTTGTGCCAACAACCTGTGTTAGTTACCCCCGATTTCAGGCGAGAATTTCTGGTCCAGACAGATGCTTCTAACACAGGCTTAGGTGCAGTACTCTCACAAGTAGTAAATGGTGAGGAACATCCGGTGATGTACTTGAGTAGGAAGCTAACCCCGGCCGAGAAAAATTATGCCATTGTGGAGCGAGAATGTTTGGCAGTGAAGTGGGCCCTCGATTCCCTAAAATATTACTTGCTAGGCAGGAAATTCAAGTTAGTGACAGATCATGCCCCCCTAACATGGATGAAGTTAAACAAGGAGAGAAACGCAAGAGTGACTAGATGGTTTCTGTCCCTACAAAACTTTAATTTCACTGTGGAACACAGGCCAGGGAAATTACAGGCAAATGCTGACGCATTGTCGAGGGTACATTGTCTGTGGGGACAAAATGCTCAGCCCTCCGGTCTGAAGAAGAGGGGGGGGATATGTAGACATGTCACTGGAGAAGTGATCGAGGGGGTGTACATTTCACCTAGGTTACTACGCTGGGTGAGATGGTAAGTCCAGGATTGATTTGTTTCTCAGCAGTGATATGCTGCTGAGTTGTTGTTTAATTTTGCCGGGCCTGGATTTATATGGAATGGCAGGTAGGTTTGGTAGAGGGACCTGTCATTCCACACCTCCCCGATCCAGTTTGGGTTTTGGATCAGGTGAGCTCTGATCCTAATTAGCCTGGAAAGGTAAAAGCTCTGCAGAGACTGCAGGCTATTGCTCTCAGCCAGGAATGAACAGCCTGTGGATGTTTGAAGGAAGCTGCGAACGCAGCCACTGCTGGAGCTAAAAACTCACCCTGCGTTATCCAGGCGAACACTGCGATTTGAAAGTGTCAGATAGGTGAGAACAACCTGTTAGTAAGCGCCCAGACGGGCTAGGTCTTTTATTTTGTTTGTACACAAAAGAAGCACGTGGTTGCTGTATGTTTTGTTTGCTGGACTGTTTATGCCATGAATAAACGCCAAGATCTGCTTTTATAACGTCTGAGTCTGCCGTGAACTGTGTCCAAACACACCATCCCCCGGGAAGATCCCTACACCTGATAAAGACACTTTTGCTGGGCATAGTACTTCTGGACCCTGCCAGGTGTACTTACTGCTGGTTTTTAGGGCATCCCATTCTGTGACTACAGTAGCCTCTGTTTAAGACCATATAACCATTTGCTCTTATTATAATTGAAATTAGCCTGATAAAGACACTTTTGCTGGCCATAGTACTTCTGGACCCTGCCAGGTGTACTTACTGCTGGTTTTTGGGGCATCCCATTCTGTGACTACAGCAGCCTCTGTTTAAGACCATATAACCATTTGCAATTATTATAATTGAAATTAGCCCTGATAAAGACACTTTTTCTGGGCATAGCACTACTGGATCTTTTTTGGGGCATCCCATTCTGTGACTACAGCAGCCTCTGTTTAAGACCATATAACCATTTGCACTTATTATAATTGAAATTAGCCCTGATAAAGACACTTTTGCTGGGCATAGCACTACTGGATCTTTTTTGGGGCATCCCATTCTGTGACTACAGCAGCCTCTGTTTAAGACCATATAACCATTTGCACTTATTATAATTGAAATTAGGCCTGATAAAGACACTTTTGCTGGGCATAGCACTACTGGATCTTTTTTGGGGCATCCCATTCTGTGACTACAGCAGCCTCTGTTTAAGACCATATAACCATTTGCACTTATTATAATTGAAATTAGGCCTGACAAAGACACTTTTGCTGGGCATAGCACTACTGGATCTTTTTGGGGCATCCCATTCTGTGACTACAGCAGCCTCTGTTTAAGACCATATAACCATTTGCTCTTATTATAATTGAAATTAGCCTGATAAAGACACTTTTGCTGGCCATAGTACTTCTGGACCCTGCCAGGTGTACTTACTGCTGGTTTTTAGGGCATCCCATTCTGTGACTACAGCAGCCTCTGTTTAAGACCATATAACCATTTGCTCTTATTATATTTGAAATTAGCCTGATAAAGACACTTTTGCTGGGCATAGTACTTCTGGACCCTGCCAGGTGTACTTACTGCTGGTTTTTAGGGCATCCCATTCTGTGACTACAGCAGCCTCTGTTTAAGACCATATAACCATTTGCTCTTATTATAATTGAAATTAGCCTGATAAAGACACTTTTGCTGGCCATAGTACTTCTGTACCCTGCCAGGTGTACTTACTGCTGGTTTTTAGGGCATCCCATTCTGTGACTACAGCAGCCTCTGTTTAAGACCATATAACCATTTGCTCTTATTATATTTGAAATTAGCCTGATAAAGACACTTTTGCTGGCCATAGTACTTCTGGACCCTGCCAGGTGTACTTACTGCTGGTTTTTAGGGCATCCCATTCTGTGACTACAGCAGCCTCTGTTTAAGACCATATAACCATTTGCTCTTATTATATTTGAAATTAGCCTGATAAAGACACTTTTGCTGGCCATAGTACTTCTGGACCCTGCCAGGTGTACTTACTGCTGGTTTTTAGGGCATCCCATTCTGTGACTACAGCAGCCTCTGTTTAAGACCATATAACCATTTGCTCTTATTATATTTGAAATTAACAAAGGGGGGTGGGAGCAGCTCAATCACTATTTATACAAAATTATCAACATTATTATTCAGGGCCTGGGAACTAATTTACTGCCCAGTTTAACCCTCTCATCAACTAAATATCAAGCAACAAACATGTCTAGCTATGTGGAAAGACAGAGATTTGGTTGCACATATCTGCAGATACATGTGGAAGCCACACTGCCCCGGCAAGGCACTCTGTATTCAGTGTGGTCCCTACTCTTAATTCTGAGTCCCCAAAGTTGGGACATGCAATGCAGACAAATATCTGTGAGCTACTCACCTGGGAAGCCGCCAGCCTCCCTTTAGAACACTTCACAGGGAGAAATCCATATTGACTGAACCTCTCCCTGCTTGTGCTCATGGCAATTCAAATGAACAAAGGGGGGTGGGAGCAGCTCAATCACTATTTATACAAAATTATCAACATTATTATTCAGGGCCTGGGAACTAATTTACTGCCCAGTTTAACCCTCTCATCAACTAAATATCAAGCAACAAACATGTCTAGCTATGTGGAAAGACAGAGATTTGGTTGCACATATCTGCAGATACATGTGGAAGCCACACTGCCCCGGCAAGGCACTCTGTATTCAGTGTGGTCCCTACTCTTAATTCTGAGTCCCCAAAGCTGGGACATGCAATGCAGACAAATATCTGTGAGCTACTCACCTGGGAAGCCGCCAGCCTCCCTTTAGAACACTTCACAGGGAGAGATCCATATTGACTGAACCTCTCCCTGCTTGTGCTCATGGCAATTCAAATGAACAAAGGGGGGTGGGAGCAGCTCAATCACTATTTATACAAAATTATCAACATTATTATTCAGGGCCTGGGAACTAATTTACTGCCCAGTTTAACCCTCTCATCAACTAAATATCAAGCAACAAACATGTCTAGCTATGTGGAAAGACAGAGATTTGGTTGCACATATCTGCAGATACATGTGGAAGCCACACTGCCCCGGCAAGGCACTCTGTATTCAGTGTGGTCCCTACTCTTAATTCTGAGTCCCCAAAGTTGGGACATGCAATGCAGACAAATATCTGTGAGCTACTCACCTGGGAAGCCGCCAGCCTCCCTTTAGAACACTTCACAGGGAGAAATCCATATTGACTGAACCTCTCCCTGCTTGTGCTCATGGCAATTCAAATGAACAAAGGGGGGTGGGAGCAGCTCAATCACAACTTTGGGGACTCAGAATTAAGAGTAGGGACCACACTGAATACAGAGTGCCTTGCCGGGGCAGTGTGGCTTCCACATGTATCTGCAGATATGTGCAACCAAATCTCTGTCTTTCCACATAGCTAGACATGTTTGTTGCTTGATATTTAGTTAATGAGAGGGTTAAACTGGGCAGTAAATTAGTTCCCAGGCCCTGAATAATAATGTTGATAATTTTGTATAAATAGTGATTGAGCTGCTCCCACCCCCCTTTGTTCATTTGAATTGCCATGAGCACAAGCAGGGAGAGGTTCAGTCAATATGGATCTCTCCCTGTGAAGTGTTCTAAAGGGAGGCTGGCGGCTTCCCAGGTGAGTAGCTCACAGATATTTGTCTGCATTGCATGTCCCAACTTTGGGGACTCAGAATTAAGAGTAGGGACCACACTGAATACAGAGTGCCTTGCCGGGGCAGTGTGGCTTCCACATGTATCTGCAGATATGTGCAACCAAATCTCTGTCTTTCCACATAGCTAGACATGTTTGTTGCTTGATATTTAGTTGATGAGAGGGTTAAACTGGGCAGTAAATTAGTTCCCAGGCCCTGAATAATAATGTTGATAATTTTGTATAAATAGTGATTGAGCTGCTCCCACCCCCCTTTGTTCATTTGAATTGCCATGAGCACAAGCAGGGAGAGGTTCAGTCAATATGGATCTCTCCCTGTGAAGTGTTCTAAAGGGAGGCTGGCGGCTTCCCAGGTGAGTAGCTCACAGATATTTGTCTGCATTGCATGTCCCAACTTTGGGGACTCAGAATTAAGAGTAGGGACCACACTGAATACAGAGTGCCTTGCCGGGGCAGTGTGGCTTCCACATGTATCTGCAGATATGTGCAACCAAATCTCTGTCTTTCCACATAGCTAGACATGTTTGTTGCTTGATATTTAGTTGATGAGAGGGTTAAACTGGGCAGTAAATTAGTTCCCAGGCCCTGAATAATAATGTTGATAATTTTGTATAAATAGTGATTGAGCTGCTCCCACCCCCCTTTGTTCATTTGAATTGCCATGAGCACAAGCAGGGAGAGGTTCAGTCAATATGGATCTCTCCCTGTGAAGTGTTCTAAAGGGAGGCTGGCGGCTTCCCAGGTGAGTAGCTCACAGATATTTGTCTGCATTGCATGTCCCAACTTTGGGGACTCAGAATTAAGAGTAGGGACCACACTGAATACAGAGTGCCTTGCCGGGGCAGTGTGGCTTCCACATGTATCTGCAGATATGTGCAACCAAATCTCTGTCTTTCCACATAGCTAGACATGTTTGTTGCTTGATATTTAGTTGATGAGAGGGTTAAACTGGGCAGTAAATTAGTTCCCAGGCCCTGAATAATAATGTTGATAATTTTGTATAAATAGTGATTGAGCTGCTCCCACCCCCCTTTGTTCATTTGAATTGCCATGAGCACAAGCAGGGAGAGGTTCAGTCAATATGGATCTCTCCCTGTGAAGTGTTCTAAAGGGAGGCTGGCGGCTTCCCAGGTGAGTAGCTCACAGATATTTGTCTGCATTGCATGTCCCAACTTTGGGGACTCAGAATTAAGAGTAGGGACCACACTGAATACAGAGTGCCTTGCCGGGGCAGTGTGGCTTCCACATGTATCTGCAGATATGTGCAACCAAATCTCTGTCTTTCCACATAGCTAGACATGTTTGTTGCTTGATATTTAGTTGATGAGAGGGTTAAACTGGGCAGTAAATTAGTTCCCAGGCCCTGAATAATAATGTTGATAATTTTGTATAAATAGTGATTGAGCTGCTCCCACCCCCCTTTGTTCATTTGAATTGCCATGAGCACAAGCAGGGAGAGGTTCAGTCAATATGGATCTCTCCCTGTGAAGTGTTCTAAAGGGAGGCTGGCGGCTTCCCAGGTGAGTAGCTCACAGATATTTGTCTGCATTGCATGTCCCAACTTTGGGGACTCAGAATTAAGAGTAGGGACCACACTGAATACAGAGTGCCTTGCCGGGGCAGTGTGGCTTCCACATGTATCTGCAGATATGTGCAACCAAATCTCTGTCTTTCCACATAGCTAGACATGTTTGTTGCTTGATATTTAGTTGATGAGAGGGTTAAACTGGGCAGTAAATTAGTTCCCAGGCCCTGAATAATAATGTTGATAATTTTGTATAAATAGTGATTGAGCTGCTCCCACCCCCCTTTGTTCATTTGAATTGCCATGAGCACAAGCAGGGAGAGGTTCAGTCAATATGGATCTCTCCCTGTGAAGTGTTCTAAAGGGAGGCTGGCGGCTTCCCAGGTGAGTAGCTCACAGATATTTGTCTGCATTGCATGTCCCAACTTTGGGGACTCAGAATTAAGAGTAGGGACCACACTGAATACAGAGTGCCTTGCCGGGGCAGTGTGGCTTCCACATGTATCTGCAGATATGTGCAACCAAATCTCTGTCTTTCCACATAGCTAGACATGTTTGTTGCTTGATATTTAGTTGATGAGAGGGTTAAACTGGGCAGTAAATTAGTTCCCAGGCCCTGAATAATAATGTTGATAATTTTGTATAAATAGTGATTGAGCTGCTCCCACCCCCCTTTGTTCATTTGAATTGCCATGAGCACAAGCAGGGAGAGGTTCAGTCAATATGGATCTCTCCCTGTGAAGTGTTCTAAAGGGAGGCTGGCGGCTTCCCAGGTGAGTAGCTCACAGATATTTGTCTGCATTGCATGTCCCAACTTTGGGGACTCAGAATTAAGAGTAGGGACCACACTGAATACAGAGTGCCTTGCCGGGGCAGTGTGGCTTCCACATGTATCTGCAGATATGTGCAACCAAATCTCTGTCTTTCCACATAGCTAGACATGTTTGTTGCTTGATATTTAGTTGATGAGAGGGTTAAACTGGGCAGTAAATTAGTTCCCAGGCCCTGAATAATAATGTTGATAATTTTGTATAAATAGTGATTGAGCTGCTCCCACCCCCCTTTGTTCATTTGAATTGCCATGAGCACAAGCAGGGAGAGGTTCAGTCAATATGGATCTCTCCCTGTGAAGTGTTCTAAAGGGAGGCTGGCGGCTTCCCAGGTGAGTAGCTCACAGATATTTGTCTGCATTGCATGTCCCAACTTTGGGGACTCAGAATTAAGAGTAGGGACCACACTGAATACAGAGTGCCTTGCCGGGGCAGTGTGGCTTCCACATGTATCTGCAGATATGTGCAACCAAATCTCTGTCTTTCCACATAGCTAGACATGTTTGTTGCTTGATATTTAGTTGATGAGAGGGTTAAACTGGGCAGTAAATTAGTTCCCAGGCCCTGAATAATAATGTTGATAATTTTGTATAAATAGTGATTGAGCTGCTCCCACCCCCCTTTGTTCATTTGAATTGCCATGAGCACAAGCAGGGAGAGGTTCAGTCAATATGGATCTCTCCCTGTGAAGTGTTCTAAAGGGAGGCTGGCGGCTTCCCAGGTGAGTAGCTCACAGATATTTGTCTGCATTGCATGTCCCAACTTTGGGGACTCAGAATTAAGAGTAGGGACCACACTGAATACAGAGTGCCTTGCCGGGGCAGTGTGGCTTCCACATGTATCTGCAGATATGTGCAACCAAATCTCTGTCTTTCCACATAGCTAGACATGTTTGTTGCTTGATATTTAGTTGATGAGAGGGTTAAACTGGGCAGTAAATTAGTTCCCAGGCCCTGAATAATAATGTTGATAATTTTGTATAAATAGTGATTGAGCTGCTCCCACCCCCCTTTGTATATTTGAAATTAGCCTGATAAAGACACTTTTGCTGGGCATAGTACTTCTGGACCCTGCCAGGTGTACTTACTGCTGGTTTTTAGGGCATCCCATTCTGTGACTACAGCAGCCTCTGTTTAAGACCATATAACCATTTGCTCTTATTATAATTGAAATTAGCCTGATAAAGACACTTTTGCTGGCCATAGTACTTCTGGACCCTGCCAGGTGTACTTACTGCTGGTTTTTGGGGCATCCCATTCTGTGACTACAGCAGCCTCTGTTTAAGACCATATAACCATTTGCAATTATTATAATTGAAATTAGCCCTGATAAAGACACTTTTGCTGGGCATAGCACTACTGGATCTTTTTTGGGGCATCCCATTCTGTGACTACAGCAGCCTCTGTTTAAGACCATATAACCATTTGCACTTATTATAATTGAAATTAGCCCTGATAAAGACACTTTTGCTGGGCATAGCACTACTGGATCTTTTTTGGGGCATCCCATTCTGTGACTACAGCAGCCTCTGTTTAAGACCATATAACCATTTGCACTTATTATAATTGAAATTAGGCCTGATAAAGACACTTTTGCTGGGCATAGCACTACTGGATCTTTTTTGGGGCATCCCATTCTGTGACTACAGCAGCCTCTGTTTAAGACCATATAACCATTTGCACTTATTATAATTGAAATTAGCCCTGATAAAGACACTTTCGCTGGGCATAGCACTACTGGATCTTTTTTGGGGCATCCCATTCTGTGACTACAGCAGCCTCTGTTTAAGACCATATAACCATTTGCACTTATTATAATTGAAATTAGGCCTGATAAAGACACTTTTGCTGGGCATAGCACTACTGGATCTTTTTTGGGGCATCCCATTCTGTGACTACAGCAGCCTCTGTTTAAGACCGTATAACCATTTGCACTTATTATAATTGAAATTAGGCCTGATAAAGACACTTTTGCTGGGCATAGCACTACTGGATCTTTTTTGGGGCATCCCATTCTGTGACTACAGCAGCCTCTGTTTAAGACCATATAACCATTTGCACTTATTATAATTGAAATTAGCCCTGATAAAGACACTTTTGCTGGGCATAGGCTTACTGCTGCCTGCCAGGTGCACTTCTGTTGGGGCATCCCATTCTGTAACATAGCATACCCCTCTTTATTTACACTAAGCAGCTCTCTTATTTACACTAAGCAGGCCTGTTGGAGGCTGAGTGTTACTGCTCACTTTTGGTGTGCATTATATTCTGTTTCATATAGACCCACCGCTGCCCGGGGGATCTTAAAATATCACCTACTACCACGCCAGTTAGACTATGTCGGGCAGACAAGTGCCTGGAAGTGAAAAGAGGAGTGGCAGAGGCCAAGATTCCGCAGGCAGAGCTCGCATCAGACTGGGGGCCAGTAGCAGCAGGAGTCACGCTGAGAGACCTAATCTGCCAGTATCTGCTAGCGGTCGGGTCTCCACCAGTAACGCATCTGCCGTGGTAGATTGGTTGACGCGCTCATCAACAACATCATCACAACTTACGTCTGAGACCCCCAGTCTAGGGTCGGTAGGTTCCTCTGACACAACCCTGAGTTGGCATGCCCCGAGAGCAGTCCCTGTCCTCCCATTGCCTCTGTCCTACGCCGTTCCCTCCCCCAGCGACGTATCCTATGCTTTGGGTTCAGCTCCACTCTTTAGTGAGGAGGACAATCAGATACAGGAGGACAGTCAGCAGCTACTGCCCAGCCAAGAAATGGAGGTGGCTTCTTTAGCTAGGCAGACAAATAGTGATGTGGACAGTGTCGTGGGTGCTGCGAGCATTCCAGCTCCTGCGCCAGACACTGTTGACGAATCCACGAACATCAGTGACGTACAGCCACAACTCGGTGATGATGATGATGACGATGAAGCCGATCGCACTTGGGAGCCGGGTGAGGAAGGGGCTTCATCGTCATCATCAGGAGAAGAGGGGCGCAGGTTGCCCCGGAGTCAGCAGCTGAGGCAGCAAGGTGGTAGCAGTCAGCATGGGGGCACATTCCAAAGGCTGGAGCCGGCCGGGGCCGGGGTAGAGCACCTGCTGTGCGGCAGTCTACCTTATCGGGAGGTAGTGGAGCAGGGGTTCCTGGAGTTGGCAACAGCAGCAGTGAATCAGTGAGGCCAGGGGGTGGGAAAAGTAGCTACTTGGCAGTGTGGCAGTTTTTCCTGAGGCATCCGCAGGAGGGTAACATGGCCACATGCAAGATATGTAGGCAAAAGGTGAAGCGTGGCCAGGGTCCAAATGTTGGCACCACGGCCCTGCGTCACCATAAAGCGACCTGGGAGAACCGAGGCTCCCAAGGGGTGGTCCAGTCTGCTTCCTCACCAAGTGAGCTCCCAATTTCTGCCAGCCAAGGCTCCAGCACCTCAGCCGAAGGCAGCTGTGCGTCATACCCATCCTCTGTCGCTATTGCTCCTCCTCCTCCAAGTCATGCATCCCGCCAGCAATCCATCAGCGAAGCCATGTCCAAGAGACAGCAGTATGCGCCCACTCATCCTACGGCGCAGAAGCTGAATGTGCTCCTGTCCAAGTTGCTGGTGCTGCAGTCGCTCCCTTTTCAGGTGGTGGAATCTGCACCTTTCAGAGAACTGATGGCTTGTGCCGAGCCGAGGTGGAGAGTCCCAAGCCGTCATTTCTTTGCCAAGAAGGCAGTACCAGCGCTGCACACTTTTGTTGAACAGAAGGTGGGCCAGTCCTTGAGCCTGTCGGTGTGTAGCAAAATACATGGCAGCGCCGACATCTGGAGCTGTAACTACGGTCAGGGGCAGTACATGTCGTTTACGGCCCACTGGGTGAATGTGGTCCCTTTGCAGCAGCAGCAGCAACTTGGACAGGTCACGCCGCTTCGGCCTCCGCGCTCTCTGCCCATTGGACCTGTGACACCTTGCGACTCGGCCTCCTCATCCTCCGCCATCTCCTCACCCTCCACTGTAGGCTCAAGTCTCAGTGCCCCTCCAGTCTACCATGTGTGCAGGGCACGGAGGTGTCACGCAGTGCTTCACATGGTTTGTCTTGGCGAACGGAGTCACACAGGGGAGGAACTGCTTAAATGTATTCATCAGGAAATCCAAACATGGCTTACTCCGAGAAAACTTAAAATGGGAATCATGGTTACCGACAATGGGAAGAACATTTTGTCTGCGCTGCGCCAAGGAAGCCTGACCCATGCCCCCTGCATGGCTCACGTCTTCAATCTGGTTGTCAAGCGGTTTCTGAAGTGTTCCCCCCATCTGAAAGACATCCTAACAACTTCAAGGAAACTTTGCATGCACTTCAGCCACGCCTACACCGCCAAACACACCCTTCTTGAGCTACAGCGTCAGAATGGTATCCCCCAACATAGTCTGATTTGCGATGTTTCCACCCGTTGGAATTCCACCCTTCACATGTTGGACCGATTATATGAACAGAGAAAAGCCATCACGGATTTCCTGATGATCCAAGCAGATAGGGGGACTCCCCTGTGTAACTTCAATGTCAACCAGTGGCAGCTCATACGTGACACCTGCCGTTTGCTCAGGCCCTTTGAGGATGCCACTTTATTTGTCAGTCGGCAGGATTACGGGATGAACGACGTGATTCCACTGCTTCATGTACTACAGCACATGTTGGAAACCATGGCTGGTCAGGGCACTGGAGACATGGCGTTTACATCTTACGGCCACATGAACCCCGCTGGAGCTGAACTGGAGGAGGAGGAGGAAGAGGAGGAGGAGGAGTTGCCCAGCGAAACACAGTTTAGGCTTGGCGAAATGGCTGGTTTATCTAGTCAGCGGACAGGAGAGGAGGAGCAGGAGCAGCCAGAGGAGCTAGAGGTTTTTGAGGAAGGCGAGACAGAGGACCCGGGCACACCGTGGCAGTATGCAGTGGAGATGGAGACAGGTAGTCCATCCGAGTCACTTGCGCAAATGGCACGAAGCATGCTCACGTGCTTGCGTAGTGACCCCAGAATTGTTTCCATCTGTCGGCGGGATGACTTCTGGCTGTCCACCTTATTGGACCCTCGCTTCCGGCACAAAATGGGGGCATTTTTTAAACCCACCGAGAGGGAGGACAAACTCAACTACTACAAAGACATTCTACGTAGGCAGTTGGCCGATGCCTATCTGCGCCATGGTCCATACTCTCGCAGGTCTGACTCGAGGGGACCTCTGCGCTCACCTTCCACTGCCATGGCCGCTGGGGGGGTTAGCAGGAGCAGCAGCAGAAGCTCCATCAGCAGCAGCAGCCTCAGTCTTCAGTCGCTAATGAGTAGCTTTCTACACCCGCATAGTGAGGCTACTCATGAGCAGCAGGAAGACCTGGAGCAGGACCTCAACCAGCAGGTCATGTCATACTTTGACATGACCATGCCAACACACCTTGAGGATCCGCTGGACTTCTGGGCAGCCAAACTTGATTTATGGCCGCAACTAGCAGAGTTTGCCCTGGAAAAGCTGTCCTGCCCGGCAAGTAGCGTGCCATCTGAGCGGGTGTTTAGTGCGGCGGGGGCCATAGTTACGGCGAGGAGAACTCGTCTGTCAACTAAAAATGTGGAGAGACTCACCTTTGTCAAAATGAATCAGGGATGGATCAGCCAGGATTTCCACCCACCAATGCCTGATGCATGCGACTAGATTCAGCATGGTGCCACGTTTTACACTTTCCAAAAGGTGCAAAACATATTTATGTCTTTAGGCCATTTTTTGGGCTCCTGCTGCTGCTGCTGCCAACTTCTGCCAACTCCAGGGTGTGATTCATCCAATTTTTGGGCTCCTGAAGCCAACTCCAGTGTATATTTGGGCTCCTGCTGCTGCTGCTGTCAACTCCTGCCAACTCCAGGGTGTGATTCATCCAATTTTTGGGCTCCTGAAGCCAACCCCAGGGTCTCTTTAAAGTAATATTTGGGCTCCTGCTGCTGCCAACTCCAGGGTGTGATTCATCCAATTTTTGGGCTCCTGAAGCCAACTCCAGTGTATATTTGTGCTCCTGCTGCTGCTGCTGCCAACTCCAGGGTGTGATTCATCCAATTTTTGGGCTCCTGAGGCCAACCCCAGGGTCTCTTTAAAGTAATATTTGGGCTCCTGCTGCTGCTGCTGCCAACTTCTGCCAACTCCAGGGTGTGATTCATCCAATTTTTGGGCTCCTGAAGCCAACTCCAGTGTCTCTTTAAAGTAATGTTTGGGCTCCTGCTGCTGCTGCTGCCAACTCCAGGGTGTGATTCATCCAATTTTTGGGCTCCTGAAGCCAACCCCAGGGTCTGTTTAAAGTAATGTTTGGGCTCCTGCTGCTGCTTGCAACTCCAGGGTGTGATTCATCCAATTTTTGGGCTCCTGAGGCCAACCCCAGGGTCTCTTTAAAGTAATATTTGGGCTCCTGCTGCTGCCAACTCCAGGGTGTGATTCATCCAATTTTTGGGCTCCTGAAGCCAACCCCAGTGTCTCTTTAAAGTAATATTTGGGCTCCTGCTGCTGCTGCTGCCAACTCCAGGGTGTGATTCATCCAATGTTTGGGCTCCTGAAGCCAACCCCAGGGTCTCTTTAAAGTAATATTTGGGCTCCTGCTTCTGCTGCTGCCAACTCCAGGGTGTGAATCATCCAATTTTTGGGCTCCTGAAGCCAACCCCAGGGTCTCTTTAAAGTAATGTTTGGGCTCCTGTTGCTGCTGCTGCCAACTCCTGCCAACTCCAGGGTGTAATTCATCCAATTTTTGGGCTCCTGAAGCAAACCCCAGGGTCTCTTTAAAGTAATATTTGGGCTCCTGCTGCTGCTACTGCCAACTTCTGCCAACTCCAGGGTGTGATTCATCCAATTTTTGGGCTCCTGAAGCCAACCCCAGTGTCTCTTTAAAGGAATGTTTGGGCTCCTGCTGCTGCTGCTGCCAACTCCAGGGTGTGATTCATCCAATTTTTGGGCTCCTGGAGCCAACTCCAGTGTATATTTGGGCTCCTGCTGCTGCTGCTGCCAACTCCATGGTGTGAATCATCCAATTTTTGGGCTCCTGAAGCCAACCCCAGGGTCTCTTTAAAGTAATATTTGGGCTCCTGCTGCTGCCAACTCCAGGGTGTGATTCATCCAATTTTTGGGCTCCTGAAGCCAACCCCAGTGTCTCTTTAAAGTAATGTTTGGGCTCCTGCTGCTGCTGCTGCCAACTCCAGGGTGTGATTCATCCAATATTTGGGCTCCTGAAGCCAACTCCAGTGTATATTTGGGCTACTGCTGCTGCTGCTGCCAACTCCAGGGTGTGAATCATCCAATTTTTGGGCTCCTGAAGCCAACCCCAGTGTCTCTTTAAAGTAATATTTGGGCTCCTGCTGTTGCTACTGCCAACTCCTGCCAACTCCAGGGTGTGATTCATCCAATTTTTGGGCTCCTGAAGCCAACCCCAGGGTCTCTTTAAAGTAATATTTGGGCTCCTGCTGCTGCTGTCAACTCCTGCCAACTCCAGGGTGTGATTCATCCAATTTTTGGGCTCCTGAAGCCAACCCCAGTGTCTCTTTTAAGTAATGTTTGGGCTCCAGCTGCTGCTGCTGTCAACTCCTGCCAACTCCAGGGTGTGATTCATCCAATTTTTGGGCTCCTGAAGCCAACCCCAGGGTCTCTTTGAAGTAATGTTTGGGCTCCTGCTGCTGCTGCTGCCAACTCCAGGGTGTGATTCATCCAATTTTTGGGCTCCTGAAGCCAACCCCAGGGTCTCTTTAAAGTAATATTTGGGCTCCTGCTGCTGCTGCCAACTCCAGGGTGTGATTCATCCAATTTTTGGGCTCCTGAAGCCAACCCCAGGGTCTCTTTAAAGTAATATTTGGGCTCCTGCTGCTGCTACTGCCAACTTCTGCCAACTCCAGGGTGTGATTCATCCAATTTTTGGGCTCCTGAAGCCAACCCCAGGGTCTCTTTAAAGTAATATTTGGGCTCCTGCTGCTGCTACTGCCAACTTCTGCCAACTCCAGGGTGTGATTCATCCAATTTTTGGGCTCCTGAAGCCAACCCCAGGGTCTCTTTAAAGTAATATTTGGGCTCCTGCTGCTGCTGCTGCCAACTCCAGGGTGTGATTCATCCAATTTTTGGGCTCCTGAAGCCAACTCCAGTGTATATTTGGGCTGCTGCTGCTGCCAACTCCAGGGTGTGAATCATCCAATTTTTGGGCTCCTGAAGCAAACCCCAGGGTCTCTTTAAAGTAATATTTGGGCTCCTGCTGCTGCCAACTCCAGGGTGTGATTCATCCAATTTTTGGGCTCCTGAAGCCAACCCCAGTGTCTCTTTAAAGTAATGTTTGGGCTCCTGCTGCTGCTGCTGCCAACTCCAGGGTGTGATTCATCCAATTTTTGGGCTCCTGAAGCCAACTCCAGTGTATATTTGGGCTACTGCTGCTGCTGCTGCCAACTCCAGGGTGTGAATCATCCAATTTTTGGGCTCCTGAAGCCAACCCCAGTGTCTCTTTAAAGTAATATTTGGGCTCCTGCTGCTGCTACTGCCAACTCCTGCCAACTCCAGGGTGTGATTCATCCAATTTTTGGGCTCCTGAAGCCAACCCCAGGGTCTCTTTAAAGTAATATTTGGGCTCCTGCTGCTGCTGTCAACTCCTGCCAACTCCAGGGTGTGATTCATCCAAATTTTGGGCTCCTGAAGCCAACCCCAGTGTCTCTTTTAAGTAATGTTTGGGCTCCTGCTGCTGCTGCCAACTTCTGCCAACTCCAGGGTGTGATTCATCCAATTTTTGGGCTCCTGAAGCCAACCCCAGGGTCTCTTTAAAGTAATGTTTGGGCTCCTGCTGCTGCTGCTGTCAACTCCTGCCAACTCCAGGGTGTGATTCATCCAATTTTTGGGCTCCTGAAGCCAACCCCAGGGTCTCTTTGAAGTAATGTTTGGGCTCCTGCTGCTGCTGCTGCCAACTCCAGGGTGTGATTCATCCAATTTTTGGGCTCCTGAAGCCAACCCCAGGGTCTCTTTAAAGTAATATTTGGGCTCCTGCTGCTGCTGCCAACTCCAGGGTGTGATTCATCCAATTTTTGGGCTCCTGAAGCCAACCCCAGGGTCTCTTTAAAGTAATATTTGGGTTCCTGCTGCTGCTGCCAACTCCAGGGTGTGATTCATCCAATTTTTGGGCTCCTGAAGCCAACCCCAGGGTCTCTTTAAAGTAATGTTTGGGCTCCTGCTGCTGCTGCCAACTCCAGGGTGTGATTCATCCAATTTTTGGGCTCCTGCTGCTGCAAACTCCAGTGTCTCTTTAAAGCAATGTTTGGGCTCCTGCCCCTCATAGTGATGCCACTTCAACTCTCTTGAATTCAATTGTGCCGCTCTGCGATTCTATTAGCGATGCCTCTGATCTGCATGTGATATTTCTTCAAAGTATTATTTAACTAACCCAGCACGCATCCTGTGCGTGTTACAGCAAGGCAGAATGGTTTACAACCCTATTGAGGCTCTAGGAGGCTCAGAAATAGCCGTTTTTAATAGCGATTCGTCGCGAATTTATTCGGGTCGAAACGATTTTTGTCGGAAAATTCGGCGAATCAGTCGAATCGAATTTTTCAAAAGTTCGCTCATGTCTAGTATACACACATAAGCACAGTATCATAAAGAAAACACCTTCCAAAAATGAAGCATTGCTGTGATATGGATGTATAATTGAGGGGGGACAAATGTTCACAACAAGGAATTCCAGCTTGGTTTTCTTATCTTGATTTGCTAATTTTAACCCTGACACATTTTGCCTGGGGGCTTCATCAAAGGGTAAACTGTATCCTCATCCTGCTGTAGTGCTGAATTAGCTAGATCTGTGGAAGACATATATATATAGTTTGTGGAAGGATTTAGGTAGTGGTGTACAACATTAGCCGCTTGTAAAGTGAGTTGGGAAGTACTTACTTAGAGTGGTTGCTATGTGTACCGTAGAGGTATAGGGGGGATGTTAGTCACTTTGGTCCTAAGAGAGGAAAGGAGTTAAGTTGCATTAGCTGAACAGTGTAGCTTACACAGTGTTGATGGTAAAGGTAAGTGTCAAAATCAGTTTGGGTTCCCACCTTTGCTCCTGTGGCTGTGGTATTAACTTGAGGTTAAAGAATGTATGTTTCTTGGTCATGAGATCTGGTGGACAGACAATCCCCTCGATTCAAAGAGCAAAAGTTAATTGATTTCGGATCGAGAATCGTAAGTTTGGGTGGGTGTTTGTCATTTTTTCCTTTTTTTTTGGCCATTTCGTATTCACACGAACGTTCGCGCATAGACGTATATGAACATACGCTTTCCGGACGTCAATCGTATATTTTGCGTTAGTTCGTGTGTTTTTCCTGTCCAAATCGTATTTTTTAGGTCCGATCCTATTTTTTACGTGCTTCACATGGGCTTGCGACCAATTCAGAGAGGTGATTGCTAATTGTTTTGAAGCCCATTAAAGAGCTGCTTCCCGAAATTTTTGCCGGCAGCTATTTTGCCTCGGGAGTAGGATGGAGAGGAGCGAGTTTGTGGCACATCAAGGGCTTATGCTTTTTGGCATCGATTTGATCCGGATGTCTGAGAGCAGATTGCCCCTGCGTCGTCGCATGAACATCGATAGCATGAATGATGTTGAGCTGTTTGAGCTGACCAGGCTTAATCGCGCTTCCCTCCATAAATTATATAGTGAGCTGCGGCCATGGTTAGCCCGCACCACAAGGAAGGGGCATGCAATTTCAGGTATGACCAAGATGCTTGGCTGCCTGCAATTTTTGGCGAACGGCTCGTTCCAGAGGCTGGGTGCCCTCTCCGTGGGGATGTCCCAGCCTACGCTGAGCCGCGCACTCTCTAAATTTTTGGAAGGCATGGCTGCCATAACTCCCAAATATATTTTTTTCCCGGATGATATGGCAGCCAGAAACGCCGTTAAGCTTGGTTTTTATAATGTGGCCGACATGCCCAACGTAATTGGTGCTGTTGACTGCACACATGTGGCACTCGTACCTAGGGCATCCGACGAATATATATATAGGTATATATTTTGGGTTTGGGTTATTATGGGGCCCAACGTGTAATGTAACCTATTTTCCTTGGCGGCAGCATATTTTTGTTTGGACTTTTGTGTACATGCCTTATTTAGGCTTCTCATTTGTTGTTTGAATTTGTGTGCAGACATGTTTTTTTTTCTAAATGTTTTTTGCCCTTATCACTTACCCTTTTTTTTTGTTTTTGCCTTAAGGAATCGAAAAATGGGACACTCCCTTAATGTCCAGGCCGTGGTGGGGCCGGACATGCGTTTCCTGAGTGTCCTTGCCGGCTACCCTGGATCGTCGCACGACTCCTATATCCTGAGACGATCTGGTTTGTTTAGGAGATTTGAGTCTGGGGAATTTTCGGGTGCATGGCTGCTTGGTAAGTGTGTCCTATTTTTGGTTACTGATATTTCCCAGGAATCTGTATTGTTTGCCTATTTTAGCTTTATAATTCTTGTCAGAAAAACGAACCAGCATTTTTTGGGGGGGCTTTTGTGGATTGTATTTTGTTTTTCAACCAAACGCTTTGCTCCCTTTGTGCTTCGGTTTTTTTTTTAACTTTGGTTAGGATGTCTGTAACTTCCATGTCCCAAAATATATTGGGTAGCAGATTGTCCCGAAGTATCTGCTAGTTTTTTGTCCTTTTGTAGTATTGGTCTTGCAACGCCAAAGTGGACTTAAACTGCATACAGTGCATTCTTTATCGAAATGGTGTGGGCCCCTCAGCAGCATCCTAATTGTAACATTTGCGAAGCCAGAATCAAAAACATATTTCTAAAAAGCCTTGTCCGTGCAGATGTTTTTTCATTCTTGGCTTTATTTAAGCTGCATTTTTAGTTATGTACTACATTTGGCCCAATAGTGTTTTTTGTAATGTGCCCTGGGTGTCTTTTTTGGCCCTTTAGCTTACCTCATTTTGATATATGTCAAATTGTTTGTGTTTGTTGTCTTGCAATGTGTTAATTTTTGTTATTTAATTGTCTTGTTAAGGTGATTCCGGTTACCCACTTCTCCCCTGGCTCATGACGCCTGTGCTGCGGCCCCAGGATGCCTCTCAGGAAGCCTACAATCGTGCGCACCGCAAGACCAGGGCTGTTGTTGAGAGGGCATTTGGACTGTTGAAGACACGTTTTCGTTGTTTGGACCATACCGGGGGCGCCCTGCAATATGCTCCTAACAAAGTGATAGACATCATAATGGCATGTGCTGTTCTGCATAATTTTGCCATTCAAGAACGTGTCCCCCGTTATGTGGATGTTCTGCCCTCTACAGCCCGAGAAGATGATGGTGACAATTATGTGGGCCCACCCAGTGATTCTGGCCAATCAGTGAGAGCAAATTTGATATTGCAGCATTTTAGTTAAAGCCTTTTTTTGTCTTGCCATTCTGTGTGTGTGTATTTGCCTTTATTTTCAAATATTTGTTTGGCCGTAATGTGGAATTACCTTAAATAAATACACAATTTCCCTTAATTGTTGCCTAATGTTTTTCCTGGTGTTTACTTAGATTGATCTTTGCATTTTTACACCTCTTAACCAAAAATGTATCTGCTTTAGCCCAAGGTGATGTTAAATGTGTTTCAACTCAAAACGCAACAAGTATTGTAAGTTTGAAATGTTTTTACTTTTTGCACTTTGATTGGTGGTGCATAACAAATAAAAATCCACATACAACTGTGGCTCAAAAACCAAGAAGGTATTAACATTAAATCTACCACATCTACACCTGGAAGAGAGTGGCACAACCAAACAAGGACACCCAGTCCAAAGGCCAGCCTAGTCCAGTCATTAATATTGCCTGTGCCAAGGGATATTTGGGCATGGCCATAATGTCACACAAACATGTCTGCAAACAGGAGGAGCACAAACCAACAAACCAAACAAATGTCAAAAGCCATAATTGGCACATGATAGTTGCCAACTAGACAGCACATAGACCTATGGCATTGGCTAGTGGCCTTAATCATTACTCTAAGGAGCTCTATGGGAGCAAATACAAAACACAACCTGCATGTGAAACACAAAATGGATTGTTTGAAACCTCAAAGGACAAGTAAATACAGTGGGGGGGAAGAGAAAAGATGTCCCACACATTCATGGATTAATAGGGTGGCTGCCCATAAAACCCAGGTGGAGGTCCGTGGGGATGGGACCTAACCTGGGCCATGGTTGCATTGTGAATTTGCAACTGCTCCATAATGTTTCTCTGCATATTGGTCATCTCAGCCATGGCTGACTGGATGCCATTACTTGCATTGACCATGTTGCTGTTGAGGGTCCGAAACTCCGCGAGGATGCCCTGTAAGGTGTTAGTTAGGTTGACCATATCGGCATGCCTTTCCTCCCGCTCAGTTACGAGCTGTGCCTCAAAAGAGTCCCTCTCTTGGTTCCATAAATCAAGCAGGGCACTGTGCCTCCCCTGGGAAATTGTGCGGCGGCGTAATGGAGTCCGCCGCACAATTACCCTGGCGCGTTGTGTCGTCCCCTCAACAGCAACAGGCATGCTTGGCAAATCCTCAGCAGCAGAGTGAACACTGGGGACTGTTGTGTCAGTCTCCCCATGTGCATGCACAATGGATGCAGATTCACTCTGCTGCTGAGGATTGGCCAGAGAAACATTAGGGAGCAGTTGCAGATTGGGACCCAGGGGGAGGTCATCGGACGTGGCCAGCAGGGATACATCATCTTCCTCCATTTCCTGGATCTCTTCCATGAGTGTGTGGGTCTGTAGGGACATATAAAAAAAAAAAGGTTAAGTTGGCGTCCCAAATTAGGATTCCATCAGTTTAACACATGCTTAAGCACTTGGTAGTATTTTGGGTACTAAATAAACTTACCGGAAAACTCGGATCTGGGCTCCTATGCTGTATGGACCTGGTAGGCATAATCAAACTGGGGGGTGAGTTTACACTTGCTGAGGGGTCATGCTGGGCTGAAGAAGAGAAAACAAAACAAGGTAAACGCACACATAAGCATTGTTTGGGTAGGTAATAAAACAAGCCACTATTTCTAATATTAAGCAACTCTACAGCAATGGGTCCAATTGGTAAAATACACTCAATTTAAGATATGTGCAATGGATCGAGTAAACTGCTAACTGACCTCAGTTCGAAGTCAGGAAGTGTACCCAGTCAGCATACAACTTGCAGAGCAACTATTTTGAGTTTGACTACCATTCTCTAGGTCAGGGGTACTCAACCACTTCTTGTAAAGGTCCATTTAAAGGTATCCGGTGAGAGGTGAAGGTCCGGGCATGGGGCTGTCGCAGGGGGTGTCTAGTTAGAAATCAGCACACTGGGGGAGGGGCTAGAGATTGCCAAGTGCAAACTAATAAAGGCTGCTTGCCCTTGCTGGGCTGGATGGGGCAGAGCTGAGGGGACAGGGATTGGATGGCTAAAGCTGGGAGGACAGGAATGGATGGTGATGGGATGGATGGAGCAAATCTGTTAGGAATGGATGGGGCTGATGTGGGGGGGGGCAGATGGTGGGACAGGGGCAGATGGGGCAGAGCTGGGGCAGCGGGACAGGATTGGACAAAGAGAATGATGCACCAAGTTAGTGTGTACCTTGCAATGCCACTTCCTGTGCAGTACTTCATATTGCAATGCTAGGTTTCATGGAGCCATGACATTGGCCAGGAGACCAACCACTACATCGCCGATCAAGGGGGCAGCTCTGAGCACGTCAACACAGAAGTAACTGAGTGCAGGGCTGTCTGGGCAGGGGTCCGGGAATCTGGTGGCAAGGTCCGCATTGGGACCCCGGGCCGCCAGTTGAGTATCGCTGCTCTAGGTCAGATATGTTTGGGGGTGTTGAATTAAATTGTTACCTCAAACACAACTCACAACTCACACAACAAATAGCCAACACATCCCTAATGATGTGTGTTTTGTGATTGAGTCCAAATATATCACTTTTCTTCATAAACTTCGTTGCTTCACACATAATTAGTGTTAATTGTTCTTTTACATAATGTATGTGGTCCGAAATGTGTGATTCACAGGGACCAAAACAGGACACAAACAGGCACAGTAGTGCGAGGCCAAGCAAGCCACACCATAGGGCCATACCGTCATCTTGGTACTAGTGAACTTTAATTTTCTGGGCAAACAGGCAAACATGCAGATTAAGAGTACTCACCTTGTGTACGGGTCGGTGAGTCTGTGTCCCTTAGACCCGCATGGCCACCGACCGCGACAGGATGGAGAAGGCCCAGCACAATCTCCTCAGCAGGTGTAAACTCCAGTTTGGTTGGAAAGCCAGTTTTCATGCTGAAATAAAAAAATAGTTTGGTACCCAGAAAAGGTGCATACAGTACATCCTAATCATTACATTTGGAGACATCATTTATTTACCTGTAATTATGCCTTTTAATTAGTGATGAGCGAGTAGTATTCGACCGAGCCGGTATTCGATCGAATACTACGCTGTTCGTCATACTCGATTTCGATCGAGTACAGCGGCGATGGCGCACTCACAATTCGTTTCCCCTCCCACCTTCCCTGGCGCGTTTTTTACACCAATCACCATGCAGGGGGGTGGGACAGGTCCTGGGAGGACGCTGGCATCGCGAAAACGGCGTCTACACGCATTGGCTGGAAAAACCATGTGACCTCGAATATACAAAACTCAGCACTTCCTCTTCGTCAGCATTAGCAGCTTGAACTTAGTGAGGGACAGACGCTCACAGCAGGGAAAGACAGGCTGTCGCTGGCAGGGCCCCAGAAGCTCGGAATATCGCTTTTACCACCATCTATACCAGCTACCAGAAGACAAGACAGTCCTTAATAGCCCTTATTAGGGCTGCTACGCTGAACAGTATATAGCTCATTTTCTATTTAGTCAGGCAGGGCCCCAGAAGCTCAGAATATACCTTTTACCACCATATATACCAGCTACCAGAAGACAAGACAGTCCTTAATAGCCCTTATTAGGGCTGCTACGCTGAACAGTATATAGCTCATTTTCTATTTAGTCAGGCAGGGCCCCAGAAGCTCAGAATATACCTTTTACCACCATATATACCAGCTACCAGAAGACAAGACAGTCCTTAATAGCCCTTATTAGGGCTGCTACGCTGAACACAGTATATAGCTCATTTTCTATTTAGTCAGGCAGGGCCCCAGAAGCTCAGAATATACCTTTTACCACCATATATACCAGCTACCAGAAGACAAGGCAGTCCTTAATAGCCCTTATTAGGGCTGCTACGCTGAACAGTATATAGCTCATTTTCTATTTAGTCAGGCAGGGCCCCAGAAGCTCAGAATATACCTTTTACCACCATATATACCAGCTACCAGAAGACAAGACAGTCCTTAATAGCCCTTATTAGGGCTGCTACGCTGAACAGTATATAGCTCATTTTCTATTTAGTCAGGCAGGGCCCCAGAAGCTCAGAATATACCTTTTACCACCATATATACCAGCTACCAGAAGACAAGGCAGTCCTTAATAGCCCTTATTAGGGCTGCTACGCTGAACAGTATATAGCTCATTTTCTATTTAGTCAGGCAGGGCCCCAGAAGCTCAGAATATACCTTTTACCACCATATATACCAGCTACCAGAAGACAAGGCAGTCCTTAATAGCCCTTATTAGGGCTGCTACGCTGAACAGTATATAGCTCATTTTCTATTTAGTCAGGCAGGGCCCCAGAAGCTCAGAATATACCTTTTACCACCATATATACCAGCTACCAGAAGACAAGACAGTCCTTAATAGCCCTTATTAGGGCTGCTACGCTGAACAGTATATAGCTCATTTTCTATTTAGTCAGGCAGGGCCCCAGAAGCTCAGAATATACCTTTTACCACCATATATACCAGCTACCAGAAGACAAGACAGTCCTTAATAGCCCTTATTAGGGCTGCTACGCTGAACAGTATATAGCTCATTTTCTATTTAGTCAGGCAGGGCCCCAGAAGCTCAGAATATACCTTTTACCACCATATATACCAGCTACCAGAAGACAAGACAGTCCTTAATAGCCCTTATTAGGGCTGCTACGCTGAACAGTATATAGCTCATTTTCTATTTAGTCAGGCAGGGCCCCAGAAGCTCAGAATATACCTTTTACCACCATATACACCAGATACCAGAAGACAAGGCAGTCCTTAATAGCCCTTAGGGCTGCTACGCTGAACAGTATATAGCTCATTTTCTATTTAGTCAGGCAGGGCCCCAGAAGCTCAGAATATACCTTTTACCACCATATATACCAGCTACCAGAAGACAAGGCAGTCCTTAATAGCCCTTAGGGCTGCTACGCTGAACAGTATATAGCTCATTTTCTATTTAGTCAGGCAGGGCCCCAGAAGCTCAGAATATACCTTTTACCACCATATATACCAGCTACCAGAAGACAAGACAGTCCTTAATAGCCCTTATTAGGGCTGCTACGCTGAACACAGTATATAGCTCATTTTCTATTTAGTCAGGCAGGGCCCCAGAAGCTCAGAATATACCTTTTACCACCATATATACCAGCTACCAGAAGACAAGACAGTCCTTAATAGCCCTTATTAGGGCTGCTACGCTGAACAGTATATAGCTCATTTTCTATTTAGTCAGGCAGGGCCCCAGAAGCTCAGAATATACCTTTTACCACCATATATACCAGCTACCAGAAGACAAGACAGTCCTTAATAGCCCTTATTAGGGCTGCTACGCTGAACAGTATATAGCTCATTTTCTATTTAGTCAGGCAGGGCCCCAGAAGCTCAGAATATACCTTTTACCACCATATATACCAGCTACCAGAAGACAAGACAGTCCTTAATAGCCCTTATTAGGGCTGCTACGCTGAACAGTATATAGCTCATTTTCTATTTAGTCAGGCAGGGCCCCAGAAGCTCAGAATATACCTTTTACCACCATATATACCAGCTACCAGAAGACAAGACAGTCCTTAATAGCCCTTATTAGGGCTGCTACGCTGAACAGTATATAGCTCATTTTCTATTTAGTCAGGCAGGGCCCCAGAAGCTCAGAATATACCTTTTACCACCATATATACCAGCTACCAGAAGACAAGACAGTCCTTAAGAGCCCTTATTAGGGCTGCTACGCTGAACACAGTATATAGCTCATTTTCTATTTAGTCAGGCAGGGCCCCAGAAGCTCAGAATATACCTTTTACCACCATATATACCAGCTACCAGAAGACAAGACAGTCCTTAATAGCCCTTATTAGGGCTGCTACGCTGAACAGTATATAGCTCATTTTCTATTTAGTCAGGCAGGGCCCCAGAAGCTCAGAATATACCTTTTACCACCATATATACCAGCTACCAGAAGACAAGACAGTCCTTAATAGCCCTTATTAGGGCTGCTACGCTGAACAGTATATAGCTCATTTTCTATTTAGTCAGGCAGGGCCCCAGAAGCTCAGAATATACCTTTTACCACCATATATACCAGCTACCAGAAGACAAGACAGTCCTTAATAGCCCTTATTAGGGCTGCTACGCTGAACACAGTATATAGCTCATTTTCTATTTAGTCAGGCAGGGCCCCAGAAGCTCAGAATATACCTTTTACCACCATATATACCAGCTACCAGAAGACAAGACAGTCCTTAATAGCCCTTATTAGGGCTGCTACGCTGAACAGTATATAGCTCATTTTCTATTTAGTCAGGCAGGGCCCCAGAAGCTCAGAATATACCTTTTACCACCATATATACCAGCTACCAGAAGACAAGACAGTCCTTAATAGCCCTTATTAGGGCTGCTACGCTGAACAGTATATAGCTCATTTTCTATTTAGTCAGGCAGGGCCCCAGAAGCTCAGAATATACCTTTTACCACCATATATACCAGCTACCAGAAGACAAGGCAGTCCTTAATAGCCCTTATTAGGGCTGCTACGCTGAACAGTATATAGCTCATTTTCTATTTAGTCAGGCAGGGCCCCAGAAGCTCAGAATATACCTTTTACCACCATATATACCAGCTACCAGAAGACAAGACAGTCCTTAATAGCCCTTATTAGGGCTGCTACGCTGAACAGTATATAGCTCATTTTCTATTTAGTCAGGCAGGGCCCCAGAAGCTCAGAATATACCTTTTACCACCATATATACCAGCTACCAGAAGACAAGACAGTCCTTAATAGCCCTTATTAGGGCTGCTACGCTGAACAGTATATAGCTCATTTTCTATTTAGTCAGTCAGGGCCCCAGAAGCTCAGAATATACCTTTTACCACCATATATACCAGCTACCAGAAGACAAGACAGTCCTTAATAGCCCTTATTAGGGCTGCTACGCTGAACAGTATATAGCTCATTTTCTATTTAGTCAGGCAGGGCCCCAGAAGCTCAGAATATACCTTTTACCACCATATATACCAGCTACCAGAAGACAAGACAGTCCTTAATAGCCCTTATTAGGGCTGCTACGCTGAACA
Organism: Gastrophryne carolinensis; assembly: GCA_027917425.1. Lineage (NCBI taxonomy): Eukaryota > Metazoa > Chordata > Amphibia > Anura > Microhylidae > Gastrophryne > Gastrophryne carolinensis. The sequence goes on from CM051235.1 coordinate 267,334,555, forward strand.
GTGTATAGCTCATTTTCTATTTAGTCAGGCAGGGCCCCAGAAGCTCAGAATATACCTTTTACCACCATATATACCAGCTACCAGAAGACAAGACAGTCCTTAAGAGCCCTTATTAGGGCTGCTACGCTGAACACAGTATATAGCTCATTTTCTATTTAGTCAGGCAGGGCCCCAGAAGCTCAGAATATACCTTTTACCACCATATATACCAGCTACCAGAAGACAAGACAGTCCTTAAGAGCCCTTATTAGGGCTGCTACGCTGAACACAGTATATAGCTCATTTTCTATTTAGTCAGGCAGGGCCCCAGAAGCTCAGAATATACCTTTTACCACCATATATACCAGCTACCAGAAGACAAGACAGTCCTTAATAGCCCTTATTAGGGCTGCTACGCTGAACAGTATATAGCTCATTTTCTATTTAGTCAGGCAGGGCCCCAGAAGCTCAGAATATACCTTTTACCACCATATATACCAGCTACCAGAAGACAAGGCAGTCCTTAATAGCCCTTATTAGGGCTGCTACGCTGAACAGTATATAGCTCATTTTCTATTTAGTCAGGCAGGGCCCCAGAAGCTCAGAATATACCTTTTACCACCATATATACCAGCTACCAGAAGACAAGACAGTCCTTAATAGCCCTTATTAGGGCTGCTACGCTGAACAGTATATAGCTCATTTTCTATTTAGTCAGGCAGGGCCCCAGAAGCTCAGAATATACCTTTTACCACCATATATACCAGCTACCAGAAGACAAGGCAGTCCTTAATAGCCCTTATTAGGGCTGCTACGCTGAACAGTATATAGCTCATTTTCTATTTAGTCAGGCAGGGCCCCAGAAGCTCAGAATATACCTTTTACCACCATATATACCAGCTACCAGAAGACAAGACAGTCCTTATTAGCCCTTATTAGGGCTGCTACGCTGAACAGTATATAGCTCATTTTCTATTTAGTCAGGCAGGGCCCCAGAAGCTCAGAATATACCTTTTACCTCCATATATACCAGCTACCAGAAGACAAGACAGTCCTTAATAGCCCTTATTAGGGCTGCTACGCTGAACAGTATATAGCTCATTTTCTATTTAGTCAGGCAGGGCCCCAGAAGCTCAGAATATACCTTTTACCACCATATATACCAGCTACCAGAAGACAAGACAGTCCTTAATAGCCCTTATTAGGGCTGCTACGCTGAACAGTATATAGCTCATTTTCTATTTAGTCAGGCAGGGCCCCAGAAGCTCAGAATATACCTTTTACCACCATATATACCAGCTACCAGAAGACAAGACAGTCCTTAAGAGCCCTTATTAGGGCTGCTACGCTGAACACAGTATATAGCTCATTTTCTATTTAGTCAGGCAGGGCCCCAGAAGCTCAGAATATACCTTTTACCACCATATATACCAGCTACCAGAAGACAAGACAGTCCTTAAGAGCCCTTATTAGGGTTGCTACGCTGAACACAGTATATAGCTCATTTTCTATTTAGTCAGGCAGGGCCCCAGAAGCTCAGAATATACCTTTTACCACCATATATACCAGCTACCAGAAGACAAGACAGTCCTTAATAGCCCTTATTAGGGCTGCTACGCTGAACAGTATATAGCTCATTTTCTATTTAGTCAGGCAGGGCCCCAGAAGCTCAGAATATACCTTTTACCACCATATATACCAGCTACCAGAAGACAAGACAGTCCTTAATAGCCCTTATTAGGGCTGCTACGCTGAACAGTATATAGCTCATTTTCTATTTAGTCAGGCAGGGCCCCAGAAGCTCAGAATATACCTTTTACCACCATATATACCAGCTACCAGAAGACAAGGCAGTCCTTAATAGCCCTTATTAGGGCTGCTACGCTGAACAGTATATAGCTCATTTTCTATTTAGTCAGGCAGGGCCCCAGAAGCTCAGAATATACCTTTTACCACCATATATACCAGCTACCAGAAGACAAGGCAGTCCTTAATAGCCCTTATTAGGGCTGCTACGCTGAACAGTATATAGCTCATTTTCTATTTAGTCAGGCAGGGCCCCAGAAGCTCAGAATATACCTTTTACCACCATATATACCAGCTACCAGAAGACAAGACAGTCCTTAATAGCCCTTATTAGGGCTGCTACGCTGAACAGTATATAGCTCATTTTCTATTTAGTCAGGCAGGGCCCCAGAAGCTCAGAATATACCTTTTACCACCATATATACCAGCTACCAGAAGACAAGACAGTCCTTAATAGCCCTTATTAGGGCTGCTACGCTGAACAGTATATAGCTCATTTTCTATTTAGTCAGGCAGGGCCCCAGAAGCTCAGAATATACCTTTTACCACCATATATACCAGCTACCAGAAGACAAGACAGTCCTTAAGAGCCCTTATTAGGGCTACTATGCTGAACAGTATATAGCTCATTCTAGCTATATACACACTGCACACAACGGCTGCTTTAGTGAGGGGTAGCTGCTGCTGCTGGAATAGGGACATAAAGACTTCAGTGGTGTATTAGCACCTATATACAAAACTATATACACTCTGCTCAAAACGGCTGCTTTAGTGAGGGGTAGCTGCTGATGCTGGAATAGGGACAGAAAGACTTCAGTGGTGTATTAGCACCTATATACAAAACTATATTTTGCACTACTGTTTTGTGTCCTCTGTGCCAACAAAACCTTGTTATATACCCGGTGCGTATATAGCCACCATTTCACCTTCTGGCAGTATACGGCTGTATAGCCAGGTGTTCTTAAAAATATATTGATATTTGGCACTACTGTTTTGTGTCCTCTGTGCCAACAAAACACTGTTTTATACACGGTGCGTATAGGCACCATTTCACCTTCTGGCAGTATACGGCTGTATAGCCAGGTGTTCTTAAAAATATATTGATATTTGGAACTACTGTTTTGTGTCCTCTGTGCCAACAAAACACTGTTTTATACACGGTGCGTATAGGCACCATTTCACCTTCTGGCAGTATACGGCTGTATAGCCAGGTGTTCTTAAAAATATATTGATATTTGGAACTACTGTTTTGTGTCCTCTGTGCCAACAAAACACTGTTTTATACACGGTGCGTATAGGCACCATTTCACCTTCTGGCAGTATACGGCTGTATAGCCAGGTGTTCTTCTTAAAAATATATTGATATTTGGCACTACTGTTTTGTGTCCTCTGTGCCAACAAAACACTGTTTTATACACGGTGCGTATAGGCACCATTTCACCTTCTGGCAGTATACGGCTGTATAGCCAGGTGTTCTTCTTAAAAATATATTGATATTTGGCACTACTGTTTTGTGTCCTCTGTGCCAACAAAACACTGTTTTATACACGGTGCGTATAGGCACCATTTCACCTTCTGGCAGTATACGGCTGTATAGCCAGGTGTTCTTAAAAATATATTGATATTTGGCACTACTGTTTTGTGTCCTCTGTGCCAACAAAACACTGTTTTATACACGGTGCGTATAGGCACCATTTCACCTTCTGGCAGTATACGGCTGTATAGCCAGGTGTTCTTAAAAATATATTGATATTTGGCACTACTGTTTTGTGTCCTCTGTGCCAACAAAACACTGTTTTATACACGGTGCGTATAGGCACCATTTCACCTTCTGGCAGTATACGGCTGTATAGCCAGGTGTTCTTAAAAATATATTGATATTTGGCACTACTGTTTTGTGTCCTCTGTGCCAACAAAACACTGTTTTATACACGGTGCGTATAGGCACCATTTCACCTTCTGGCAGTATACGGCTGTATAGCCAGGTGTTCTTAAAAATATATTGATATTTGGCACTACTGTTTTGTGTCCTCTGTGCCAACAAAACACTGTTTTATACACGGTGCGTATAGGCACCATTTCACCTTCTGGCAGTATACGGCTGTATAGCCAGGTGTTCTTAAAAATATATTGATATTTGGAACTACTGTTTTGTGTCCTCTGTGCCAACAAAACACTGTTTTATACACGGTGCGTATAGGCACCATTTCACCTTCTGGCAGTATACGGCTGTATAGCCAGGTGTTCTTCTTAAAAATATTTTTATATTTGGCATAACGCGTGGCCAAAAAAGTAAAACGTCTGAAATGCGGAGGGCTAGCGCAAAGGGACGTGGACGAGGACGGGGGCGCGGAAATGCTGGTGGGGGCACAAACCGCGTTGAAGCCAGTGGGGATACAATGCGTGCTGGTGAGGGGCAGCCAGCATTACGCTCATCCAGCTTCCCTGCCTTTATGGGACAGTTATGCGGGGGGCGGGGTACACCTCTGTTAAGGCCTGAGCAGCGTGAACAGGTGGTGCAATGGATGGCCGATAACGCTTCCAGTCACTTGTCCACCACCCAGTCATCCACACAGTCTCACTCTGACCCTCCTTCCTCCCAACCTGGCCAACAGAGTCAGCCCAACCTTGACCCCTCCCAGGACCTCTTTTCGGGTCCTTTTCCAGATGTGCTGCAAGAATCCCAGGAGCTAGCAGAGGAATTTGTTTGTAGTGATGCCCAAACACTTGAGCATCCGCCATCTGCTAGTGATGTGGACCCGGAACCAGCATCTGCTATCATGAGCGATGATGATGAGACGCAGTTGCCATCAAGGGAGGCTGTTGGAATGTCCAGTGGGCAGGAGGAGGAGCAGAGAGAGGAAGTGGAAGAGGAGGTGGTGGACGACGAAATGACCGACCCCACTTGGACAGGGGTGATGTCCAGCGGGGAAAGCAGTGGAGATGCGGTCTGCGCATCACCGAATAAGGCAGCAAGAGGCAGAGGACAGTCCAGAGGCAGAGGACAGTCCAGACAGAGAAGGCAGGCCACAGCCAGCAGGGCCGAAGCTCTTCCCGGCAGCAGGCAGTCGCGCGAAGCTCCCCTATCGAGGCCTCGTACTTCTGTGGTGTGGAGATTTTTTAACGTTTGCGCGGATGACAAACTGAGCGCGGTTTGCGCAATCTGCCACTCAAAACTGAGTAGGGGCTCTGAGAAGAGCAATCTGACCACCTCAGGCATGCGCCGTCACTTGGAATTAAAGCACTGGGCTGAGTGGGAGAGAGCAAACGCAATACAACCTGCGCCCCGTCTTGCTGCCACTGCCTCTTCCCCTTTGTTGTGTGCTGCCACTGCGGTCCAGACCTCCAGCCAGGACACCTCCACATCTGCCTCTGCCTCGGCTACTTTGGGGCCTTCTCCTTCAGCCCCACCTTCCCCCGCATCTTCGTCTGCACCTTCCATCTCTTCGTCCCATCAACTGTCCATCTCGCAGGCGTTCAACCGCAGGCGGAAGTACGCCTCCAGTCACCCCCAAGCCCAAGCCTTAACCTGCCTCATCTCCAAACTGCTGGCCCTGGAGATGTTGCCGTTTAGGCTTGTGGAGACGCAGGCCTTCCGCGACCTGATGGCGGCTGCCGCACCTCGCTATTCCGTCCCTAGCCGCCACTATTTTTCCCGGTGTGGCGTCCCCGCCCTGCACCAGCACGTGTCGCGTAACATCAGGCGGGCCCTGAGGTACGCAGTCAGCGCAAAGGTCCACTTGACCACCGACTCGTGGACAAGCACTTGCGGCCAAGGACGCTACATCTCTTTGACGGCACACTGGGTGAATGTTGTGGAAGCGGGGACGGGGTCGCAAACAGGGACGGCCTACATACCACCCCCGCCCAAGATTGCCAGCACGGGTTCTGATAGACCCCCCTCCTCTTCCTCCTCCTCCTCCTCCTCTGCCTTAACATCGCCCTCAGCCCCTAGCTGGAAGCGTTGCAGCACTGGCGCGGGGAGACGTCAGCAGGCGGTGCTTAAGCTCATCAGCTTGGGCGACAGGAAGCACAGCGCCGCAGAGGTGAGGCACGCCATATTGCAGCAGACAGAGATGTGGCTGTCGCCGCTGCAGCTAGGACCAGGCATGGTCGTGTGCGATAACGGCCGTAACCTGGTGGCGGCTCTGGAGCTTGCAGAACTCAATCACGTACCATGCCTGGCCCACGTTTTTAATTTGGTAGTACAAAAGTTTCTAAAGACTTACCCCAACCTGGCAGAGCTACTGGTCAAAGTGCGGCGCTTGTGCGCTCACTTTCGGAAGTCAACTGTAGCTGCTGCTAGCTTAAAAAAAATCCAGCAACGCCTCCATTTGCCTCAACATCGGCTGTTGTGCGACCTGCCCACTCGCTGGAATTCCACCTATTGCATGTTGGCCAGGGTGTGTGAGCAGCAGAAAGCATTGATGGAGTACCATATGATGCATCCACGCGTGCCTCCAACTCAGCTCCCTCAGTTTGCCAACCACGAGTGGCCATGGATGGCAGACATATGCGATGTATTGCGTATCTTTGAGGAGTCCACTAAGAAGGTCAGCAGCGAGGACGCTATAGTGAGCGTAACCATCCCGCTCCTATGCGTCCTTAAAGAATCGCTCATCGCAATAAGGGAGAACGCATTGCACACAGAGGAGATGGGGGTAGGAGGAGACGCAACGCAGGTAGACAGTCAGACCACACTTTTGTCTGCTGCTCGGTGGCAGTTGCAGGAGGAGGAGGATGAGGAGGAGGAGGACAAGGTGGAGGTGGCTGTGGAAGAGGATGCTGGTGGCGAGGGTAGCAGTCAGGCTGTGTGCGTCCCATTGGTTCAGCGCGGATGGGGCGGAGAGGAGGAGGAAGAGGAGGAAATGGAAAATGATCCTTCTGGTGGGGGCAGTGAGGTCATGCCTACTCAGAGTCTGGCACACATGGCTGACTTCATGCTGGGCTGCTTTTCCCGGGACATACGTGTTGTCCGGATATTGGAGAACAAACTATACTGGGTCTTCGCACTCCTGGACCCCCGGTATAAAGATAACTTCTCCTCTTTTATTCCGGTAGAGGAGAGGACGAATCGATTACTGGAATACCAGAGGGAACTCTTGCAGAACATGATGCAGATTTTCCCACCCAGCATCGCTGGCGGCAGAGAGGAGAGTGTCTCCCAGAGTCTGACAACATCGATCAGGCCCACAGCCACCAGGGGAACACTCTCCAAGGTGTGGGACACGTTCATGTCACCCCCTCGTGCAACTTCCATCACTGCGGGGCCCGCTATCAGCAGGAGGGACAAGTATCGGCGGATGTTGCGGGACTACCTGGCAGACCACACCCCTGTCCTCCCCGATCCCTCGGCGACCTACACTTACTGGGTCTCCAAGTTGGACACGTGGCTGGAACTGTCCCTGTACGCCTTGGAGGTGCTTGCCTGCCCTTCCGCCAGCGTGCTATCAGAAAGGGTGTTCAGCGCAGCCGGGGGCATTATAACCGATAAGCGCAGCCGCCTGTCAACCGACAGTGCCGACAGGCTGACGCTAATCAAAATGAACAGCAAGTGGATTGACCCGGACTTTGCTTGTACAACAGTGGAAAGCAGCCAAGAGTGAAGTGCCATCTGTATGAAGTGCCATTTCCTCCTCCTCCTCCTCCTCCTCCTTAACCGCCGTAGAATTGCTGTATTAATAAAAAAAAATTATGGCTCACCTCTTGGGCTTAATACAATCAATTTTTAAGAGGTCTCAGCTCGTGGGACTCCACACAATTTTTAAGAGGTCTCAGCTCTTGGGACTCCACACAATGTTTGAGAGGTCTCAGCTCTTGGGCCTCCACACAATTTTTAAAAGGTCTCAGCTCTTGGGCCTCCACACAATTTTTAAAAGGTCTCAGCTCTTGGGCCTCCACACAATTTTTAAAAGGTCTCAGCTCTTGGGCCTCCACACAATTTTTAAAAGGTCTCAGCTCTTGGGCCTCCACACAATTTTTAAAAGGTCTCAGCTCTTGGGCCTCCCCTACTGCTGGGGTGACACACTGTAACAAACCTCCTCCTGTAAGCTTCCCCTACTGCTGGGGTGACACACTGTAACAAACCTCCTCCTGTAAGCTTCCCCTACTGCTGGGGTGACACACTGTAACAAACCTCCTCCTGTAAGCTTCCCTGACTGCAGGGGTGACACACTGTAACAAACCTCCTCCTGTAAGCTTCCCTTACTGCTGGGGTGCCACACTGTAACAAACCTCCTCCTGTAAGCTTCCCTGACTGCAGGGGTGCCACACTGTAACAAACCTCCTCCTGTAAGCTTCCCTGACTGCTGGGGTGACACAATGTAACAAACCTCCTCCTGTAAGCTTCCCTGACTGCTGGGGTGACACACTGTAACAAACCTCCTCCTGTAAGCTTCCCCTACTGCTGGGGTAACACACTGTAACAAACCTCCTCCTTTAAGCTTCCCTTACTGCTGGGGTGACACAATGACACAAGAGGACATGTCTGACCACATCTCACACACACACACACACACACACACAATGACAATTAGGGGTGGGGTATATTTATTTTCCCCCTTGCCTATGCCATCTGTGGTTGTCATTAGGCAACGTGATTTTAAGGGGTGCAGAATTTTGTTCTTCTTTTTTGTACAGTTTGGCTTGGGGTCCATGGCAATGTAGAGGAAAGAAGGTTTCCTTGTCTTGTCTCACTTTACGTAGAAGTAATATTGTGTTTGGAGTGTATTGTTGAGAGGCTGTGATAGTGGCGTAATAGTGCGACTTGGGCGCGTTATATGCACCCAGACATGCTTCCCCTGCTGTCCCAGTTGCATTCCAGCAGTGTTGGCATCATTTTCTGATGTTTCAGGGTGGACTTGGTGACCTCCAAGTGGTCGAATTGAGATTTCCAAGTGTCGAGCATTTTTTTCCCATAGACTATAATGGGATTCGATATTCGGTCGAGTAGTCGAGTAACGCGGTCTATTCGAATCGAAATTCGAAATTTCGAATATTTCACTACTCGCTCATCTCTACTTTTAATTTCTTTTTGACGTACAGCATATTTGAGATCCGAAATTTTCTTCTGGATTTGGGCCACATCTTTCCTCTCTTCCCCCGCTGCATTTACTTGTCGTAGGATGGTTTCAAACAATTCCATCTTGCGCTGCTTAGTGGTGTGTTTTGATTTGCTCCCATAGAGCTAGTCAAAGTATAATGTAAGGCCACTAGCCAATGCCATATTTTGGTCATGGGAGAATCTCCCACTCAAATGTCCGCGCCGCAATGTGCGGACAGATGGTTGGCTTGGGTGCTCCTCCATGTGTGCAGACACATGTGGTGACATTATGGCCTGGGGCTGGGTAGGGGAATGGAAGGATTGCTGGCTTCCCAATGACTGGACTGGACTGGCCAAGGGACTGGGTGTTCTTGCGTGGCTGGCCACTGAACTTCCAGGTGTAGATGTGGTCCGGGTGGCCATTCTTTGGCCTCTTGGGGGGCTCTGTTCCCGGCTGGTGCCAGGTCGGGGGCTATGTTCCCGGCTGGTGCCAGGTCGGGGGCTATGTTCCCGGCTGGTGCCAGGTCGGGGGCTTCGGGCCCTGCTGCGGGGCCTGGATGCTCTTCGGGCCCTGCTGCGCGGCCTTGCTGGGCTTCGGGCCCTGCTGTGTTGCCTTGCTGGGCTTCTGGCCCTGCTGCGGGGCCTGGATGGTGTTCTGGGCCTGCTGTGTTGCCTTGCTGGGCTTCTGGCCCTGCTGTGGGGCCTGGATGGTGTTCTGGCCCTGCTGCGGGGCCTGGATGCTCTTCGGGCCCTGCTGCGCGGCCTTGCTGGGCTTCGGGCCCTGCTGTGTTGCCTTGCTGGGCTTCTGGCCCTGCTGCGGGGCCTGGATGGTGTTCTGGGCCTGCTGTGTTGCCTTGTTGGGCTTCTGGCCCTGCTGTGTTGCCTTGCTGGGCTTCTGGCCCTGCTGCGGGGCCTGGATGGTGTTCTGGGCCTGCTGTGTTGCCTTGCTGGGCTTCTGGCCCTGCTGTGGGGCCTGGATGGTGTTCTGGGCCTGCTGTGTTGCCTTGCTGGGCTTCTGGCCCTGCTGTGGGGCCTGGATGGTGTTCTGGCCCTGCTGCGGGGCCTGGATGCTCTTTGGGCCCTGCTGCGCGGCCTTGCTGGGCTTCGGGCCCTGCTGTGTTGCCTTGCTGGGCTTCTGGCCCTGCTGCGGGGCCTGGATGATGTTCTGGGCCTGCTGTGTTGCCTTGCTGGGCTTCTGGCCCTGCTGTGTTGCCTTGCTGGGCTTCTGGCCCTGCTGCGGGGCCTGGATGGTGTTCTGGGCCTGCTGTGTTGCCTTGCTGGGCTTCTGGCCCTGCTGTGTTGCCTTGCTGGGCTTCTGGCCCTGCTGCGGGGCCTGGATGGTGTTCTGGGCCTGCTGTGTTGCCTTGCTGGGCTTCTGGCCCTGCTGTGGGGCCTGGATGGTGTTCTGGGCCTGCTGTGTTGCCTTGCTGGGCTTCTGGCCCTGCTGTGGGGCCTGGATGGTGTTCTGGCCCTGCTGCGGGGCCTGGATGCTCTTCGGGCCCTGCTGCACGGCCTTGCTGGGCTTCGGGCCCTGCTGTGTTGCCTTGCTGGGCTTCTGGCCCTGCTGCGGGGCCTGGATGATGTTCTGGGCCTGCTGTGTTGCCTTGCTGGGCTTCTGGCCCTGCTGTGTTGCCTTGCTGGGCTTCTGGCCCTGCTGCGGGGCCTGGATGGTGTTCTGGGCCTGCTGTGTTGCCTTGCTGGGCTTCTGGCCCTGCTGTGGGGCCTGGATGGTGTTCTGGGCCTGCTGCGGGGCCTGGATGCTCTTTGGGCCCTGCTGCGCGGCCTTGCTGGGCTTCGGGCCCTGCTGTGTTGCCTTGCTGGGCTTCTGGCCCTGCTGCGGGGCCTGGATGGTGTTCTTGGCCTGCTGTGTTGCCTTGCTGGGCTTCTGGCCCTGCTGCGGGGCCTGGATGGTGTTCTGGGCCTGCTGTGTTGCCTTGCTGGGCTTCTGGCCCTGCTGCGGGGCCTGGATGGTGTTCTGGGCCTGCTGTGTTGCCTTGCTGGGCTTCTGGCCCTGCTGCGGGGCCTGGATGGTGTTCTGGGCCTGCTGCGGGGCCTGGGTTGGCTAAGTGCCCGGCTTGAAAGCATGAGTGGTGTGGGCTCCCTTGGGCGGCCTCTTCTGGGGGCAGAGGTGGTGGTGGCTGCTGTGGCCTGTTTTTTGGCCGCAGGGGCACGTGCCTTTGGGGCCCTTTTTTGGGAAAGGGAGGGTCCAGTGTCCCTTGGTGGGGCCGAGGTGGTACTTGCCTTCTGGGCCCTTAGCTTCTTGGGTCCTTGCTGGGACCTGGTGGTTGGGCCCTCAGAGGTCTGCCTTGGCTGGGCGCGTTTAGCTGCTGCCTTTTTGGGTGCCATTTTCGCAAAAAGCTCAAAGAGAATGAGCTTTGGGTGCAGGGACCTTTAAATCATGCGCCCAGCGTCTGACGCCTATGCGCACGACTACGCGCTCGTACGGACGTACGTTCGTGCGGAACCAGGAAACCGCTGGGGTTTCACTTATCTGCTGCCTTGAAGAAGCATAAAGATGGCGCCCACTATCTTCACCCGTCAACAGGAAGAGATCCTCATGCTGGTAAGTGCCTTGCTCTGCCTTTTAAGCTAATACTGACTGATGTACTAAATGTAAATGATGCGGTTGGAACTAGTTTTGGGGATCTTAATGTTTAAGAACAGGCTCCTCACACTTCATCCTCAAGGGCCGAGCCAGGCCACGTTTTCACCTCTCTATGCTGATGTCCTAATTAGGGCAATTGCTCTGGCTTAGCACCAGTTAATTAACCTGTGGAGTAGCGTGGCTAGCTGTCAAACCTGGCCTGTCTCGGACCTTGATGCGGATGTTTGAGGACCACTGTTTGCCTAAGACCTCAAAACACAACGGCAAGCCACACACGTGGGCAAAAAGCCTAAGCATAAGCCAACATCTTGGATGTTCAAACCATCATAACATGCCGTAGATGCAGGTGGCCTGATTTGTAATGTTGGCTAGCTGTATGTACATGGTGTGTGAAACATATAACATAAGACCAGACTCTGAATCAGAGTGAACGTCCGCTTTAAGGCACTCCCCAAAAATGGCTGGCACTCTAAATGTGTGTGTTAATGACATGACATTCGCAACTTGTGATGCAACACATATGGCTCTGTGTGTAAAAGTAAAAGCTCTGTGTCCATTATGTTTTTCAGATCATGCTTCAGCGCCGGTATGACTTTGCGCCCAATGTGTGCGAAAAAAGGGACATCGCCCGGGAGATCATCGCGGAAATCCACCGTGTGACCAGCACCACCTTCACTCACACCCAGATAATGCAGCATTGGTCGGACCTGAAACGTCTGCACATGCCCCGGGTGCGGAGGTTTTTTGGGATCCATTTCCCAAGTAAGTACAAAGCGATAGCATGGTATATGTTCCAAATGTATAAGTTATGCCTTTATTTATAATGACTTTTCTTTGTTAGTGTTGGAAATGGATTTCAGAATGCAGAAAGAAGCTTCGGGAGCGGGTGAGATAGTGGAGGAGGAGGCAGCAGAGATGCTGGAAGTTGATCCTGGCGAAGGTGAGTGATGTCAGCCAGACTGGGAGCCAGATATGTTGGGAATAGTGACTCTATACAACTACTAACCAAATGTCACATGTTTCTCCAGGGACTTCTTCACAGCATAGCCAGGACCAAGGGCATCCTGTTGGCCCCAACCAGCCATCTGTCGGCCACCAACAAAGTAAGTAGCCATGCCATTATTCCTATTTATGTGTTTTTAGCTAATAACACACACATAACTAAAGGCGTAGCCAATGTATAGTTAACACTTTCATGTGGGCACTTCGTTAGCTTAAAGCGGACCCTAACTCGTATTAAGAGCCTAGCTAATAATTATCCCACACACTGTACATACAGATTGCGAACATTCAAAAACAGGCTACCGGCATCTAATGCATGTTAGGAGCCTTTAAACATCCAAGATGGCGGCATATGGAATGCGCAATATTTACAGGCAGCATGGCATACAGATTTAAAAAAGTAAGGTGCTGCCATGCATTGTGGGACTGCTGACCTTTCCCTGAACCCAGCTATGCTCTGTATTACCAAAGCACAACTGTAACCTACTCCCCTGTACTTTATCCCACTCTCCTCTCCTCATTAAGTGTTATGCTTCTGAGTCCAGATGGCGGCACAGTAATCAAAAATCAAGAATCATTTGGGAATAGTTATTGATTTTCATTAAATAATGTTGAAGGTCCGGTTTAAGGAGTTTCAATACTTACCTGTGGGAAATGCATTTACTTTATCCCTTAGAAGAATGACATATGTCATGCATTTACATGTATTTGATTAACCCAAAATCTATTCCCAGCATACAAACCGGTCTGGTACTCCTATTTATGTTTATTTCTCTATTGGTTACAGGGATGATCCCAAAAACATTGGAGGGCAAAAAAAAAAGAATAAAGGAGTTGGTGGCCGAGCTGCTGGCCATACAGGCGACGTTGGGGCCAACAGAAGAAGAAGAGGAGGAGGATTAGTGCCCTTGGTCCTGGCTAATTTTGTAAAATAGTTTTAAACTAGCTTTTATAGAACATAATTTTATAGTTTTAAAAACAAAAAAAAAAAGATTTTTAACATTTTACAATGTTTTAAAAAAACACAGACCACCCAAAAAAAAAAAATTATAATAAATAATATTTTAATCCTTCATAAATGTGTCATTTCTAATATGCGCCCAAAAAGACATTTACACAAACACGAAAATACATGCTTAGAAACATATAGACATATGTACATTATGTGGTTTGGGTAAGTTTTAGGGTCGTCCAAATGAAGAAGGATGCAAGCGCTAAGGGGTTTGGGTAAGTTTGAGGGTCGTCAACATGAAGAAGGATGCAAGCGCTAAGGGGTTTGGGTAAGTTTTAGGGTCGTCCAAATGAAGAAGGATGCAAGCGCTAAGGGGTTTGGGTAAGTTTTAGGGTCGTCAACATGAAGAAGGATGCAAGCGCTAAGGGGTTTGGGTAAGTTTGAGGGTCGTCCAAATGAAGAAGGATGCAAGCACTAAGGGGTTTGGGTAAGTTTGAGGGTCCGAGAAATGAAGAAGGATGCAAGCGCTAAGGGGTTTGGGTAAGTTTGAGGGTCGTCAACATGAAGAAGGATGCAAGCGCTAAGGGGTTTGGGTAAGTTTGAGGGTCGTCAACATGAAGAAGGATGCAAGCGCTAAGGGGTTTGGGTAAGTTTTAGGGTCGTCAACATGAAGAAGGATGCAAGCGCTAAGGGGTTTGGGTAAGTTTGAGGGTCGTCAACATGAAGAAGGATGCAAGCGCTAAGGGGTTTGGGTAAGTTTTAGGGTCGTCAACATGAAGAAGGATGCAAGCGCTAAGGGGTTTGGGTAAGTTTGAGGGTCCGAGAAATGAAGAAGGATGCAAGCGCTAAGGGGTTTGGGTAAGTTTGAGGGTCGTCAACATGAAGAAGGATGCAAGCGCTAAGGGGTTTGGGTAAGTTTTAGGGTCGTCAACATGAAGAAGGATGCAAGCGCTAAGGGGTTTGGGTAAGTTTGAGGGTCCGAGAAATGAAGAAGGATGCAAGCGCTAAGGGGTTTGGGTAAGTTTGAGGGTCGTCAACATGAAGAAGGATGCAAGCGCTAAGGGGTTTGGGTAAGTTTGAGGGTCGTCCAAATGAAGAAGGATGCAAGCGCTAAGGGGTTTGGGTAAGTTTTAGGGTCGTCAACATGAAGAAGGATGCAAGCGCTAAGGGGTTTGGGTAAGTTTTATGGTTCCTAAAGGTAAGTGGTAGCCTGGCGCGAGGCAGTAGTGGTGAGATTGGTAGTGTCAGATAGGGCCCACATTGGTTTGTGGAGTGTAGCTTGGATCGTGCATGCGCAAGACCTTATATACATACGAACGAACGAAGATAAGAGGCCAAAAACCATTGAAAACCAGAGGCAAACGCAAGTAATTGGAAGAGGTGGACGATGGAAGCGGCCGAAAAAACAGGCTGCCGCCGCAACAAGTGGTCACATCAACCTGTTTTTTACGATTGACAACTGACTGAGGCAAGTTCGGGAGATAACATACGAACGGACGTACATTTTAGGATAGAAACGTATTTGCTTGTAGAATCACTCGCAAGTTCATACGAACGCACGAGCAGACGGGAAAAATAGGATGATTGGCACCCAAATCAAAGCTGTTACATGTTTCTTTGAATCGACCCAAATGTCTAGGTAAGTGAATTCCCCAGGGTGTTCAGATAGAGTGCCCGAGATTAAAGTTAGTAACTTTGCTTTAGAGCAGGCACTCAACCACTTCTTGTAAAGGTTCATTTAAAGTCATCCGGTGAGAGGTGAAGGTCCAGGCCGAGGGCTGTCGCGGGGGGTGGATAGTTCGAAATCAGCACACTGGGGAAGGTGCTATATACCCCCCAGGCAAAACTAAAAATGGCTGCTTGCCCCTCGCCACACCCCACCCCAAAAATGCTATTGGCCACTGGGAAAAAAACAGGAGCTTTTTTTTTTGGCCCCACAGAACCTACAGCTAATTCCTGTTACACACTGGGTGTGTACGGGGGTGGACTAGGGCCCAAAATGTTACTGGCAATAAGGTCTGGTAACAAGGATGGATAGATATGCCTTGGGGGAGAGGGATGAAAAGGTGAGAAGCTATAGGGAAGAGAGAGGGATAGACAGAACAGGAAGGGCAGGGAAGGGTGCAGAGAGAGCTGGGAGAAGGGATAGATGGGCATAACTAGAAGGACAGGAATGAATGGGCAGAGTTGGGGGGTAGATGGCCAGAGCTGGAAGAAAGAGTAATGGATTGGCAAAGCTGGGAGGACAGAAATGGATGAGGCAGAGTTGAGGGGACAGGGTTAGATGGGGCAGAGATGGGGGGATAAGATAGTGGGACAGGGATAGATGGCATAGCTGGGGCAGGGGGAATGGACTGGATGGGGCAAAGAGGCTTAGAAGCAAAGTATGTGTGTACCTTACAATGCCACCTCCTGTCCATGCAGTACTTCATATTGCAATGCTAGGTGCCAGGGAGCCACTGGCAGACTAAGAACTACATCGTCATTCTAAGAACTACATCATTGTCACTCTACAGCTGGAGCCCTCCCACTTCTTACTATCCAACCTTCTAAAACAATAATTTAATTGTACGAGCCCCTTCCCCAGCCCTCCCATAACACCAGAGCAGGAAATGTGCAGAACGCTGCTGTAAGCATCTGCACAGAGGATTTATTCCCCTGAAAAAATGGACGGGACATCACAGAATACCACACTCTGAACACTACCATACACAGATGAGCCAATGGTATGGCAGTGAGCACACTCTGAAGAACAGGTACTAACTATAATCCCGGGCACTCCATCTGAACACCCTGGGAAATAAACTATACCAACCTAGACCATGTCTTTCCACCAGAGGAACATACATATTTTAACCCCAAGTTAATACCACAGTCACAGGAGCAAAGGTAGGAACCCAAACTGATTTTGACACTTACCTTTCAACCATCAACCATCAACACTATGTAAGCTACACTGTTCAGCTAATGCAACTTAATCTCATTTCTCTCTTAGGTCCAACGTGGCTTCCACAAACCATACAGCTTACCCTCGGGTGAAGCCCTGGGGCGAAATGTGTCAGGGTTAAAATTAATGGATCAAGAGAAGAAAATCAAACTAGAATTCCTTGTTGTGAACATTTGCCCCCCCCCCCCCCAATTTACTAACCTAGAATTGGCGCATTCCCCAATTATACATCCATATCACAGCATTTTTCTTTTCTTTATGATTCTGTGCTTATGTGTGTATACCACTGACATAATACTACTGTCAGTATCCACTTACCTGTGTCCCGTTCCTGCGGCGCTCCCCGCCCCGCCGCGCGGCTGTCTGTTCGGCGGCCACAGCGGGCGGCGGCCTCTCTTCCGCCTGGCGTGCACGCGCCTCTTCCTGCTTCAGCCGGCGGCCCCGGCTCCAGTCCTCGTGCTCGCGCGCGAGCACGTTACACTTATACCCTCCGGCGGCGCTGCTCTCAGCGCGGCCGCCGGAGGAGAGTAAATTAACAACAGGTGTGGGTTTGGGGAGTGCTCCATTTCTTACTGGCCAATCTCCTTCTGGATCTCAGGACGCCATCCTCCTCATGTATATTTACCAATCAGCCTTTTCAGACTCCTGGGCGGTACGCCCTGTTTTGTCCAATTAGATTTAAGATTCTAGTTGCACCAATCATCAGACTCATTCCCCTGGCCCAATCATACCTGCTTCCTATATAACCCCTCTTCAGCCAGTTGGTCATTGCCTGTTATAGCGCTTAGATCCTCGTTCGTTATTTACCTTTGATATTGATCTACACTCCTGTTGCCGACCCTTGCCTGCCTTTGACCATCCTTGATCTACACTCCTGTTGCCGACCCTTGCCTGCCGTTGACCATCCTCGATCTATACTCCTGTTGCCGACCTTCGCCTTGAACCTAGACCACGATCTGTCTATTCCAATTGTTCTGTCGCCATCTCAGATCTACTGTTGCCAATCTCCAGCCTGTCCTTGGACTTCCGTCTTACGCTCTAATTCGGGCTACCCAATTCCACTTCCAGCCGCGGGTTCTCCAGTCCTCTGTACAGTAAGGCTTCATCCTTTGAGCCATAGAAGTCCTGGGGGCAACCGATCCCGGGCAGGCGTGTTCTGCGTCTCGGCAAGCGGGGGCTCCTATAGGTGAAGCTGGCTGCGGAGATTGGGGGTTGAGGTCTTACCAAGAGAGCTGAAGTTATCCAAGTGGTTAATTGCGGTACCTGGAGCGTGACAACTACCTTTACAACCAATAGAGCGACAATCACTGTACTAATATGCTATACTTGTTAGGTGCATATGAAGTGTAATGTGTACTTATAGCATAATCCGAAGGCATTTTTGAATATCGGGGGTCTGTGCTCTGGTCAATTTAGTATACCGTGGGGGAATCGGCTGGGTTGCCCCCTGTCCCCACTCCTATTTGTATCAGCTATTGAACTGTTAGCTTGACTCCTGTGGTCCAATTAGAACGTCAGGGGTGTTTGAACCAGGTACAGGGAGCAGAAATGCGCGTCCCACTTGGTGTCTCTGCCAAATATATTTAATACCCTCCAGAGTTTCTCAGAACTGTCTGGTCTGAGAATAAATGACAATAAAACGGAAGCTCGATGAGTTGCCAGATGAATTGGTTACTCGGTTAAAAGAGGCATTTGTATTAAATGTAAAAGATCCAGTATTAAATATTTGGGGGTCAATGTAACTTATAATTATCATTCCCTCTATAGGGAGAATTATGTCCCGCTTTTCCGAAAACTGATAGATGATCTTGGTAAATGGCGGGGTCTCAATTTATTTTGGATGGGGAGGTTTATTAAAATGACTCTGTTGCTACGTATTCTGTATTATTTTAGGTCCCTACCAATTAGAATCCCCCTCGCTGCCTTGACGTCTTTTCAAGCTAAACTGAGTACGTTTATTTGGGGGATAGACAGAGTTGCATTAATGGCAAGATGCTATTTACCCCCAGAGCCCTGGGGGGTTTGGGGGCTCGGGACTTGAAGAAATACTATTGGCCCATACAGCTCACACAAGGGGCGAGTGTATATAAGAGGGAGGATAGACCAAGTTGGGTGGTGATAGAAGAAAAGGCCTGTGGGAGATTTCCTATGGACCGTTTGCAAAGGTCCAGGGCACAAGACAGACCTACTTTGCTCAGTCCCTCCCTGTCTCATTTTATGTCGCTATGGGATGAGATAAACTGCGCCTACTGCTTGTTGTCCCCCGCCACACTCCTCTAGCCCCAATCTTGGGAAATCCTGCTTTTATGCCAGGTTTGGATAGGAAGATGTTTAGTTGATGGGTAGGGAGGTGGCTAATAAGGGTGGCCGATTTCCTCAACCCTTGGAGGGGGGTTAAAGCCAAGCAAGTCAGTAATGGGGACTTCCTTATGTTGGAGTCTTTTAGATGGGCCCAGATATCATATTTCCCCCACAAGAGTAGTGTTGGTCGCAGTTCCCATATGAGAAATTATGTACAAGGTCTCCATTATTGGCTGAGGGATCTCCCTGTTGTATAATTTTTTCACTACCTCATCTGGCAAATTTGCTTGAGCAGAGAGAACCGGAATGTATTAACAGATCCATGTCTAAGGGTTACCTAAACATCTCTCTCTTGGCCCAGCTTAAAGCGGTCCTTCACATTGAATAAAAGTCTATGTTATATGTTTCCCTCACCCTGTACATACAGATTGCTCACATTAAAAATCATCCTACCTGCATCTACTGCATGTTATGAGCCTTTAAACATCCAAGATGGCGGCTCATGGAACATCAGGCAGCCTGCAAACAAGAAGTGCCTTCTGACTGTGCTGCTCTGCATTCTGGGATTGCTGACCTTTTCTTGACCCCTGCTCTGTCTGACCAAAGCACAGCAATAACCCGTCCCCCTGTACATTATCCCACTCTCCTTTCCTCAGTAAGTGTGATGCTTCTGAGTCAAGATGGTGGCACCCATATCCTAAAGTCCTGAACAGAGTTGCAGCCCAGTGGGGGAAACTAAAAACTTAAAATATATTACCTTTAGATGCTGGAGAATAGTTTTTTAAGGGTTTGGGCTTTTCAATAAATCATGGTGAAGATCCAGTTTAAGTTTATGATGCGTTGGTACATGGTTCCAGTGAGGTTGGCTAAAGCTTTGTCGAATACCTCTGCTACATGTTTCTGTAATTGTGGCTCACTGGGTGATACTTTACACGTTTGGTTGTCTTGCCCCAGTGTGAGCAGATTCTGGATCTAATCTTTCCATGTAATTTCTGAACTGGTGGGGTTTAGAGTCCAAAAATTTATAGAGGTAGCTCTCCTGGGATAAAACTTTAGCCACTCTATCAATGTTTGTCTGTACCGCTGCAAGAATTGCTATCCCTAAATGTTGGAAAAAAACTGGACATCAGTCAATTGCTTTAGCCGAAGAAAGATTGGATATGGGTCAATGAAAAAACTTGGTAGTATTGTAAATGATTCAGGGCTAAAATTTAGGGATCATATAGGCAGAAGATAGAGTGGTAGGGAGGTCGGGGGTGAGAGCCCCACATTGGATTAAAATGTATTTATTCTTATCTTTTTTTTCTCTCTGCTGTTCCTTTTTCCCCACATTGTTCTCCTCTTTCTTCGCCTCTCTTTCTTTCCCTTTCCTTCTTTTTTAAATGTTAACATGATTGTAGGGATTTTCTTCACATCTGTGGGTAAACTAGGGGCCTACATATGCCTCTCTCTGCACTCTAGTTGGGACACTTTAGGGGGGAGACAGCCATCTAGATCTGAGTGACATGGCCCACCACATCTGATTAGAGGGTTGAGTTCCCTCAGCTGTTGCTGCCCCCCACAATAGGAGAAGGAGCTTCCTATGGGATGTGGAGATTGTGAATGGTTAGCCTGAATATTTTAAAGCCATTGAAAGTCTTTTGATATTTAACTGGTTCAAATACATTGTGATTTTTGCTGTATTATAATTGGATGGTACCACATTGGTGATGTTCCTTGGGGATGAATGTTTGTAATTTGTTCTTTCTGCTGAGAAATACCCTAATAAAAATATCAAAATATAAAGTATGCAGTACAGTAGGCCAGCATACTGCAAATCCCCGGCACACTAGAACTGGGACAGAAAACGGTCTGTCATTTTTTTACAGTGTGCTGGGGAGGGCGGTGATGGAGGTGGTTATGCATGTGTGTGTGGTGGGGCAGTGGCTCTGAGGCCTATAGGATTGTAGTTACAGCGCTGGGTGTTGCTGCACTTTATTATGTCTCTGAAGCCCCCACTGCTGAACGTATGTGGCCTGCCTAACACCGTGAAGGCAGAATAGGTTGATGATTCAAATGCAAAATGCAAAAGTAATTGACTCCCTTATCACTAAAGTAACTCTAGTAAAGGCCCCAAGTTACTTATCGGCTTACTAAACAACTGGTCCTGATTGAAGATCATTGCTGCGCTATTTGCCTCTTAGTGCTCTTTCATCTGTTTTTATTAAAGATATTATGAATATCTAAAATCCCGAACACTGTATTCCTCTGCCAAGCATAGGTCATTTAATATTCATTTGTATGTCTAAATCTCTTGTGCTTACAATAATTACCAATCAGTTTTGCACAAGAAGTAAAATTAAGATCCATTATTTTAATTTAGCACAAAATTAAATGGATTAATTTAACATGCAAAAGGGGCATCTTCAGCCAAACACATATTTCCAATCACAAAAAAAGTCACAGGAAGAATTAGAAAGTCACTATTAGCCTCATACATTGTAAAAGTTAAAAAAAATTACATAGTTTTATTAGTCTGGAGTGGGGGTGTAATTCAAGTTTTATTCTCCGAGCAGAGAACAATAAATTAATTTCTTAGTGTTGTAATTTAATATAATTTAATTTGCTTTAATTTATACATTTTTTTATTTAACTTGTATGCAAATGAAAATATAAAAATAACACTTCTCATTTGTTTTATCATTATTTTTTTATTTGTCACATTATATTTTGTGTTTTTAGTATGTTTTGATGTTTGAAATGTTACCGTCATAGGGAAGGCACAGCTAGTGTTGGGCAAATCCCCCAATGTTACGGTTAAGCAAGTTCGGCCAGCAGGAAGTGCTGCTGTAACTCACCTGAGGTCTGATCAAGTCTCTGGTCAGTGGTCCTGTCAAATATGCTACGACCCTGGCCACAGAAAGATGGCCACTGCTCTCAAGAGTAAGGATGCTCCTAGTGCCAGCTCTGCCTAGGAGTCTCCTCACTCATGGGGGCGGCGGCGGCCCCAGCCATAGCCCATATGACAGGAACACTGACCACAGACCAGGGACCAGATCAGGGCTTAGGTGAGTTACAGCAGCCCTGTCTAGTGCTGCACACACTGTATAGGTAAGCTGGGTTGATGGGCTGCTTAGCTCTCTCTCTCCAGCAGGTCATATGTTGAACTAGCATGATACCATTAAATAGATGAGCCCTGAGTATCCCTTTCTTAGGAGGTCAGTCACTTGTGCCACTCTCAGTGATCTTTGGGACATAATTATACTTCTGCTATTGGGGTCTGGTAATAACATGATCATTTATTTAAGATGAGAGAACCCTCTGATTATCCATGTTTCTAGCTTTGGGGGTGCCACCTGTGTCTCACTGCTTTTTGGCCCAGAATAATACTCAGATGTATGGACAGGGCTATTTTTTCTAGTGTCTTTGTGTTTTTTTTGTTGGGGGTGTTTGTGTGTGTTCTTTTAGTGTGAATAATACTCCACTTTAATACAGTCAGTTCTTCTACACAATTTTTTTCTCTGAGCCAATAGGGCCTATGACAGTGGTGGAGGAGGGTAACAGTAGCAGGGAGCTCTGTGACCCACAAGGAGCCTAATACAGCCATTTTGAAGATGACAGCAGCATCAGCATCAGTTACCCTAATGGGCTGTTGTGACATAGTGGAATTTTGCCCCAGCTGCAGTGGCACGCTGGCATTAACATTTGGAAAAATGGCCTATGTCTACATGCTGACCTGTTTATGCAGTGAGCAGCCACCACAAGTCAAGGCCTAGAAGGTAGTCAGAGTGCTCCTATCTTTGGGGATTAATGCTCTAGTCCACTGGTTACCAATCTGCTGTATGTGTACTGATGTCTGCAACAACAACAGGGGTCAGATGGGTCTATTATATGTTTATAATTAGGGATGAGCGAATCGATCCGGACGAACCCGGATTCGATCCGAATTTCAGGAAAAATTCGATTCGGATCGAATCCGAATTTCCCCGCGATTCGATCGCTCGAAGTTTTCCTTTAACATCCATTCATTTACATTACAGGCATTCTAAGATGGCGGACGGGACATGTCAAGACATCAACCCCGCGCCAGTGCAAGCTGGGACAGTCACATGCAGCCTATCAGCAGCCAGCAAGCCCGGTGACGTCACAGCGGTATTTAAGGCCGGCCATCTTGCTTTCCAGCCTCATTTCTCTATTGCATTCGTGAGAGACAGAACGCTGTGTAGCTGAGGGAGAGACAGACAGTTAGACAGGCAGGGACAGACAGGGACAGGCTGGAGACAGGCAGGAGACAGACAGGAGACAGACAGAAAGTAAGCGAAAAACAGGGAAAGGAAGGGAAAATCGGAGGCTGTCAGTTTTTTTTTTTTTTTTCATCCAGCCTGACAAGCTTTGTTAGCGTTTTCAGGCTGCTTATACTAACTAACTGTGCATATATACTGAACTGATCTTAAGTCTGCTGTGAGGCATCCCATTCTGTGACTACACCAGCCTCTATTTAATAGCATAATAACCATTTGCACTTATTCTCATAGAAATCAGGCCTGATAAAGACACTTTTGCTGTGCATGCTCTCTGGTTT
Source organism: Gastrophryne carolinensis (assembly GCA_027917425.1). Lineage (NCBI taxonomy): Eukaryota > Metazoa > Chordata > Amphibia > Anura > Microhylidae > Gastrophryne > Gastrophryne carolinensis. Next base: position 267,357,750 of record CM051235.1, read on the forward strand.
TTGTGGCATCCCATTCTGTGACAACACCAGCCTCTATTTAATAGCATAATAACCATTTGCACTTATTCTCATAGAAATAAGGCCTGATAAAGACACTTTTGCTGGGCATGCTCTCTGGTTTTTGTGGCATCCCATTCTGTGACAACACCAGCCTCTATTTAATAGCATAATAACCATTTGCACTTATTCTCATAGAAATTAGGCCTGATAAAGACACTTTTGCTGTGCATGCTCTCTGGTTTTTGTGGCATCCCATTCTGTGACAACACCAGCCTCTATTTAATAGCATAATAAACATTTGCACTTATTCTCATAGAAATCAGGCCTGATAAAGACACTTTTGCTGTGCATGCTCTCTGGTTTTTGTGGCATCCCATTCTGTGACAACACCAGCCTCTATTTAATAGCATAATAACCATTTGCACTTATTCTCATAGAAATTTGGCCTGATAAAGACACTTTTGCTGTGCATGCTCTCTGGTTTTTGTGGCATCCCATTCTGTGACAACACCAGCCTCTATTTAATAGCATAATAACCATTTGCACTTATTCTCATAGAAATCAGGCCTGATAAAGACACTTTTGCTGTGCATGCTCTCTGGTTTTTGTGGCATCCCATTCTGTGACAACACCAGCCTCTATTTAATAGCATAATAACCATTTGCACTTATTCTCATAGAAATCAGGCCTGATAAAGACACTTTTGCTGTGCATGCTCTCTGGTTTTTGTGGCATCCCATTCTGTGACAACACCAGCCTCTATTTAATAGCATAATAACCATTTGCACTTATTCTCATAGAAATCAGGCCTGATAAAGACACTTTTGCTGTGCATGCTCTCTGGTTTTTGTGGCATCCCATTCTGTGACAACACCAGCCTCTATTTAATAGCATAATAACCATTTGCACTTATTCTCATAGAAATTAGGCCTGATAAAGACACTTTTGCTGTGCATGCTCTCTGGTTTTTGTGGCATCCCATTCTGTGACAACACCAGCCTCTATTTAATAGCATAATAACCATTTGCACTTATTCTCATAGAAATCAGGCCTGATAAAGACACTTTTGCTGTGCATGCTCTCTGGTTTTTGTGGCATCCCATTCTGTGACAACACCAGCCTCTATTTAATAGCATAATAACCATTTGCACTTATTCTCATAGAAATCAGGCCTGATAAAGACACTTTTGCTGTGCATGCTCTCTGGTTTTTGTGGCATCCCATTCTGTGACAACACCAGCCTCTATTTAATAGCATAATAACCATTTGCACTTATTCTCATAGAAATTAGGCCTGATAAAGACACTTTTGCTGTGCATGCTCTCTGGTTTTTGTGGCATCCCATTCTGTGACAACACCAGCCTCTATTTAATAGCATAATAACCATTTGCACTTATTCTCATAGAAATCAGGCCTGATAAAGACACTTTTGCTGTGCATGCTCTCTGGTTTTTGTGGCATCCCATTCTGTGACAACACCATCCTCTATTTAATAGCATAATAACCATTTGCACTTATTCTCATAGAAATCAGGCCTGATAAAGACACTTTTGCTGTGCATGCTCTCTGGTTTTTGTGGCATCCCATTCTGTGATAACACCAGCCTCTATTTAATAGCATAATAACCATTTGCACTTATTCTCATAGAAATTAGGCCTGATAAAGACACTTTTGCTGTGCATGCTCTCTGGTTTTTGTGGCATCCCATTCTGTGACAACACCAGCCTCTATTTAATAGCATAATAACCATTTGCACTTATTCTCATAGAAATTAGGCCTGATAAAGACACTTTTGCTGTGCATGCTCTCTGGTTTTTGTGGCATCCCATTCTGTGACAACACCAGCCTCTATTTAATAGCATAATAACCATTTGCACTTATTCTCATAGAAATCAGGCCTGATAAAGACACTTTTGCTGTGCATGCTCTCTGGTTTTTGTGGCATCCCATTCTGTGACAACACCAGCCTCTATTTAATAGCATAATAACCATTTGCACTTATTCTCATAGAAATCAGGCCTGATAAAGACACTTTTGCTGTGCATGCTCTCTGGTTTTTGTGGCATCCCATTCTGTGACAACACCAGCCTCTATTTAATAGCATAATAACCATTTGCACTTATTCTCATAGAAATTAGGCCTGATAAAGACACTTTTGCTGTGCATGCTCTCTGGTTTTTGTGGCATTCCATTCTGTGACAACACCAGCCTCTATTTAATAGCATAATAACCATTTGCACTTATTCTCATAGAAATCAGGCCTGATAAAGACACTTTTGCTGTGCATGCTCTCTGGTTTTTGTGGCATCCCATTCTGTGACAACACCAGCCTCTATTTAATAGCATAATAACCATTTGCACTTATTCTCATAGAAATCAGGCCTGATAAAGACACTTTTGCTGTGCATGCTCTCTGGTTTTTGTGGCATCCCATTCTGTGACAACACCAGCCTCTATTTAATAGCATAATAACCATTTGCACTTATTCTCATAGAAATTAGGCCTGATAAAGACACTTTTGCTGTGCATGCTCTCTGGTTTTTGTGGCATCCCATTCTGTGACTAAAGCAGCCTCTATTTAATAGCATAATAACCATATGCACTTATTCTCATAGAAATCAGGCCTGATAAAGACACTTTTGCTGTGCATGCTCTCTGGTTTTTGTGGCATCCCATTCTGTGACAACACCAGCCTCTATTTAATAGCATAATAACCATTTGCACTTATTCTCATAGAAATCAGGCCTGATAAAGACACTTTTGCTGGGCATAGCACTACTGGTCCCAGCCAGGTCCACTTCTTTTTTTGGGGCATCCCATTCTGTGACTATAGCAGCCTCTGTTAAAGACCATATAAGCATTTGCTCTTATCATATTTGAAATTAGCCTGATAAAGACACTTTTGCTGGGCATAGTACTACTGGATCTTTTTTGGGGGCATCCCATTCTGTGACTAAAGCAGCCTCTGTTTAAGACCATATAAGCATTTGCTCTTATCATATTTGAAATTAGCCTGATAAAGACACTTTTGCTGGGCATAGCACTACTTGTCCCTGCCAGGGCATCCCATTCTGTGACTAAAGCAGCCTCTGTTTAAGACCATATAAGCATTTGCTCTTATCATATTTGAAATTAGCCTGATAAAGACACTTTTGCTGGGCATAGTACTACTGGATCTTTTTTGGGGGCATCCCATTCTGTGACTAAAGCAGCCTCTGTTTAAGACCATATAAGCATTTGCTCTTATCATATTGGAAATTAGCCTGATAAAGACACTTTTGCTGGGCATAGCACTACTTGTCCCTGCCAGGGCATCCCATTCTGTGACTATAGCAGCCTCTGTTAAAGACCATATAACCATTTGCTCTTATTATATTTGAAATTAGCCTGATAAAGACACTTTTGCTGGGCATAGCACTACTGGACCCTGCAAGGGCATCCCATTCTGTGACTAAAGCAGCCTCTGTTTAAGACCATATAAGCATTTGCTCTTATCATATTTGAAATTAGCCTGATAAAGACACTTTTGCTGGGCATAGCACTACTTGTCCCTGCCAGGGCATCCCATTCTGTGACTAAAGCAGCCTCTGTTTAAGACCATATAAGCATTTGCTCTTATCATATTTGAAATTAGCCTGATAAAGACACTTTTGCTGGGCATAGCACTACTTGTCCCTGCCAGGGCATCCCATTCTGTGACTAAAGCAGCCTCTGTTTAAGACCATATAAGCATTTGCTCTTATCATATTTGAAATTAGCCTGATAAAGACACTTTTGCTGGGCATAGCACTACTTGTCCCTGCCAGGGCATCCCATTCTGTGACTATAGCAGCCTCTGTTAAAGACCATATAACCATTTGCTCTTATTATATTTGAAATTAGCCTGATAAAGACACTTTTGCTGGGCATAGCACTACTGGACCCTGCAAGGGCATCCCATTCTGTGACTAAAGCAGCCTCTGTTTAAGACCATATAAGCATTTGCTCTTATCATATTTGAAATTAGCCTGATAAAGACACTTTTGCTGGGCATAGCACTACTTGTCCCTGCCAGGGCATCCCATTCTGTGACTAAAGCAGCCTCTGTTTAAGACCATATAAGCATTTGCTCTTATCATATTTGAAATTAGCCTGATAAAGACACTTTTGCTGGGCATAGCACTACTTGTCCCTGCCAGGGCATCCCATTCTGTGACTAAAGCAGCCTCTGTTTAAGACCATATAAGCATTTGCTCTTATCATATTTGAAATTAGCCTGATAAAGACACTTTTGCTGGGCATAGCACTACTTGTCCCTGCCAGGGCATCCCATTCTGTGACTAAAGCAGCCTCTGTTTAAGACCATATAAGCATTTGCTCTTATCATATTTGAAATTAGCCTGATAAAGACACTTTTGCTGGGCATAGCACTACTTGTCCCTGCCAGGGCATCCCATTCTGTGACTAAAGCAGCCTCTGTTTAAGACCATATAAGCATTTGCTCTTATCATATTTGAAATTAGCCTGATAAAGACACTTTTGCTGGGCACAGTACTACTTGTCCCTGCCAGGGCATCCCATTCTGTGACTAAAGCAGCCTCTGTTTAAGACCATATAAGCATTTGCTCTTATCATATTTGAAATTAGCCTGATAAAGACACTTTTGCTGGGCATAGTACTACTGGATCTTTTTTGGGGGCATCCCATTCTGTGACTAAAGCAGCCTCTGTTTAAGACCATATAAGCATTTGTTCTTATTATATTTGAAATTAGCCTGATAAAGACACTTTTGCTGGGCATAGTACTACTGGATCTTTTTGGGGGGCATCCCATTCTGTGACTAAAGCACCCTCTGTTTAAGACCATATAAGCATTTGTTCTTATTATATTTGAAATTAGCCTGATAAAGACACTTTTGCTGGGCATAGCACTACTTGTCCCTGCCAGGGCATCCCATTCTGTGACTAAAGCAGCCTCTGTTTAAGACCATATAAGCATTTGCTCTTATCATATTTGAAATTAGCCTGATAAAGACACTTTTGCTGGGCATAGTACTACTGGATCTTTTTTGGGGGCATCCCATTCTGTGACTAAAGCAGCCTCTGTTTAAGACCATATAAGCATTTGCTCTTATTATATTTGAAATTAGCCTGATAAAGACACTTTTGCTGGGCATAGCACTACTTGTCCCTGCCAGGGCATCCCATTCTGTGACTAAAGCAGCCTCTGTTTAAGACCATATAAGCATTTGCTCTTATCATATTTGAAATTAGCCTGATAAAGACACTTTTGCTGGGCATAGTACTACTGGATCTTTTTTGGGGGCATCCCATTCTGTGACTAAAGCAGCCTCTGTTTAAGACCATATAAGCATTTGCTCTTATTATATTTGAAATTAGCCTGATAAAGACACTTTTGCTGGGCATAGCACTACTTGTCCCTGCCAGGGCATCCCATTCTGTGACTAAAGCAGCCTCTGTTTAAGACCATATAAGCATTTGCTCTTATCATATTTGAAATTAGCCTGATAAAGACACTTTTGCTGGGCATAGTACTACTGGATCTTTTTTGGGGGCATCCCATTCTGTGACTAAAGCAGCCTCTGTTTAAGACCATATAAGCATTTGTTCTTATTATATTTGAAATTAGCCTGATAAAGACACTTTTGCTGGGCATAGTACTACTTGTCCCTGCCAGGGCATCCCATTCTGTGACTAAAGCAGCCTCTGTTTAAGACCATATAAGCATTTGCTCTTATTATATTTGAAATTAGCCTGATAAAGACACTTTTGCTGGGCATAGTACTACTTGTCCCTGCCAGGGCATCCCATTCTGTGACTAAAGCAGCCTCTGTTTAAGACCATATAAGCATTTGCTCTTATCATATTTGAAATTAGCCTGATAAAGACACTTTTGCTGGGCATAACACTACTTGTCCCTGCCAGGGCATCCCATTCTGTGACTAAAGCAGCCTCTGTTTAAGACCATATAAGCATTTGCTCTTATCATATTTGAAATTAGCCTGATAAAGACACTTTTGCTGGGCATAGCACTACTTGTCCCTGCCAGGGCATCCCATTCTGTGACTAAAGCAGCCTCTGTTTAAGACCATATAAGCATTTGCTCTTATCATATTTGAAATTAGCCTGATAAAGACACTTTTGCTGGGCATAGCACTACTTGTCCCTGCCAGGGCATCCCATTCTGTGACTAAAGCAGCCTCTGTTTAAGACCATATAAGCATTTGCTCTTATCATATTTGAAATTAGCCTGATAAAGACACTTTTGCTGGGCATAGCACTACTTGTCCCTGCCAGGGCATCCCATTCTGTGACTAAAGCAGCCTCTGTTTAAGACCATATAAGCATTTGCTCTTATCATATTTGAAATTAGCCTGATAAAGACACTTTTGCTGGGCATAGCACTACTTGTCCCTGCCAGGGCATCCCATTCTGTGACTAAAGCAGCCTCTGTTTAAGACCATATAAGCATTTGCTCTTATCATATTTGAAATTAGCCTGATAAAGACACTTTTGCTGGGCATAGTACTACTGGATCTTTTTTGGGGGCATCCCATTCTGTGACTAAAGCAGCCTCTGTTTAAGACCATATAAGCATTTGTTCTTATTATATTTGAAATTAGCCTGATAAAGACACTTTTGCTGGGCATAGCACTACTTGTCCCTGCCAGGGCATCCCATTCTGTGACTAAAGCAGCCTCTGTTTAAGACCATATAAGCATTTGCTCTTATCATATTTGAAATTAGCCTGATAAAGACACTTTTGCTGGGCATAGTACTACTGGATCTTTTTTGGGGGCATCCCATTCTGTGACTAAAGCAGCCTCTGTTTAAGACCATATAAGCATTTGTTCTTATTATATTTGAAATTAGCCTGATAAAGACACTTTTGCTGGGCATAGTACTACTTGTCCCTGCCAGGGCATCCCATTCTGTGACTAAAGCAGCCTCTGTTTAAGACCATATAAGCATTTGCTCTTATTATATTTGAAATTAGCCTGATAAAGACACTTTTGCTGGGCATAGTACTACTTGTCCCTGCCAGGGCATCCCATTCTGTGACTAAAGCAGCCTCTGTTTAAGACCATATAAGCATTTGCTCTTATTATATTTGAAATTAGCCTGATAAAGACACTTTTGCTGGGCATAGTACTACTTGTCCCTGCCAGGGCATCCCATTCTGTGACTAAAGCAGCCTCTGTTTAAGACCATATAACCATTTGCTCTTATTATATTTATATTATAAGACACTTTTGCTGGGCATAGGCTTACTGCTGCCTGCCAGGTGCACTTCTGTTGAGGCATCCCATTCTGTAACATAGCATACCCCTCTTTATTTACACTAAGCAGCTCTCTTATTTACACTAAGCAGGCCTGTTGGAGGCTGAGTGTTACTGCTCACTTTTGGTGTGCATTATATTCTGTTTCATATAGACCCACCGCTGCCCGGGGGATCTTAAAATATCACCTACTCCCACGCCAGTTAGACTATGTCGGGCAGACAAGTGCCTGGAAGTGAAAAGAGGAGTGGCAGAGGCCAAGATTCCGCAGGCAGAGCTCGCATCAGACTGGGGGCCAGTAGCAGCAGGAGTCACGCTGAGAGACCTAATCTGCCAGTATCTGCTAGCGGTCGGGTCTCCACCAGTAACGCATCTGCCGTGGTAGATTGGTTGACGCGCTCATCAACAACATCATCACAACTTACGTCTGAGACCCCCAGTCTAGGGTCGGTAGGTTCCTCTGACACAACCCTGAGTTGGCATGCCCCGAGAGCAGTCCCTGTCCTCCCATTGCCTCTGTCCTACGCCGTTCCCTCCCCCAGCGACGTATCCTATGCTTTGGGTTCAGCTCCACTCTTTAGTGAGGAGGACCATCAGATAGAGGACAGTCAGCAGCTACTGCCCAGCCAAGAAATGGAGGTGGCTTCTCTAGCTAGGCAGACAGATAGTGATGTGGACAGTGTCGTGGGTGCTGCGAGCGTTCCAGCTCCTGCGCCAGACACTGTTGACGAATCCACGAACATCAGTGACGTACAGCCACAACTCGGTGATGATGATGATGACGATGAAGCCGATCGCACTTGGGAGCCGGGTGATGAAGGGGCTTCATCGTCATCATCAGGAGAAGAGGGGCGCAGGTTGCCCCGGAGTCAGCAGCTGAGGCAGCAAGGTGGTAGCAGTCAGCATGGGGGCACAATTCCAAAGGCTGGAGCCGGCCGGGGCCGGGGTAGAGCACCTGCTGTGCGGCAGTCTACCTTATCGGGAGGTAGTGGAGCAGGGGTTCCTGGAGTTGGCAACAGCAGCAGTGAATCAGTGAGGCCAGGGGGTGGGAAAAGTAGCTACTCGGCAGTGTGGCAGTTTTTCCTGAGGCATCCGCAGGAGGGTAACATGGCCACATGCAAGATATGTAGGCAAAAGGTGAAGCGTGGCCAGGGTCCAAATGTTGGCACCACGGCCCTGCGTCAACATATGATGCGTCACCATAAAACGACCTGGGAGAACCGAGGCTCCCAAGGGGTGGTCCAGTCTGCTTCCTCACCAAGTGAGCTCCCAATTTCTGCCAGCCAAGGCTCCAGCACCTCAGCCGAAGGCAGCTGTGCGTCATACCCATCCTCTGTCGCTCCTGCTCCTCCTCCTCCTCCTCCAAGTCATGCATCCCGCCAGCAATCCATCAGCGAAGCCATGTCCAAGAGACAGCAGTATGCGCCCACTCATCCTACGGCGCAGAAGCTGAATGTGCTCCTGTCCAAGTTGCTGGTGCTGCAGTCGCTCCCTTTTCAGGTGGTGGAATCTGCACCTTTCAGAGAACTGATGGCTTGTGCCGAGCCGAGGTGGAGAGTCCCAAGCGCTGCACACTTTTGTTGAACAGAAGGTGGGCCAGTCCTTGAGCCTGTCGGTGTGTAGCAAAATACATGGCAGCGCCGACATCTGGAGCTGTAACTACGGTCAGGGGCAGTACATGTCGTTTACGGCCCACTGGGTGAATGTGGTCCCTTTGCAGCAGCAACTTGGACAGGTCACGCCGCTTCGGCCTCCGCGCTCTCTGCCCATTGGGCCTGTGACACCGTGCGACTCGGCCTCCTCATCCTCCGCCATCTCCTCACCCTCCACTGTAGGCTCAAGTCTCAGTGCCCCTCCAGTCTACCATGTGTGCAGGGCACGGAGGTGTCACGCAGTGCTTCACATGGTTTGTCTTGGCGAACGGAGTCACACAGGGGAGGAACTGCTTAAATGTATTCATCAGGAAATCCAAACATGGCTTACTCCGAGAAAACTTAAAATGGGAATCATGGTTACCGACAATGGGAAGAACATTTTGTCTGCGCTGCGCCAAGGAAGCCTGACCCATGCCCCCTGCATGGCTCACGTCTTCAATCTGGTTGTCAAGCGGTTTCTGAAGTGTTCCCCCCATCTGCAGGACATCCTAACAACTTCAAGGAAACTTTGCATGCACTTCAGCCACTCCTACACCGCCAAACACACCCTTCTTGAGCTACAGCGTCAGAATGGTATCCCCCAACATAGTCTGATTTGCGATGTTTCCACCCGTTGGAATTCCACCCTTCACATGTTGGACCGATTATATGAACAGAGAAAAGCCATCACGGATTTCCTGATGATCCAAGCAGATAGGGGGACTCCCCTGTGTAACTTCAATGTCAACCAGTGGCAGCTCATACGTGACACCTGCCGTTTGCTCAGGCCCTTTGAGGAAGCCACTTTATTTGTCAGTCGGCAGGATTACGGGATGAACGACGTGATTCCACTGCTTCATGTACTACAGCACATGTTGGAAACCATGGCTGGTCAGGGCACTGGAGACATGGCGTTTACATCTTACGGCCACATGAACCCCGTTGGAGCTGAACTGGAGGAGGAGGAGGAAGAGGAGGAGGAGGAGGAGTTGCCCAGCGAAACACAGTTTAGGCTTGGCGAAATGGCTGGTTTATCTAGTCAGCGGACAGGAGAGGAGGAGCAGGAGCAGCCAGAGGAGCTGGAGGTTTTTGAGGAAGGCGAGACAGAGGACCCGGGCACACCGTGGCAGTATGCAGTGGAGATGGAGACAGGTAGTCCATCCGAGTCACTTGCGCAAATGGCACGAAGCATGCTCACGTGCTTGCGTAGTGACCCCAGAATTGTTTCCATCTGTCGGCGGGATGACTTCTGGCTGTCCACCTTATTGGACCCTCGCTTCCGGCACAAAATGGGGGCATTTTTTAAACCCACCGAGAGGGAGGACAAACTCAACTACTACAAAGACATTCTACGTAGGCAGTTGGCCGATGCCTATCTGCGCCATGGTCCATACTCTCGCAGGTCTGACTCGAGGGGACCTCTGCGCTCACCTTCCACTGCCATGGCCGCTGGGGGGGTTGGCAGGAGCAGCAGCAGCAGCTCCATCAGCAGCAGCAGCCTCAGTCTTCAGTCGCTAATGAGTAGCTTTCTACACCCGCATAGTGAGGCTACTCATGAGCAGCAGGAAGACCTGGAGCAGGACCTCAACCAGCAGGTCATGTCATACTTTGACATGACCATGCCAACACACCTTGAGGATCCGCTGGACTTCTGGGCCGCCAAACTTGATTTGTGGCCGCAACTAGCAGAGTTTGCCCTGGAAAAGCTGTCCTGCCCGGCAAGTAGCGTGCCATCTGAGCGGGTGTTTAGTGCGGCGGGGGCCATAGTTACGGCGAGGAGAACTCGTCTGTCAACTAAAAATGTGGAGAGACTCACCTTTGTCAAAATGAATCAGGGATGGATCAGCCAGGATTTCCACCCACCAATGCCTGATGCATGCGACTAGATTCAGCATGGTGCCACGTTTTACACTTTCCAAATGGTGCAAAACATATTTATGTCTTTAGGCCATTTTTTGGGCTCCTGCTGCTGCTGCTGCCAACTTCTGCCAACTCCAGGGTGTGATTCATCCAATTTTGGGCTCCTGAAGCCAACCCCAGGGTCTCTTTAATGTAATATTTGGGCTCCTGCTGCTGCTACTGTCAACTCCTGCCAACTCCAGGGTGTGATTCATCCAATTTTTGGGCTCCTGAAGCCAACTCCAGTGTATATTTGGGCTCCTGCTGCTGCTGCTGCCAACTTCTGCCAACTCCAGGGTGTGATTCATCCAATTTTTGGGCTCCTGAAGCCAACTCCAGTGTATATTTGGGCTCCTGCTGCTGCTGCTGCCAACTCCAGGGTGTGATTCATCCAATTTTTGGGCTCCTGAAGCCAACTCCAGTGTATATTTGGGCTCCTGCTGCTGCTGCTGTCAACTCCTGCCAACTCCAGGGTGTGATTCATCCAATTGTTGGGCTCCTGAAGCCAACCCCAGGGTCTCTTTAAAGTAATGTTTGGGCTCCTGCTGCTGCTGCTGCCAACTTCTGCCAACTCCAGGGTGTGATTCATCCAATTTTTGGGCTCCTGAAGCCAACTCCAGTGTATATTTGGGCTCCTGCTGCTGCTGCTGCCAACTCCAGGGTGTGATTCATCCAATTTTTGGGCTCCTGAAGCCAACTCCAGTGTATATTTGGGCTCCTGCTGCTGCCAACTTCTGCCAACTCCAGGGTGTGATTCATCCAATTTTTGAGCTCCTGAAGCCAACTCCAGTGTATATTTGGGCTCCTGCTGCTGCTGTCAACTCCTGCCAACTCCAGGGTGTGATTCATCCAATTTTTGGGCTCCTGAAGCCAACTCCAGTGTATATTTGGGCTCCTGCTGCTGCTGCTGCCAACTCCAGGGTGTGATTCATCCAATTTTTGGGCTCCTGAAGCCAACCCCAGGGTCTCTTTAAAGTAATATTTGGGCTCCTGCTGCTGCTGCCAACTCCAGGGTGTGATTCATCCAATTTTTGGACTCCTGAGGCCAACCCCAGGGTCTCTTTAAAGTAATATTTGGGCTCCTGCTGCTGCTGCTGTCAACTCCTGCCAACTCCAGGGTGTGATTCATCCAATTTTTGGGCTCCTGCTGCTGCCAACTCCAGTGTCTCTTTAAAGCAATGTTTGGGCTCCTTCTGCCCCTCATAGTGATGCCACTTCAACTCTCTTGAATTCAATTGTGCCGCTCTGCGATTCTATTAGCGATGCCTCTGATCTGCATGTGATATTTCTTCAAAGTATTATTTAACTAACCCAGCACGCATCCTGTGCGTGTTACAGCAAGGCTGAATGGTTTACAACCCTATTGAGGCTCTAGGAGGCTCAGAAATAGCCGTTTTTAATAGCGATTCGTCGCGAATTTATTCGGGTCGAAACGATTTTTGTCGGAAAATTCGGCGAATCAGTCGAATCGAATTTTTCAAAAGTTCGCTCATCTCTATTTATAATAGAAAAACTTTATTCCTTTTTTTCATATGGTCACATATATATATTATATTTTATTATTATTATAATTGATCCCCTTTTTGAGTGTGCTCTGTTGGAACTCCCTTGGTGTAAAAGGTTTGAGTACCACTGCTCTAGTCAGTAGCATCAGGCATGGAGGTGGTGAAATCTGGTGTTATTCAGACCTGATTTGTCTGTAAGTATGTCAGTATCTCTGCATTTTGGTACGACAGGGGCAATAGTGGCCTAGAAGTAAGGAAGCGGGTCAGGACATGACTGAAGTGCTCTGGGGAAAGACACCTAACCCCCAACTGCTTCACGGCCTGCGTGATTAGGGCAGCCCAATGCTCCAGGCACCTGCACACTCATGTTTGTCTCACTGCACATATAGGGTAAATGCTGAGGAAAAATGCATACAGTATGTGTGTGCAAGCCTACAATGGCCTTACATGGTCAAAAAACTGAACTAAGAAAAAGTTCTCAGTGGAGTCCCAATAGCCTTTACCACATTAAATACCCTCTCGGATGCTAAACTGCTGGGTGGACATGGCTAACTTGGCCAGTTTGTCTGTCAATTGTGTCCCTGTTGTCATGGGCCAGCGGGGACTTCAGATATTTCCACTTGGAGGATTACCTGCTGCCTCGTGGTGACGTTGGTAGTGTACTCGCCAATTTGCTCAGTGGGTGGTTGCATAAAACCTCTCATCACAGACTGAATGGCTAGCTCGACTACTGCTGCTGCAATCCAGCCCTCCCCAGCAATTGTGGGAGTGTCCTTCTTTGTGGCTCCATTGAATGCTGGCATGGGGGCTGGGGTCCTCCTCATTCTCATTCACCTCATCATCCTCCAGCTCATGGTTTTCCTGTCCGCCAGATATGCCAGCCGGTGTTTGGGCACATAGCTCCTCCTTCTCCATTTCCATTGCACAAGAAATTATTTTCAATCAGCCATGCTGATTGACTTTCCTATGCTATGGATAAGGATGGGCACCGAGTGGTACTCCTGAGCATAGAGCATCCAGTTGCTATTGCTCGGGTCAAAAAAATAAAAAATCAATAAAAAAATCATACTATATAAAAAAGACCGATTTTTTTCGCTCTATAAGACGCACCTGTCCATAAGACGAACTTAGGATTTGGAGGAGGAAAATAAGAAAAAAAAATATTTTAACCAAATGTTGTGCTAAAACACCCATTACAGGCAGTGTGGCATTCCCGCCTCCCATCCCCATATAGGCAGTGTGGCATGCCTCCATCCCGTTTCCATATAGGCAGTGTGGCATTCTCCCTCCCATTCCCATATAGACAGTGTGGCATTCCCCCTCCCATTCCCCATATAGGCAGTGTGGCATGCCCCCACCCCATCCCCATATAGACAGTGTGGCATGCCCCCATCCCATTCCCATATAGGCAGTGTGGCATTCCCCCCCATCCCATTCCCCATATAGACAGTGTGGCATTCCCCCTCCCATTCCCCCATATAAGCAGTGTGGCATTTCCCCCATTCCCCATATAGGCAGTGTGGCACCCCCCCATTATAATAAGCAGTGTGGCATCCCCCCCTTCCCCCATTATCATAGGAAGTGTGGCAACCCCCCTCCCATTCCCCCATATAAGCAGTGTGGCATTTCCCACATTCCCCATATAGGCAGTGTGGCACCACCCCATTATAATAGGCAGTGTGGCATTCCCCCTCCCCCCCATTATCATAGGAAGTGTGGCAACCCCCCTCCCATTCCCCCATATAAGCAGTGTGGCATTCCCCCCTCCCGTTCCCCATATAGGCAGTGTGGCACCCCCCCATTATAATAGGCAGTGTGGCATTCCCCCCTCCCCCATTATCATAGGAAGTGTGGCAACCCCCATCCCATTCCCCCATATAAGCAGTGTGGCATTTCCCACATTCCCCGTACAGGCAGTGTTGCACCCCCCCCTTATAATAGGCAGTGTGGTATTTCTCCTCCCCCCCCGTTATCATAGGAAGTGTGGCAACCCCCCTCCCATTCCCCCATATAAGCAGTGTGGCATTTCCCCCCTCCCATTCCCCATATAGGCAGTGTGGCACCCCCCCATTATAATAGGCAGTGTGGCATTCCTCCTCCCCCATTATCATAAGAAGTGTGGCAACCCCCCTCCCATTCCCCCATATAAGCAGTGTGGCATTTCCTCCATTCCCCATATAGGCAGTGTGGCATTCCCCCATCCCATTCCCCATATAAGCAGTGTGACATTCCCCCATCCCATTCCCCATATAAGCAGTGTGACATCCCCCCTCCCATTCCCCCATATAAGCAGTGTGGCATTTCCCACATTCCCCATATAGGCAGTGTGGCACCACCCCATTATAATAGGCAGTGTGGCATTCCCCCTCCCCCAGATTATCATAGGAAGTGTGGCAACCCCCCTCCCATTCCCCCATATAAGCAGTGTGGCATTCCCCCCTCCCATTCCCCATATAGGCAGTGTGGCACCCCCCCATTATAATAGGCAGTGTGGCATTCCTCCTCCCCCATTATCATAAGAAGTGTGGCAACCCCCATCCCATTCCCCCATATAAGCAGTGTGGCATTTCCCACATTCCCCGTACAGGCAGTGTGGCACTCCCCCATTATAATAGGCAGTGTGGCATTCCCCCTCCCCCCATTATCATAGGAAGTGTGGCAACCCCCATCCCATTCCCCCATATAAGCAGTGTGGCATTCCCCCCTCCCATTCCCCATATAGGCAGTGTGGCACCCCCCCATTGTAATAGGCAGTGTGGCATTCCTCCTCCCCCATTATCATAAGAAGTGTGGCAACCCCCATCCCATTCCCCC
Source organism: Gastrophryne carolinensis (assembly GCA_027917425.1). Lineage (NCBI taxonomy): Eukaryota > Metazoa > Chordata > Amphibia > Anura > Microhylidae > Gastrophryne > Gastrophryne carolinensis. The sequence continues at coordinate 267,372,881 of CM051235.1, forward strand.
ATATAAGCAGTGTGGCATTTCCCACATTCCCCGTACAGGCAGTGTGGCACTCCCCCATTATAATAGGCAGTGTGGCATTCCCCCTCCCCCCATTATCATAGGAAGTGTGGCAACCCCCATCCCATTCCCCCATATAAGCAGTATGGCATTTCCTCCATTCCCCATATAGGCAGTGTGGAACCCCCCCATTATAATAGGCAGTGTGGCATTCCCCCTCCCCCATTATCATAGGAAGTGTGGCAACCCCCCTCCCATTCCCCCATATAAGCAGTGTGGCATTTCCCCATTCCCCATATAGGCAGTGTGGCACCCCCCATTATAATTGGCAGTGTGGCATTCCTCCTCCCCCATTATCGTAGAAAGTGTGGCAACCCCCCTCCCATTCCCCCATATAAGCAGTGTGGCATTTCCTCCATTCCCCATATAGGCAGTGTGGCACCCCCCATTATAATAGGCAGTGTTGCATTCCCCCTCCCCCCATTATCACAGGAAGTGTGGCAACCCCCCTCCCATTCCCCATATAGGCAGTGTGGCACCCCCCATTATAATAGGCTGTGTGGCATTCCTCCTCCCCCATTATCATAGGAAGTGTGGCAACCCCCCTCCCATTCCCCCATATAAGCAGTGTGGCATTTCCCCCATTCCCCATATAAGCAGTGTGGCTCCCTCCCATTATAATAGGCAGTGTGGCATTCCCCCTCCCCCCATTATCATAGGAAGTGTGGCAACCCCCATCCCATTCCCCCATATAAGCAGTATGGCATTTCCTCCATTCCCCATATAGGCAGTGTGGAACCCCCCCATTATAATAGGCAGTGTGGCATTCCCCCTCCCCCATTATCATAGGAAGTGTGGCAACCCCCCTCCCATTCCCCCATATAAGCAGTGTGCCATTTCCCCATTCCCCATATAGGCAGTGTGGCACCCCCTATTATAATTGGCAGTGTGGCATTCCTCCTCCCCCATTATCATAGAAAGTGTGGCAACCCCCCTCCCATTCCCCCATATAAGCAGTGTGGCATTTCCTCCATTCCCCATATAGGCAGTGTGGCACCCCCTATTATAATTGGCAGTGTGGCATTCCCCCTCCCCCCATTATCACAGGAAGTGTGGCAACCCCCCTCCCATTCCCCATATAGGCAGTGTGGCACCCCCCCATTATAATAGGCAGTGTGGCATTCCTCCTCCCCCATTATCATAGGAAGTGTGGCAACCCCCTCCCTTTCCCCCATATAAGCAGTGTGGCATTTCCCCCATTCCCCATATAGGCAGTGTGGCACCCTCCCATGATAATAGGCAGTGTGGCATTCCCCCTCCCGCCTTAATCATAGGAAGTGTGGCAACCCCCCTCCCATTCCCCCATATAAGCAGCGTGGCATTTCCCCCCTCCCGTTTCCCATATAGGCAGAAGTAAAAAAAAGAAAAAGTAAAACTCACCGCTCCGCTGACAGCATGACACACCGCTCAGCTTACCGTTTGGGGTACAGATCAGTGGGCTGCGTTGCTTCATTATGTGAAATCCCACTGCTACAGGTGGTGGCTGCACACAGCCACAGAGGGGAGCAGCCAGTCGGGGGCAAATTATTACATGCAGAATTGCCAGGCATTGCCTGTTTCACCCACAGGGGCATCCAAAATAGGGATGCCCCATTAATTAAGACCAAAACCCAGGTAATTAAAATTCCTGGGTTTTGGTCTGCTTTACAAGGTTTTGGACAGGACTTGGGCAAGCATGGGGCTGTGGAACAGATAATTCTGGCTGTAGCTGGAGGTGATTATACAGAAACACTGACTTTCACAGCGTCAAGATCGCCATCACTAGTAGCAGTCCCCATCCCCCATGTAAATAAACTTACTGTGCACACATCCATTCATGTCCCAGCTCCAGCTCCATCTCCTGCACTGCACGCTGCTGATTCCTTTCACAGCCCCGGAAGACACAGCAGAAGGAGCATGATGACGACGTGCAGAGAGAGGGGTTAAGGAGGGGAGCATTAAGAGTGTAAGCTATGTTTACACAAGCTCGCTGCTTAGAGAGAGGGGAGAGAGACAAGGGACATCCAGTAACCCCCCCCCCCCCCCCCGCAGTGCAGCTTGCTCTCCTCTCTGTGGTGAACTGTGATGATCAAAAGAGGGGCAGGGAAAAGTTAAAGGAGTCACTTACATCGGCAGCTGTTGCTGCGCAGATATTCAGTAATTCAGATTAAACAGAACACTGTCCCCGTCCCCCCTGCCGCTGCTATCACTGACTTTTACAGCAGTGACAGCAGCGGCAGGGACAGAGACAGTGCCCACTGCTCCTCCATCTGCTGCCTCTTCTGGCTGGGGCACATGCGAGCACCCAGGTCCTCACGTGCACCCCAGCCAGAGGTAGCAGCTGGAGGGTAGGAGAAGATGGAGGAGCAACGGCGCTGACGGGGACGGGAACAGAGGCCACCGCTCCTCTATCTTCTTCTGGCTTCCCGCAGTGTGGCAGGCAGCCCCTACAGCCGTGCAGGAGCACCCGTAACGGGTAAGTTCACTTTTTTTTTTTTACATTTGACCAATAAGACGCATGGACATGCCCCCCCCCCCCCCTCCCCCCCACCACCACTTTTTGGGAAAATAAGTGCGTCTTATAGGGCGAAAAATACGGTGTGTCAGGCAGTACTGACTCCATGCTGAACTTGGTATGACACAAAGGGACGCTTGATTCCCCGGGACACCTGTGTGCCAGTCTGAGCCTGCACACCCCCTAGGAAATGTCAGAAGGCTTTTGGAAAAATTGGCACACTTGGGGGTAACGATGTTTCCCACAAGCACCTTGTACTGGCTGTTTGCTGTTGCTGCTTTAGGGTGCATTTTGCTTGCCATTGTGTTCCCGTGAGCTAGTCTGATGACAGTGTACCCCTCCCCTTATGTTTACCTTAACATCTCCAATAGCGGTGGGTGGAACGCTGCCAACATGCTGGGTCCCTGCTGCGAATCTTGCCCCTGATGACCATGGTTCCACATCATGAGCCGGCTGCCACCTGTGATCAATGGCATCTCTATGCAGGTTTCACTGACACTTTCCTCTCTATATCAACTGCCTGATACAGTGTTCTCTTGGCTCCATCTGAATGTGCCATTAACCTCTTATCTGATGTATAAAAAATGAAAAAGCATTCCCAAAAATGTCTCATTTTTTAATTGAAAATCCGAAATCTATGTCTCATATCATTATAGCTGGGGAATATCTCCAGTTTCTGAAATGCTTTTTAACCCCTTTAACCAGGTGGCAGGTAGGTAGGTGTGTGGCAGGTAGGTAGATGGGTGGGCAGGCGGCAGGTAGGTAGGTAGGTGGGTGGGCGGGCAGTAGGTAGGTAGTAGTAGGTCGATGGGCGGTAGGTAGTTAGGTAGTCACCTGATGTAAGTGGGTTAGTGGGCAGCAGGTAAGTGGGTAAGTGGGCAGGTAGGTAGCTGGGTAAGTCGGCAGCAGGCCAGTATGTGGCTGGTCAGTCAAGTAGGTAGGTGGGTGGGTGGTAGATAGGTAGGTGAGTGGCAAGTAGGTAGGACCTGAGCGGAAGATCTTGCAGCTTAGGGCAGGTATATCACTGGCATCTCAGACGGGCTGTCAACGGTGGCTAGGGGCAGGCATATTGGCCGAAGCGGCATCAGACATCTCAGTGGCAGAATTGGCATTGGACATCCAGCGGCGTCATAGGCGGGCTGTCGGCGGGGACTAGCATCTCGGTGGAAGCAGCATGGGACATCCAGGCCGACTGTCAGCAGTGGCAGCAGGACCAGCATCTAAGCGAAAACAGCATATGACATCCAGGCAGGCATTCAGTGGTGGTGGCGGGACCAGCATCTCAGCGGATGGGACATCTAAGTGGCATCAGTGCTGGGACATTTCAGCAGCGGCCTGGCAGAATTGGCGTGGGACATCTCAGCAGTGGAATCGGCGTGGGACATCTTGTTAGCAGCATCAGTGGGCATGCAAGGCTGGCACCTCAGCAGGCTTCACTTTGGCAGGGGGGAGAGGAAACAAGCTCCAACATGGCAGCGAGTGGGCTAGGTGAGTAAAAAAAGCATGCCCCACATGCCCAACACTTCAGCCTAATTCCTGGCACACTCCTCGGCCGCACTACCGATCAGTGGTCAGCATTCTGTTTCTAGGTTTCTTATATTCCTGTGTATCTGTGATCCTAATGTGGGAGTGGTTTTCCTGGCCTTGATGATGCAGCCCTGGATATATATATATATATATATATATATATATATATATAATGCCTGGTGTCTTTTTTTCAATCTTCAGTCTTTTGTACTGGTAAGAGGTTCCATGGACCCCTGTGCCAGTTCAATACCCATTACCCGCACCACCAATGGTGGTCTGGACCTGTGATATAGGTCATAAGAGCTGGGAGATGGCAGTTTGGCCCTTAAGCCCTGACCTGTGCCCCCTGTTCAATTACTGGCCAGGTGGGCATCAGAAGTGATGCCTGTTGCCGCCTCAACAAAAGCCTCAAGACAGTAAAGAGATCTGGCAGGGGACACAGGATGACCTGGCGTAGGACGTATGGCAATCCGCCAGTCTGGAGGAAGATGTTGTGCTGCGGGGGAAAGAAAAAAGAAGGCAGGGACTAGTAAGTTCAGAAATGTATTATATTACAGATATTTTAGGGTGGTTTTTATTTAATTACAGTTAATGAACTGGTAAGGGGTCGGCATTCCACCTGCAGGCAGTGGTGGGAGACATGGCTGTACCCTGCCCGATTACCTGCACCCCTATTTGGGACACCTGGGTGCGGGACCTGCTGCCCATGCAGAAAGGCATAAGCCTTCGGCATAAGCCTTATGCCTAGTCCCCAGGCTAGTTGGCTATTGAGCAAGCATGCTTTTTTTCCACAGTAAAAATACACAAATATTGACTATAGTAACAAAATAAAAAAACACAGGACAACTGAAGCAAAACTCAGGATAGTGAAAATCCTAAGCTTTGAACAATTGCCATTTAAGCCATGCATTTTCAGCTTATGCATGCTACAGAAAACATTTCTTGATCATTCTTTTGCTATAAAACACTTTAATACTTTTCCTGCCATTGTTCTATATAGCATGTTAAGCTTCAGCGGTACTTAAAACTAGCGCTGCTTATATAACAGCTACAACCTGAAGAAGGCACAATTCATAAATTCATAAAGGCATTGGTGCCTTTGCTGCTCCTATTTGGCCCAGCAGAACCAAACTTCAAGGGGCCACCCTCCTTTCTCTAACTCCCAGATCCCTCAGGGAGTGTGGTGGAGTCCATTTACTCTTCCACACCTGGACTTCCCACTTAAGAGTGGCCCCAGCAGTAGGAAGACTCTGCTGAGTCTGCATCAGAGGAGCTGAGGCACCATATCGCCCCCACATTAACAGCACACTCCACTGGGGGCTCCACTTTCTTAGCCCCTTCCTCCCCTGGGTCCTCAATTTGTGCATGTCGAGAGGGCCCCTCCCCTGCTGACTCATCCCAATCCCTGACTTGGATGTGGTGGAGAATACCCTTTCTGTGCTTTCCCAGGGAGGCCACTTATCTGTGGAGACATAAATGAAAAACAGAAAATACATAAAAATATACAGCTATTTACATTATATCCACGTGGGCATCCCAAATATTCAACTAGGAAGAAGTAGAGGAAAGGAGAATGCATGGCAAGCAGGAAAGTGGTTAAGGTATGCTTTAGGAATTAAAAAGAAAAATGCATTAAAGTGGTTAAGATATGCTTTAGGAAGAAGAATGCATTAAAGTGGTTAAGGTATGCATTAGGAAGAAGAATGTATTAAAGTGGTTAAGGTATGCTTTAGGAAGAAGAATGAATTAAAGTGCTTAAGGTATGCTTTATGAATAAAAAAGAAGAATGCATGGCAAGAATGGCATGCTAAGTAGTTTGGCACAGAAGAGACTTGGCACAGTTAAAAAAAAGAGGGTCACATATGTGTACAAGCTAGAAAAACAAACAGCTTCTGTGTATACATTTCGCAAAAATGAAAATATTACAGAATTAAGGGGCCAAATCAAGGGCAAAAATGGGATTTTTCCAATGGGAACGAGGAGGATCATTAGAGAGATAGAAAAATGCTACTAGACAAATATTTCACATCAATGTATAAGAGCGTCATCTGTGACAGCGTTCTCGACGGCTTACACATGTACGGAAACAGTACGAGAGGCTCCCGATGGAGGCTCTGAATCATGTGAATGCTCCAATACTGAACAAAAGCTATGTGTAATGTTCACACTTAGAGACAAAAACGAGATGGAATATAGAAGGCTCTGAATCTAGTTTATTGTTTCCCTAAAAAAAGAATAAAAAGGCTGAATCAAAGCCACATTTTCCTTAAAAAAAACAATATGCAAACAAGAAAAAACAAGCAAATTCTGAAAAAGCAATGTCCCCCGACCAGAACAATATGCAACATGCATAGGTACTCTCAAGAGCAGATTTACCAAACACCCCAAGTAAAGCATGTGAGAATAGGTCATTTTACTTATTAGCACTGCAGTGTACAGTAGTAACCATCCGTTTGGGCTACGGATAAGAAATGTGGGCAGCACCAGTGAATATTTCTATAGGTGCACTGCTCTGTGGGTTAATACCCAAAAAACCAAATGTATTAGTTTGGGGTAACCTCTACACCCCCTGCCAAAAAGCCCAACAGAGACTCACTATTGCACTCAAACAATCAATTTATAAATCCATTTTATTGTAGCATATTGTTTAAAACCAATTTAAAAACAATTTTACTGAACCATATGCATGGTAAGCCACCAGGGGGCGCACTCCCTCATCAACAATACAATCCGATATACATATAAGTAATTTCAAAGTGATTCTGTGCTAATCTATCAATAAATTCATATATATACAACTATACTAAAACTTAATATATAATTCACAATTAATATCCTCACCCTAATGAAGTGCCAGTGCTTCCATCACAAATAGAACCTTGTGCAAAATATTTAAGCCCATTCACAGAGAGCAAGGGCACACAGACAACACACAACAAACAAGTGCTTACTGTTAGTATGATGACAGGAAGGCCCCCCTCAGGCGCAGACCAACGCGTTTCGAGCCCCCTATGGGCTCTTGCTCACATACTGACCGTAAAATTGTTTTTAAATTGGTTTTAAACAATATGCTACAATAAAATGGATTTATAAATTGATTGTTTGAGTGCAATAGTGAGTCTCTGTAGGGCTTTTTGGCAGGGGGTGTAGAGGTTACCCCAAACTAATACACTGCAGTGTACACTTTGCAATTTTTTGTAACTAAAACAACTCTTTACATTTGGAATAAAAAACACTACACTGATACATTTTGAGGAGAGGGGAGTTTTTCCTGAGTTTATCGGTTGGGGGACTTTTTGAAGGACTTGTGAAGTATCTATGACTTCTCACTGTGGCCGTTATAAAGTTATTGCCCATAACATTCAAGGATTGAATTTTTGTGTCAATCAAGTGAAAGTACTACTCATCCAACGGGGCAGACACTTCCCTGTCTTATTTTAGCTTGAAATTAAAACCTTTTTCTTGCAAGTAGCCCGAGAAAAGAAAAGGGGGTGGGGGGATTTTTATAGCTAGTTCTGTCCCTTTTTTACATTTCTACAATTCAGGATCCAAATGGCAGATATATTATGCTTAATGGGAAATTGGGGAACAGTTGATTATATTTGTCAATTATTATGCTACCAATAGTGGTCAGTTAGCCTTTTGTAAGATCTGAGGCCTGAGAGGAGGGGACAGTTATTATTGTTATAGGTGTTAGTGGAATCTTCCTTGACAGTTAATAATATCTAAGGCAAGTGTCAAGCCTCCTGGCTACAATCATGGGGAGAGCTGAGCTGAGCTCCAGGTATGGGGCGAAGTGAAGCAGAAAAAACTCCAAAGAGCAAATAAAAAGTCTGAGCAGAGTCCAAGGGTGAATCCGGGGTCAGAGGCAGGCAGAAAACAGGCAAAGTCCATAAGCAATCTGCGTCAAAAATCAGGTTATCCGTCCGTGTATAAATCCAGGTATTCAATCAGGTATTCAGGAATCAGGGAAACAAGGTCCAGGAAGTAAGCTGATAACACTGCATTGGCTGTAGGCCAGCTGTCCTCTTAAATAGGGCTATCAATCAGCACAGGGAGGGATGTGCCAGAGTCTGGTGAAGTCACTTCCTGTCCATTCAAACTCAGGACACCAGGAAGTGAAATCAAGTCCAAGAGCTTACACTCTAGGCCTTGTGCACTTCCAATGGGCTGAACAGCAGGTGTCACTGTGGAGCATGCGACAGAAGAAGAGCCTGCTCTGTTAAAACCATGCAGCCGAGCATGTCTGCTGCTGCATGCAGTCCGTGGTATGGCACGCTCACGATGCCTTAAAGGGCAGGAAAGGCGAGGAGACTGACATTGCCCCCCCCCTTAAAGGACGCCTCTGGGCGGCCGATCTAGAGAGTCTTCGCTGAAAAGCTCTGATTAATTGTGGAGCATTGAGATTACTAGATGGCTCCCAGGAATCTTCCTCTGGGCCGTAACCTTTCCAACGAACAAGATACTGAATGGAGGCACCTCTCTTCCGTGAATCCAGGATCTGTTCAACCTCATATTCCTCTTCACCATCCACAATAATTGGATCAGGAGGTTTATCTTGGGAATCTCTAAAAGTTCCTTTCTTTAAAAGGGACACGTGAAAAACTGGGTGTATCTTCAGGCGATTAGGTAATTCCAATTCAAAGGCAACTTCATTAATAGCTCTCTTAATCTTAAAAGGCCCGATAAACTTAGGACCCAACTTCTTAGAGGGAAGATGAAGCCTTAGATGAGTAGTAGAGAGCAGGACTTGATCTCCTACTGCAAAATTGGAAGCTGAAGACCGATGAGTGTCTGCTGTCCTTTTGTAACGTTCTTGGGCAGCTCGAAGGGTTGTTCGGAGCATCTGATGAGTGGCAGTTAGATGAGCTCCTAAATCTGCAGCTGCCGGTACATTCACTGGGATGCAGGTATCAGGCAAGGTCTTGGCATCAAATCCATAATTTGCAGCAAACGGAGTGAGGCGGGTCGAAGAATGGACAGAAGAGTTATTATAAGCCAGTTCAGCTAATGGGAGTAACTGTGTCCAATTGTCCTGCAGGGCCGAGGAGTAGCATCGTATGTACTGCTCCAGTGATTGATTCACCCGTTCAGTTTGTCCGTTGGTCTGGGGATGATAGGCCGATGAGTGGGCCAAAGTGATCCGTAAACTCCTACAGAGCGCTGTCCAGAACCGGGCAGTAAATTGGGAACCACGGTCATACACAATCTTAGACGGCAGGCCATGTAAACGAACAATCTCTTTCACAAAAACTTGTGCTAACTTCGAGGCCGAAGGAAGGCTGGGGAGAGCTATAAAATGAGCAAACTTGGTTAAATAGTCCACAACCACCAAGATAGTGTTGTTGTTGTCCGAAGGTGGAAGTTCTACAATATAGTCCATAGAAATATGTTCCCAGGGACGTTCTGGCACTGGGAGAGGCATGAGAAGACCTGCAGGTTTGGTGGTTATGTGTTTATTCCGGGCACACGTCCCAAAAGAAGAAACATGTGATATACAGTCTGCTCTTAAGGTGGGCCACCAGAAATGACGTTGAATCAGATGTAGCGTCTTCTTGAGCCCGAAATGGCCTGCCAAGGGGTGATCATGGAAAAATCTTTTCTTGATGGACAAGAATTCCATCTACTCGTGATAGTTCAGATTGTAGGTTCTCTGGGATAGAATCGGATGCTCGTCGAATCTCAGCAATGAGTTCAGATTCAAGTAACAAAAAATGGTTTGGTTACAAAATAGTGGGTTCCACAGGTTCAGGACCTTGGTCAGAAGGATGAAGGGGGAGTGCATCAGGTTTGGTATTTTTGTTTCCTGGACGGTAAGAAATATGAAAAGAGAATCTGGAAAAGAATATGACCACCTTGCCTGACGTGGCCGGAGTCTTTTTGCAGACCGAAGGTACTCCAGGATCTTGTGGTCCGTGAGGATCAAAATTGGATGTCTGGCTCTTCCAATAGATAACGCCATTCCTCCAGGGCAAGTTTGATAGCAAGAAGTTCTCGGTCACAAACATCATAGTTTTGCTCTGCTGAAAAAAGGAAAAGAAGGGATGGAGTTCTCCTTGCTCAGATTCTCGTTGAGAGAGTACTGCTCCTACAGCATTGACAGAGACATCTACTTCAAGTACAAAAGGGAGCTCGGGGTCGGCATGTCTCAAGATAGGGACAGAAGTGAAACGCTCCTTGAGATGAGAGAAGGCCTCCTCAGCAGCTTCAGACCAGACAAATGGAGTATTCTTACGGGTGAGATCGGTGATAGGGCGGACTATCTGTGAGAAATCTTTAATAAAACGTCTGTAAAAGTTGGCGAAGCCAATGAAACGCTGTACTTCCTTGCGATTCATAGGTTGTGGCCAGTCCAAGATGGCAGCCACCTTCTCAGGATCCATCACAATGCCGGCACTGGTGATAAGTAACCCCAGGAACTGAATAGAAGGTTGTTCAAACTGACATTTCTCCAGTTTGGCGTATAATTGATGCTCTTGAAGACGCAGAAGGACACGACGGACATGTTCCCGATGTTCCGAGAGGGAGGAAGAGAAGATTAGTATATCGTCCAGGTAGATGATGACGAAAATATCAAGATAATCCCGGAACACGTCATTTACAAAGTGCTGGAATGTTGCAGGGGCATTACAGAGTCCGAACGGCATGACCAGGTATTCAAAGTGACCATATCGTGTGCGGAAGGCCGTCTTCCATTCGTCACCTTGACGGATCTGAATTAAGTTGTAGGCTCCCCTCAAGTCCAACTTAGTAAAGAACCGAGCGGACCCCAAACACTGGAAGAGTTCAGAAATCAAGGGCAAAGGGTATCGGTTCTTGACTGTAATTTGATATAGGGCCCGGTAATCTATACAGGGTCTCAGAGACCCATCCTTCTTCTCCACGAAGAATATCCCTGCTCCTGCAGGCGAAGTGGAATGTCTAATAAAACCCTTAGCCAGGTTTTCATCAATATATTCACAGAGAATCTGTAACTCGGCTTCAGACAACGGATAAATACGTCCAAAAGGGATGGCCCACCCAGGTAGAAGGTCTATTGGACAGTCATAAGAGTGGTGAGGAGGTAGCTGATCTGCACCTTTTTTGTCAAACACATCCTGGAACTCTAGATACACAGGCGGAAGGGAATCCGGTGGATTAAGGGTTACTACAGAGAGGTTACTCTCCTGCTGTCTGCAAAATTGGTTGCAATAGGGAGAGAACAAAGAAACTGAACCGGAAGACCAGTCGATGACGGGGTTATGTATAGAGAGCCACGGGAAACCCAAAATAATAGGGTGCAAAGGAGAGTGCATTAAATCAAAGTGTATTAATTCTGAGTGTCCATCAGGAGTAGAGCAGCCAAGCAATTTAGTTCTATGGGACACCGGTCCGGACTTGACGGTAGTTCCGTCGGCCAAAGTGAGAAGCAGAGGGGTAGGCCGAACTTCACATGGAATATTGTGAGTCTGTGCGAATTCTAAGTCCATGAAACAGCTGCAGGCCCCGGAGTCAATCATGGCCCTGGTCTCAACCCTTCCTCCGGGAAGTTGTAAACTAAGAAGCACAGAGAGGTGAGAACCAGGCACAGGAAGTGGTGTGCTCTTAACAAGAGGTGTTGATCTCTTCATAGCTGCGGGTCTGGTGGGACAATTAACCCGAAAGTGTCCGGGGTTCCTGCAGTACATGCAAAGGTTTAGCCGCCTCCGGCGCAGTCTTTCCTCTTGGGGCAAAGCAGCCCGGATGGTTCCCAGTTGCATGGGCTTGATAACCCCCGAATCGGTCTGCGGAGAGTCAGGTGATGCAGGCGAGGACCGTGGAGCAAACCATTGGGCTAGGGCTGAACGCTCTTCACGGCGTTCCCGCAGCCGGCGATCCACCTGAATGGCTGCAAGAATAAGTTCATTTAAAGTTTCAGGAGTGTCGAAGTGGGCCAGTTCATCCTTAATCAGTTCAGAAAGACCTAAACGAAACTGATGTTTTAAAGCTGGCTCATTCCACTGGGTGTCAAAACTCCAGCAATGAAAATTGGCAACATACTCCTCAACTGGACGGCGACCCTGTCGCAAATTACGGAGAGCTGCCTCTGCTGATGCAACATGTCCGGGATCATCATAGATGGCTGCCATAGCAGAAAAGAAAAGATCAACAGAGGCCAGACAAGAATGATTTTGCTCCAGAAGACAATGGGCCCATGTTTGGGGAGGCCCTTGCAGAAGGGAAATAACAATTCTGACCCGGACTTCCTCAGCAGCATAGGTTCGTGGTTGCAGAGAAAATAATAACTGACAACTGTTCCTAAAAGCACGAAACTTCGATTTCCTGAGAAAAATTCCGGGAAAGGAACTTGGGGTTCAGGGGTGACCCCGGAATCTGCCCCCTGTGTGGTAGGAACAGCTGTAGCAGAAGATACTGTCGGGGGTGTGAGTTGATTTAGCCGATTCACAAGGTGAGTAAAGCCTCCCTCTAAGCCCTGGACGGCTGCACAGAGGGAAAAGACTTGCTGCATCAAATTATCAAATTGACAGGGTTCCCCACCAAAGCTCATGTTATGGCTGTGTTATACTGTCAAGCCTCCTGGCTACAATCATGGGGAGAGCTGAGCTGAGCTCCAGGTATGGGGCGAAGTGAAGCAGAAAAAACTCCAAAGAGCAAATAAAAAGTCTGAGCAGAGTCCAAGGGTGAATCCGGGGTCAGAGGCAGGCAGAAAACAGGCAAAGTCCATAAGCAATCCGCGTCAAAAATCAGGTTATCCGTCCGTGTATAAATCCAGGTATTCAATCAGTTATTCAGGAATCAGGGAAACAAGGTCCAGGAAGTAAGCTGATAACACAGCATTGACTGTAGGCCAGCTGTCCTCTTAAATAGGGCTATCAATCAGCACAGGGAGGGATGTGCCAGAGTCTGGTGAAGTCACTTCCTGTCCATTCAAACTCAGGACACCAGGAAGTGAAATCAAGTCCAAGAGCTTACACTCTAGGCCTTGTGCACTTCCAATGGGCTGAGCCTGATAAGCAGCGCCTGATACCTGCTTATAGGGTCTTAGTGCCGCTATACAGACGCTCATCTGCCAAGACGTGGCGCTAGTAGTGAATCAGCCTCCACGTTAGTTGAAACGAGACAGAAGAAGGAGAAAGGACACGTGTGCACAAGGACCCTGTGTTGGTAACTAAGAGCAGGTCTTTTTAGGCATATTTGGCAATTGTCAATTGTAAATAGTAAAATGTTTAGGTAATTTTAGGAATTGTTTTATGTAAATTGTTTAGTCCCGCTGTCTAGGGGTTAATGTAACTGGTTAGTCCCTAATTTTTTATATATGTGATGTTGTTTTTACATATGAACAACTGTCCTATAACATGTCTATGTGCAATGCATTCTACATTCAATATATACTTTTATACACAAACATTGATGGGATTCCTTTCACCACCCACAGCCCTAGAACCTACAGTGAGCAATTATAGTTATATATTCATCATTTATATTTTTATTGAAGTCTTGGAGTGATGGCCAAAAAGGCCACTGTCAGAGATTAAATGAAAACCATAAAGGAAGACATTGCAGCTCAACATGGGGAGGATAAAAATGGGGACAGACTCTTTGGGGCAACATACAACAGAAAGAGTCTTTCTGAATAGCAAAAAACAGTGGAATAACTAGCGAAAGATGTCTAAGACAATAAAACAGCAAGTCCAGTTACATTTACTTATCCCTACAATTAATCTATGGGAACCTTCACAGGCTGCTTCCTTGTTCTAATAGCAGGAATTGACAGTGGTGGCACTCATTCCTATAATAGCATGACAAAATACAAGCCTGATTTTTTTTAAATAAAGCTGAAAATGTACATGCTGATGTATCTGTAGAACCACCAAAATTGCACCATCCCCCTTAATGAGTATGTTATTGTTAGTGCAAAATTGTCTTGATGGGAATTTTTGTCTCGGGAACCTTGAATTATATCTAATCTACATGTTTGGAGTAACGCCGGAAGAATCTGCACTATTTTCACTGTGAAAATTGCTTCTTCTGGCAAACTGAGAGCAACTGAAGTTCATTTTAATTAGCTGCCCTCTGTAAATACGCCATTAGTCTTTTCTCTCGGTGCTGCAGTCAGATTTGCAAGGAAACAGATAGCAATAATTATATAGGAATGCAGATAGTCAGTATTAGTTAATGATGGGTTGTAATTAGGAAGCAAGACAAGCAGTGTATCTCACTGTTTGCAGAAAATTTATTTTTGTGTAACTTGCACCTTATTGAAAAATATTACCAAACTTGAAGACCTGCGTTAAGGATGCCGCACAAATACAATACAACTCTTAATAGTGGTCTGTGTGGCCGGGACGATATAAAGAACTACAGTGTGTAATTTAATGTAGCTGACTGACATAGAGCCGGAACTCAATGCACCCATCAATATGCTATCAAGAGGATATAAATGGACACTACTTTACTCCAGATATAGTTGACTTCTGTCTAGGTTGTTTCTTACTTCCTCTTAGTTGACGAACGAAGCCTTTATAAAAACTGCATGCATTACCAGAACTGGCCATTAGCTAAAAGATAATAACAAATGTAAATAATATTTTTAAATTCAATCTATGCCTAAAGGCAGAAATGTGGGGCTTTGTTAAAGGGGAGCACCTATGAGGGTGGTCCATACCTGGTGGAGCACAGTGCCACTCCAGCTAACTTTTTTAGCACTCTTGGGTGCAGCATGCCAGCTATTTGCATTAGGGGATGCTCAGTGGCAATGAACAGCCAGATAATGACCCGTAACAAGTAGCAGCACTCAAAGGAAATCAGCAATGAAGAAGAGAAGGTGGGAGATGCTTGTCCAAATAGCTCAGGACTCATCTCAGGAGGAGAAGCGGATTGTTATGATTTAGGAGTTGTAGAGAGTAGGAGCCTGGCCACAAAGATTTTATTAGCTGCTCAAGAGCTCCCAGAATGTTATACAAAATACTTATCAATGTCCCTGCAGAAGTCTCATCCTCCCCTTCAGCACTTTAATGTCTAATGATAGGAGGAATCACTTACACACCCAAACTGAATACAATTTCTGCCAAGCTTGTGGTCTTCTTCTCCTGGTAAGAATATCACATGTCTCCCCTGCTTCCTCTTCCTTCCATTTAATTTATTTAGCATATTTATATGGATTTTTTTATTATTAGGCCATTTTTTGTGATACTGCTCCTAGAATGAAACTTGCCCTTTGTCAGGTTTTTGGCTCTGTCTCATTGTTTTATAGGAAAAATGGGTTCAACCTGTTGTCAATGCCTAAGCCAATCACATGATTAGCAAGCTAAATTGAAGAAGTCGCTGATATGTTCTCAAAAACTCACCACTTTGGTGTACATAGCTAGGGTAAACAAATTGTTGTTATGGAAAACTGTTTTCTTTTATGACATCAAGTTGCAAACAAATAGGAAAAAATTACAAATAAGCATAGCACATTGAAGGCATCATTTTGGCACACATTAATGGTAACTTTAAAAAAATACCATAGAAAATGGAAATACCCTTTAATGTAAAAGTAGCCTGTCAGGCCTGCATCAGGTCTAGTAGTGTATTGATCCCGCAGCAAGGGAAAAGGTTTGTACCAGTAGTGAATGTGATTTATTTAACTCTAACATTTGCCTAATTTGTTCAAACTCCCTCCCCTAACTTTCAGTGCTGTGAATATGGAGTTTCCACTTTCATGAAGCATTTGCAGACTTGGCATCACAACATTACTTCCTTGTAAGTATATACAAAGACTACTTAAAATGGAGGTTAAAGTTGTCCTAAATTAACACATTAGCAAGTCTTGCCAAGCTTAGCGGCAACTGCAATATACTGTACAATCAAGCAATGTAACAAACACTCTCCATGGAAGGTTAGCCTGTGTTTGCTGGAACGTGTTGCCCTTCCCCCTGCTTGACTCAGGTGCATCAACACACACTACAAATCCCTTGCAAAACATCCCCACCCAAAAATATATGTTTTACAAACATATCTTTTTTCAATTTATAAGGTTTAACCCATAAAAATGTCTTCAATAATTGATTGGGGTCCCCCATCTGCACCAAAATCAGCCCAGGCACAAGATATCTGAGCTGGTAGACCAGGGCCTGAAGGCTACCAACCCCCATAGCCCACATGAACCCCCTGGCCTTTGGGGATGAAGGTAATGGGGTTGGGGGTTTGGCAAGTCACCTGCTTGTCGGTTGCTGGCCCCTCCTGCTATTTGAACTGGTATAGGGGTCTCAAGCAGTGCTCCCTATATGCTGCATACTAATAATGCTTCAGGTGCCGGGGAGCTCAGTTCAGACTCCAGTGCCACCTGGTATTATTGGCTATTTTTTAGCAGTTTACAAAAGGTAGGGAGCCTTATTTAAGAGACCACACAGCGCCACTTTTTTGGCCTCAGTGGCACTTAAGGAAGAAAGAAAACAGCAGTGCCAAAGTGGCCCTTGGCTAGCGTCTTTTTTAACAGTAGCACCCAAAATGATGCAGCCTCAGACGCTCTGGTTGAAGCAGCGTCAGATGAAACCCCGTGCTGAAGCTCAAGATCCCATAGAGCACAATGTGCAGAACTGGAGAGTGTTGTATGCTTCCAATTAATATTAATTAATATAGGACCAAGATGGGCCAAAATGTTTTTTTGAGGTCATTAAAATGTATTTTAATGGTTTGTTTTGCTTAACAACTAAAACACAGCCTAAACTCACTGTAAAGTTTGTCTCCATTGTCCTCTCTACTCTCACCAGCAATGGAAAAATACAGCACCAAAGATTTCAAGGAGGAAAAAATTCATAATATGCTGGGAAGACCTTTCTGGGGCACGGTCCTTGCCCCCGGGCACCCGGATCGGGGACGCCCCGCAGTGTGAAACCCCCAGATTGCCTGATTTCACTCACCCTTCCCCGGTCCTACGGTGCATGCGCAGCCCTCTCGTCCAATTAGCACACTGGGATCCACTCCTGCCCTTCTGTCTAATAGCTTGTCTAATGCAAGCAAATGCACTGGAGGCCGGTAAAGAAGGCGAGTTTCTGGGCAACCTGGGGGGTTTCACACAATGAGGCATCCCATTTCTGGATGCCCCGGGGGGGTGGGTTTTGGTCCACTTTAAGATAAGAACTATCAGTAGATAGAATTGTCTTGGCTTAGTGGTTTGATTGATCCAAGAAAGGTAAACTGTGGAATGTACTTTAGAATGTAATGATTATATAAATGTTTTCTAAAGTTAGCTATAAACTTTTAGCAAAATACACAGTGTGATATCTGGAAATCTGTATACATATTATGCCATTTTTTATATGTTATGATAAAAGAAAATAAAAATGATTTAAATTAGAGTGTAATTATAGCAATAGCAAATTGAAGCATCCTGGCGCCATAAACTGTAAAATACCAGCACATGTTTCAGAACAAGGATAATATGCTTAGTGGATATTGATTACAAGGAAAAGGATTCTAAAACAAATGTGGAGAGTGGCTCACTCTGTGCAGAGTTTACTAGTTTGATCTTTAATAAAGTTATCACTTATACAAGGCAAAAAAATAAATTCTGGGGAACACCGGAAAAAATTCAGTACAAAGTGGCGCTCACTGGTGCTAGGATAATTGACCGGTGGGTCCAACAAGCGCTTACACAGGCCATCCAATACCTCAGTGCAACAATCAAAGCTAATTAGTAGCGTTCAGAGCAGCAACAACCTCAGATAAGACATGAATGCTGGTGCCCCAAAGCTGGTGATATAACTACAAAAATGATGCTAAAAGGCACACATCATAAATAAGGCCATAAGTGTAAACACACACACACTAGCAAAAGTCCTTTAATATTTTTTCTTTTTTACTACTTACCCCCTTTCATCGCCAGGTGCTGTCCCACACCACCTATCGCTGCTGTCTGACAGTCGGAAGTGAGCGGCGAAAGCCAGGAGCGAGACAGAGGGTCGCTGTCCTCTGCCCCTTTCCCAGCTTCTGCCGATCATTTCCCATTGGACCATTAGAGTTTCATTGTATACAGGTATTTTATCTATAAGGTAATTCTTATTTTTCCACAGAAGGGACAGAGTGCCAGCTCACATTCTATGGCCTCCATTAAATAAATGTTTAAACATATTATCTTGGTAGTAAAAAATTATCTTGGTAGTAAAAAATTAACTTTATAAGAAAAAAGCATGAGAATGTCACTTTTACTGAATCACTAGGAAAACAGTGACCACTTTTTTACTCCAAAGAAAAGTAAGATAACTTTTTACTTCTACACATTGTTGTAAAAAGTGCCATTAACTGTCATTGTCTTTCTAGCTGGTGGTTCGGTGACAGTGAAATTCTCTTCTTTCTCATAAAGTGAATTTTTTACTACCATAAGATTTTTTTTCAACTCTTATTGAATGGAGGCCTAAGTCTTTGGCCTTGATTCAGCAAAGTTAGAAACAAGAGATGTGTCTGTTTTTAGCAAAAAAATCTACATTTTATAGCTTTTTCAATATGAGATTCAGCAAAGAAAAAACATGCTTCATTTTCAACACTGATTTTTTACTTGTCTAAAGTAAAAAAAAAATGAAATTTACAATTGTAAAACATTTATGTGATTCAGCACTGTTTTGCCTTTAGTTTTTACTACTCGTTTGAACAAATTATTCACAGCTGCCCTGAGTAGGTGCAAAAAAATACTCAGCACAGTTGCTTATGTTTTTGATCTAAAAAATCTAGGTCAGCAGTTGCCTGCATGTTTGGCATGTTTCTTTTTTTTGAGCTATAGGGCTGGGGTACTCCCCATCACGTCATGCAAATGTCCATTTAAAGGCACCCAGCGATGGTTGAAGGTCCAGGCAGAGGGCTGTTGTGGGGGGTGAATAGTTAGAAATTAGCTCACTGGAGGAGGGGCTATACATTCCCCAGGCAAAACTAAAATGGCTGCTTGAAACACCCCACCCCAAAAATCCTATTTGGCCCCACAGAACCAACTGCTTTGGTCCATGGAGGGGACAGGGATGGATGGGGCTTAGCTAGGGTAGACAGAGAAACAAGGTTTGTTTGTACCTTGCAATGCTACTTACCGCAAATCAAAAGGGAAGCTCTGAGCATGGCAATACATAAGCAACTGAGGGGATTATTCATGAAGCTCTAGCGGCAGGCAGTGTCTGGTGAACACTGGGCGCTGTACGCTAAACCACATTTATGAAGACGATTCTGGTGAGCGACTCTAACCGCGCCATATAGCGTACGATTCATTATTTCAGGCGGCTCAGCGTGTGCGCTCTAGCTTCCAGAGTGCCAGGTAAGATCTGTCGCTATCTTTCGCTCTCCCATACATTTCAATGGGAGTTCCTTCTAATCCCTTTACTGATTCCATTTTTTTTTTACTCTCAAATGATTTTTTTTTTTTTAAACATACTTTGTTTATTAAGGTTATCAAAGTGTACAAAGTGCCCAATCAGGCGAAAGACAAAGAAATCAAGGAAAAGCATACATCATATAATATACAGCTTAGTACATATAACATATAACATGCAACACGTGTCCTCTTGTGTAGAACACAGCAGCCACCTATCTCAAATATACAATGCCATATACGAATATACATCAACTGCAGATTACAGGTAACATTATTTTAAGGCTAGTACATTGCAGGTACGCATAACATGTCCAGTAGCAGATGAAGGGGAAGTCTCCCCTTTCGGTTCACAGTACTGTTCCGGGACTCACTGCTGCCACAACCCCGCATCCGCTAAAGTGCTCATTCCATAGGAGTCCTCCAGTGCCAACTGACTTCAGTGACCACCGTGTCCAATCCCATCCCCCCCGGCCCCCACCCAGCCCATGGACCGGAGCGGGGCCCGAGGAGGGGGGGAAAGAGGGACCCAAAACTTGGCAGTGGATAGGGGATATAAGAGAGATAAAAGAAAGAAAAAAGGAAACCCCGAGCCCATCAACACAGGGGTGCCAAATAAACACCTAGTTGACGGGGGGGCAAAAGGAAAGGGAGAGACAGAGGGGGACGGGGAGGATCAGGGATCAACAAGAAAGGATGGGTGAAGGTAAAGAAAGGCCTACATAAACTAGGAGTGGATAGGAAGATAAAGGGGAAGAGGGGGGGGGGAGGGAGAACCAGCACCCACCTCCTGGATCTCAGCATCACCACTTCTCTCCCCACGAGCTTCAGGTCACCTCGTCAAACCAGGCTAAACCCCGGTGATCTGCAGAGCCCTCCACCACCTCCCCAATAGACTCCCCCAAGCTCAAGAGTCCCATGCTTCCCATAAAATCAACGCGCCATCTTGCCTACAGCATAAGTCACCAAGTCAGGGTCCAACAGCCTCACTATAAACCTCAGAGCTCTTGAAGAGGTCCCAAACAGTCCAAGTCTTTCTAAAGTGTTCCAATCTATCCTGTTTTGTCAGTAGAATCTCCTCCATCTCCTCTATGTGGTCCACCTGGGCGAACCAGTCCCTAAGCGAGGGGGTTCTCTTGGTTTTCCAATTCCTGGGGATCAAGACTCTAGCCGCGTTCATAAGGTGTATCCCCAGTGGGCTCACTCCTCCTATCCCCTTCCCATCAGCTGACCAGTTCAATAGGTACCCAGCTGGGCCCCACTCCAAGGAACCGCCCAGAATCTTCCCTGTAACCTCATGCACCCTCTCCCAAAAAGTAACAATTTTAGGGCATGACCACCATACATGAATAAACGTAGCCCCCTGAGAATCACATCTCCAACACTGGTCAGGGACCTCCGGGAATATCCTATGAAGACCTGCAGGAGTTCTATACCAGCGAGTGGCAATTTTATAGTTAGTTTCCTGTAGGGAGCTATTAGCCACCCCTTTATGCAGCCCCTTGTAGATCACTTCCCATTCGTCAGGTGTTAGCTCCAAATCCAGGTCTTTATGCCACCTATCTTCCCATGGTCTCCTGACTGCTGGCCTTGCCTCCCCTATCACCGAATAAGCCCAGGACAGTAGATGATCATTTGGACCGTCTCCCAGGCAGGCTCTCTCCACTTCTGAAGGGGCTCTCTCTCCAACTCCCCTAAGCTCTCCACTTCCAGCAAAGTGGCACATTTGAAAGTACGAGAAGGTAGGAATCGGACCCCCCCAATTTTCCTGTAGATCCCTTCTATCCAAAAATCTGCCCTTATCATATAGATTGTAGACTCTGGGAGCCCGCAGTGTGCTACACTGTGCCAAAAAGCTACCCTCAACCCCTGGGGGAAAAGCTGGGTTGTGCCTAATCGGGGTTAGTGGGCCCGGTATTGAGAGCAAGTCTGGATGTTGTTTCCCCAACAGTCTAACCCTCCGCAGTGTCTCCCCAATCAATGGATGTGTCTCAACAGCGTCCTGGACATCTCTCTTTGCTAGGAAGCAGGTATCCCTCAATTTCTGTTTGCCCACCTCGTCCTCTACTCTGACCCAGTCTTTCTGGGAGTGATTAACATGCCAGTCCAAGAATCTACCCAGGTGGACCGCTCTGACATAACTCTCAACACAGGGGAGGCCAGCGCCCCCTCTCCCCCTGCTACAAATCAAAATCTCCCTCTTAATCCTGGCAGGTGTCTTATGCCACACAAACTCCCTAAAAGCCTTATTCAGAGTTTTAATAAACTGTGGGGGTATTGTTATCGGGAGACACTGGAGGAGATATAAAATCCTGGGCAGAACATTCATTTTCAGAACTGCTATTCTACCAAACCAAGACAACTTTAGCCTACTCCAAGTTTCCAGGTCTTTCTTCAGCTGAATCCCTAAGGGGGCATAGTTTAACTGAAACAACCTATTCAGTTCTCTGGGGAGCTGAATCCCTAAGTATGTTATGCTATGGTCCCTCCAAGAGAATGGGAAGGCCCCTCTCAGAGCATCAGCTTCCGATTTGGGCAAAGAAATATTCAGGGCCGAGGATTTGTTGTAGTTGATTTTCAAATTTGAAATGGTGCCGAATATAGTTAGTTCCTGCAAAAGCGATGGGATCGAGATCCTAGGAGACTCAATGAAAAAAAGCATATCGTCAGCATATGCTGCTACTTTCCTTTCCCGATCCCCAATCTTGATTCCCCTGATCCCTGAGTTCAAGTTTACCTTTCTGAGAAAGGGCTCCAGCGATAATGCAAAAATCAGGGGGGACAGTGGGCACCCTTGTCGCGTCCCATTTCTTATATCAAAACCTTGGGAGGATATACCATTGACCCTAACTTTTGCAACTGGGCCAGAGTAGAGGGCCAAGACCCTATTAAGGGTCGCCTCCCCTAGGCCTATATGCTCCAGAACTACTCTTATCCAGTCCCATCTAACCCGATCAAATGCCTTTTCGGCATCTGTTGAGAGCAGCATAGCCTGGAGTCCATGATTTGAGGCCCACCAGTGAACATCTATAGCCTTAATTACATTGTCCCTAGCTTCCCGTGAGGGGATGAAGCCCACCTGATCTTGTGAAACCAAGTTAGGCATAAGTTTAGAGAGTCTGATGGCCAAAGCCTTAGCAAAGATTTTCAAATCAACATTTAGTAATGCTATTGGCCTATAGTTTCTGCAGTCCATAGCCTCCTTCCCAGCCTTAGGAATGACAGTAATCTGGGCCTCCAAGGCTGAGGAAGGCAGAACCCCAGTCTCAGCAGTTGTATCAAAAGCCTTGGCTAAGTGTGTCAAAAGTTGTGGAGAGAATGACTTGTAATATTGACTTGTAAAGCCATCTGGCCCGGGTGCTTTTCCAGGCTTCAGGCCCTTCACTACTTCTTGGAGCTCCAAAACTGTGATTGGGGCTTCTAGTAAAGCAATAGATTCCTCTGTCAAGCATTGCATTCCAGAATCCTTCACATAGGACAGCATCTTGGCCCGAAGGGTCTCCCCCTGCCCCTGGCTTGGTAAGTCATACAATGTAGTGTAGTAGGCTCGAAATTGCTCTGCAATGTCTCTATCCCTCTGGTGAAGTGTACCCTTGCTATCTCGTATCCCTTCTATCCTATTCCTCTTACCTCTGGGATTCAATGCCCTAGCCAGCAGGTATCCAGGCCTATTTCCCAACTCATAGTATAGACCGCTCCTATAAGTAAATGATCTTCTAGCTGCTCTTTCCATTAAATCCTTAAGTTTCCTCCTTTTCTCCTCGAGTTCCTTAAGGTGGGCCTCTAGCAAAGATTTTTTATGTTTGGCTTCTAGCAGTGTCACTTGTCTAATCAAGTCATCTAATTTGGCAACTCTCTCCTTTTTAAGTCTCGTCCCTTCCTGGATCAAGATGCCTCTAATTGTGCACTTATGGGCCTCCCAGACTGTCAATGGACTCAGGTCTTCCGATATGTTTTCCCTAAAAAAGTGTAGCAGGCTCTCCCTAACCCTATCCACTACCCTGCTATCCTTTAGAATCCCCCCGTTCAACCGCCAATGCCACTCCTTCTGCACCCCCTCGGGGAATTTCAAACACATGGTCACAGGAGCGTGGTCTGAAATAGAGGAACACCCAATTTCGACCGATTTTAACTTATCTAAATCTCTTTGAGAAAGGAAAAGGTAATCTATCCTTGAATATTTGCCATGAATGGGGGAATAAAACGTGTAGTCTTTCCCAGTGGGGTGCAGCAACCTCCAAGTATCTACAGCTTGAATATTTGAAAGGGAACATTTAATCTGTTTTAGGGCTCTATATGTGATAGTTGATTTGGCGTCTGATGTATCCACCAAAGGGTTTAGTGCACAGTTCAAAATACCTTCCTGAAACGTTCTCAATTTCTTCAGCGTTGCTAACATGAATCCCTTTTGACCCTTGTTTGGTGCATAGATATTAGCGATAGTAACAAGCTTCCCTGATGGTAATCTGCCCTTCAAAAATATATATCGTCCTTCCGTGTCCACATTTTCGGCAGACACAGATAGCTGAAGCGATCTAGCAAGCAAAATTGAGACCCCCTTTGTTTTAGATATTGGTGAAGGGGCACAGTAATGACTGTTATAGTTTTTATCCCCCAGCTTCGGCACCTTGTCTTTCTGGAAATGGGTTTCCTGGATCAGGGCAATCTGAATCCTCTGTCTCTTAAGGTCTCTTAGCAGGGAGTGCCTTTTCTGTGGTATATTTAGGCCTCTAGCATTAATGGACATAACATTGATTTTAAGCTGACCATCCATCTTCCTCCCCCCGAGGTCCTTAGGGCTAAAAATCTGACTTCCAACCTCAGGTCTCCCTCCCCCACCGAGAGAAGAAAGTTAGAGAAAGAAGGGGAAGACTGGACAGTAAAGAGATCACAGCACAAGAGAAAGGGTGTACAGTTAGAGAGGGATCTGAGTGTGAATAGCGTTAAATAAAACTGACACCTAAAGAGCCTCCCCCGCCAAATCCTCAAAAAGAGAGGGAGAGGAAAAATAAAGAAACAACATCAAGGAGAAAAAACTATATTACAACCAACCCACCTGACCTTCAGGTAGAATCTGTGATTGGAAAGGAACTGATCAGGAGTGGAGCACCAGCGTCTCCGAAGGGCCACTCCTCTCACCCTCTCCCGGAGGTAGTACTATACTTACCGTCCTGTGAGAGGCAAAACCCCAGCTCTTGGGATCTTGTAAGTTCCTTTAATGAAACAAGGAAGATGTTAGGGGAAACGAGCAGGACCAGATCAGGCAGCAGCAAGCCCCCAAGCAGAGCCTTGCGTGTAATCTTGTTTAGTGTAATTTGAACCCAGAGAGGTAGTAATTATTATAAACTATAGAACAACATTTCGTGACGGGTAACCCCGATCTCAAGCACCCAAACCCCCCCAGCCGACCTGCCCCAAATAGCAAGCAACCCCGGGGTCATCTGTCTCGTTAGTCTTACAATGTAAAGGCGGGTCCTGCCCACCAAGACGTTCAATGGTATGCATGCATAAATTTCAACTACTATGCCGCATGGGAGTGGGTCCCCCGGCTCGTCTTAACTTTATTCAGTAGCCTCATGCTTCCCATATCGTATAGGTCTAAGATTCTAAGAGTAACCTAGTATCCAAAATCTTAAAATGGAACACCAGTTAAATGGTAGGGCAAGGCCGCCTCCTCCAAAAACCCCTCTCCCGCCAGCGTTGCATGAGCGGCATGTTCTCGGCTGCAGGCGTCCCACCCCACTCCCCAGCAATAAATATATCACCTATGTCAGATTCCGTACTTGCAACCTGGAGCGCACCTTCTCCTGCCGCCTTGCTAACCGCCAACCGCTCCCTCGCCGCCATCGCGGAACTAAATGCATTAGTTGGATGCCAGCCAGGCACCGCGAGAGAACACTCAATTTCTACCCAAGAAAAAAGGCCTAGTGTTATGCCCGGTGGAGTTCCCCCCATCTCTACAGCGCACAACCTGGGCGGCGCGTTCCTCTCAGTCAACGTTTAAGCCAGCCTCATAGAGATTGGAGCGCCACCTCCTGGTCACTGGGGAGCCGTCCATCGCACACCACACTCGGTTTAAAAGCCCTTCCCATGAACATTAAACAGGGTGCAACAAGTGAAAAGAGAAAACGACCCAGGGCCCATCTTAACTTCCGTCAGTTAAACCACATTTCAAATATACCTTATCTGCATAAGATTTTAATAGTAAAATACGATCTGCGAATATAACATTTTTATAACAATAAGAGAAGGCTGCCCCCTCCAGGAACATCTCCACCGCCAACGAGGCATGAGAAGCAAGCTCTAAGAGGAGGGCACCCCAACACAGTCTGTCACATTAGGAATCTGTCAAGTGCCTAGCTCATGATAACCCCCCCGGGCCGTCCCTCCCGCCCCCTGAGCGTTGAGGCAATGCCCCCGCCTCAGGTTTCAAGGAATCAAAGAGTGGGCCCACCGACCTTCAGCGACGGCAGTCAAAATAATACATATCTATAGAGCATATGCAGTATCATCCATACTTAGCGTAGCATCCCCTACCGCATCGCTGATAGCCAACTGCGCCCTCGCCGCGATAGCGGAATGGGATGCGCCAGTCGAGTGCCAGCAAGGCGTGCTAAAAGAGTAAACATCACCGTATTGCATGGGGTGCAGGCCCCTTGGGTGATCTTAATCAGCGCTCCAGAGTGTCACCCTTCTCCAAGTCTGCGCCGGGGCGTTCTCAGTCTCTGCCTTCTTGCCGTTGCCCACGGTTGATTCGGTCTGAGAGGCCACCAGGAGAGCGGGCCGGGGAGGTCCTCTTCGGGGATTCCCCCCTAGTTCCCGGTCCAGGAGAGACCGTCAACAAGTCCGGTATCGCGAAGTCAGCAAACCAGTCAGGGACCGATACTAAAGGCAGATGGAGGGAGCTACAAAAATCTGCCAAGTCTCCAGGGACACGTAGTGTGCCAGTTTTCCCATTCACGGTAGCGGAGAGGGCAAAAGGAAATCTCCAGTGGTAAGGGATACCTCGCTCCCGCAGTAACGAAGTGAGTGGTCTCAGGGCCCTTCGATGTTGTAGAGTTATGCCAGAGAGATCTTGAAATATCTGGATCTCATCATTGTTAAACTGGATCGCGTCCCGTGATCTGGCCTTGGCTATGATCTCCTCCTTCAGGACAAAGCTTTGCAGGCAACAAATAATGTCCCTGGGGTTCGCGTCTCCCAAATTCCTCGGGCGCAACGCTCTGTGAGCTCAAACTAGCTCAATAGGGGTATCAGGTGGGCGTTCAAGGAGGGCATTGAAGATGGATAACAGTGCGCTCCCAATCTGATCCTGCCCTACTGTCTCTGGGACTCCTCTCACTCGGATGTTGCACCTCCTATTTCTATTGTCCAGATCCTCTAAGTGCCTGTGCACATTAAGCATGTAGTGGTTGTGCGCTGTGACGACTTCACTCACCAACCGCAAACTGCGTTTAGTGCGTTCCTCCTCTCTCTCCACGCCATCCATCCTCCGCGCCAGGGCCCGCATATCGGTTTTTAAATCTGCGATGGCCGTCACTATGGTGGCTTTAATGTCCCCCACGAAATCCGCCAACTCCGACCGGGTGGGAAGCTGACTCAGCTGGGCCACAACATCTTGTTCTTCTCTCTCGGAGGGGGCTACACTCGCTCTATCTGGGGAGCTGTCCGGTGAGAGTGAGAGTGAGGGCGCCATTTTGGACATGCGCCGACCAGCGTCGTCAGGCCTCTGCGATTTAAACATGTCTGGCACACTCCTGGAGCTCCCGCTCAGGGCCTGGGGTACCCTCGGAGTCTTTCCTGTCGACCCCGATCTGCTGCTCTTCCCCATGGTCAGCTGGGGATGCGAAAAGCAATGCTATCGGGAATCTCCGCCACGAGCTCCGCTCTCAGGCTGCCATCTTGCCCGCCGGTCAAGCCACGCCCCCTCAAATGATTTTTGACCTCTCCTGGGCTGGAATAAATTATTTTTGAAAACTTTTTTGATTTTTTATATTTTTATGCAGAATTGTTATTATAGGTCTGGCATTAAAGTATTAATGTCACAATGTAAAAACAATGTCATTCCATGTGTTTT
This sequence comes from Gastrophryne carolinensis, assembly GCA_027917425.1. Lineage (NCBI taxonomy): Eukaryota > Metazoa > Chordata > Amphibia > Anura > Microhylidae > Gastrophryne > Gastrophryne carolinensis. The sequence goes on from CM051235.1 coordinate 267,400,349, forward strand.
CGCTTTGTTACTGGTGGATATGTGTTCAAAACAGACTTTAATTACACAGCGTAGGCGCTCTATGCTACAGCGACCAGATCCTGAGTCTTTTTTTGTTGAATATAGTGTGAGTCGCTGAGAGTCGGTCGCACTGAGCTGACACTACCTTTCACTCCCTGCAACGCTGTACTGGTGTTAGAGGGCCCAACATACATCACATTCATCAATGCCGGCCAGGTTACTACAGCGACTGAGGCACTCTGTTACAGCGGCCGATAGCCGATCGTAGCATATACTAGCGGTTGCTCTTAGCGCCTCTGTACAGACGCTCATCTGCTGATAGCTGGTGCTAGTAACGAATCAGCCTGTGAGTGTAGGGCTGTCAGGGCAGAGGTCCAGAAGTGTCACAGCTATAGGTGATAGTAACTTTCCAGGACCAGACTGGTGCACCAGTCTGGTAATCTGGACGGAAGGCAATGATTTGTTTTCATTTTAATTGAAACATTAAAAAAATTAACTCCAATAGGTATGTAGCATTAAATCTTCATAGCTGAATTTTTTTTTCTACTGCAATACGTTTCACAAGCCATCCAGATCCGGAAAAGGCAATGTGAAATTCACACATACACCCAGAGGGCTGCACAGCAAAAGACAACACCAATTCCAGTTGCCTTGACCTATTACTTAGGGCCTGATTTATCAAGAACTTCTGCCAGAATATGCCACGTCAATGCAAATAAGAAGTAGTGTAAAATAAAATTCAGAAATTTTGCAGCATGTTGCACTAAGGCACTAATGTTTTAACAAATGTGTTTTTGCAGTGCAGCAACATGCGTCTATGTAAAAAATAATGCTAAATTACAGTTTGCAGCACTTTAATTTGCACTGATGTGTCATATTCTGGCAGAAGTGCTTGATAAATTAGGCCCAAAATACTTATCTTTATTGATTAACTTTGGATTTTAATATTTTTTAATTTATTTATTCTTTAATAAAAAATGAAAGCCAAACCCCCAGGAAAAGTGCTAAACCTTGGTCAAAGGCCATGGGGATGGTAAGTTGCCAGGTCTGCCGGTAGGCTTCTCTGCCTTTTGACCCTGGAATTACTATGCCTGGTGCACAGGTCTAGTAATCTGGAGGACTTAATTTTTGTTTCATTCTATGTGAAACAGTAAAAAAAAATCACACATATCTGTAGGTCTGTAGGAATAAATCTAGGGAACTGCAATAGCTGTTTTATTTACTTCAACACGTTTCACAACTTATCTACCTTTCCCAATAGGCAATGTTGAATTCACACATTCAGTGCGATGAATAACAAAATATGTGAAGCCAAAGAAAACAGCAAGTCAAGTTGCATTGATATATTACTAAATATATATCTAGCATTACATGGAAGAATGTGATCCATCATAACAAAGTAAATAGTTGCACTTGTGCAAGAAAAAAATTGTTACAAATTCCCAATGATATCTTACATTTAGGGACAAACGAAGTACCGGTACATAGACATTTCATGAGGATATCACTAGAGATGAGCGAACTTTTGAAAAGTTCGATTCGGCCGATTCGCCGAATTTCACAAAGAAATTCGGGTTCGGCCGAATCGAACTTTTACGAAGTTCCCCATCATAAATGCCGGCATGGTGGGAGCGGGCCGGCCGGTTCCGCTGTCAGCGGGCCGGCAAAGCCGGCCCACTGACAGCGGAGCCGGCCGGCCGGCGGGCCGGTAAAGCCGGCCGTCCCGCTCCCACCATGCCGGCATTTAAAAAACAAACAAAAAAAAAAAAAAAGCATTTTTGCCGGCATGGTGGGAGTGGGCCGGCCCGCTCCGCTGTCAGCGGAACCGGCCGGCCCGCTCCCACCATGCCGGCATTTCAAAAAAAAGCAAACACTTACCTGCAGGTCCGGAGCGTGGAGGCCGGCGCCGCTCTCAGCTGTCATCTGAGGGCGCGTCATCAGAGGGCGCCTCTGATGACGCGCCCTCAGATGACAGCTGAGAGCGGCGCCGGCCTCCACGCTCTGGACCTGCAGGTAAGTGTTTGCTTTTTTTTGAAATGCCGGCATGGTGGGAGCGGGCCGGCCGGTTCCGCTGACAGCGGAGCCGGCCGGCCCGCTCCCACCATGCCGGCAAAAATGCTTTTTTTTTTTTTTTTTTTTGTTTTTAAAATGCCGGCATGGTGGGAGCGGGCCGGCCGGCTTTACCGGCCCGCCGGCCGGCTCCCACCATGCCGGCATTTTTTTTTTTTAATTTCAGGAAAAATTCGATCGGCACGAACCACAAAATATTCGGGTTCGTGCCGAATCGAATATTTCCTGAAATTCGGAGCGAATTCCGGTTCGTCCGAACCGGTTCGCTCATCTCTAGATATCACCATCATTCTGAAGCTGTCTGACCTGTAGAAAACAAATGTACTATTTGGGGTGAAGGCTTCTCAGCACTAGAGATGCTTTCAGAAATGTTAGATTTTAAATTAATCAAGCCCTTTGTATTAAAAACACATAGGGCTCGATTCAACAAACATAGAAAAAAAAATAATTTTGGTCAGAAAATCGGATCCCATGCAAAAAAACTAAAGTGGACCATCAGCTGTGTGGGAGTTGGCATCACTGCTATAAAACAGTCTGGGGGGCATCCAGAATGCTGGAGCCACCCACCCACACATAGCCCCCAAAAATGCCCGTAAATTTTACCTTAGCCTCGATTCTCTGCCGGGAATCCAGCGCCACGATTGGCAACTGCTGCTCACATGAGCAGGGCATTCCGGTGGCTGGAGCAATGGCTAATTGTGGCACTGGATTCCCGACTGTGGATTTAGGATAAGGTAAGGTTTACGGGTGTTCTGGGGGGGTTATGTGTGCAGGGGCTCCAGCATTTTGGATGCCCCCCCCCCCCCAAACACACATGTGTTGCTCCACTTTAAGGCCCTTATTCATCAAGCGATAGCGCCAGGTAGTGTCTGACGAGCGCCAGGTAGCGGCAGCTAACGGCGACTACCGACTCAAGTACGCCCGGCGGCGGTCACAATGACGCATTTATCAAGCAAAATGAGGCTAGCGCCGGCGAGAACGACGGCTAGCGCGGCATTCATCATGAAGCCGCCTGGACCGAACAGCGCCGCTGCAAATTCACTCACAGCGCCAGGTATGAGCTGTCGCTCCCTGGCGATGTCCAATGCATTTCAATGGAGCAATCTATAATTATTCATAATTAATTGGTATTAATTTTTTTTTTTTTTTAATGTCAAAAAATCGGAGAACACTTCTGCAATGTTAGGATTTATTTTTAAGTAAAAAAAAAAAAATATGTGCAGAATTGATCTAACAGGTCTGAGATTAATGTATTCATATTACAAAATGATTCTAAAAACATGTATAATGTTACATTCAAAAAATATGGTTGTTTAGGGGTTAAAAACTAGTTAATAAACATCGCCGCCAGCGCTCCGGGGTTTAAACAAGGAATGGACAGCGACAGCACATTCGGAGCGTCATTTGTTGATGAATATGAAGCTAGCCGTTCGCTCTGGCCATTCGTTGTCAGGCGCTCACATACAACGCTGGACCTGTGAAACAGCGACCCCCCCAGCCCGTATTCAACATTACCGCACACCGACTGAGTCGCTGTCATCAAGCTAATGCCGGCCAAGCACAGCGAATACTGGCTGGCGCTGAAAAAATCATGCTACAGTCGCTCATCTGTCGCTACCTGGTGCTATTAATGAATCGGCCTCTAAGTAACTTCAAGTGAAACTTACATGATACGTATAGTTGTATTTTATTTGAAAATCTCATGAAGCTCTGTTTCAGTTTGGGGGATCTCCTGGGCAGGAAAGGCTGTCTAGTGATACATATGGTGGTACGATTGTAACCAGGAAGAATGAGGCTTTTACACGCAATAATTGATTTTCTTGAAAAACACTTTTTCATTCATCAACATTTTTTTATTTAAAAAAATTAACGATATGAAAAAAATTGATTTTTTTACATTTCATTCCACATATTTCACCCAAAAATATTGAGAAAGCACTGAATTACAAACAAGACATTTCATATTGAAGCCCAAGCTGAAAAAAACATGTATAATTTCCCAGTGAAATCCCTGGGCATTCCTTGGAAAATCACAGTTATAGTGCCAAATAGTGAAAAATGGTCTGGCAACAGAGAGTGACAACATCTCAATGTAGGCTGGCAACAGGTTTGGTGATCAGAAAGTAAGAAGTATCATAGCATTTGGCAGTAGCATTTGGTAGTGAAAACTGGGTTCTCTGTGAATGAATATTTTAAGTTTGAGAATTCAAAATTTGTCAATAGTATTATTGAAAAGCAAACAAATAGTGTTATAGACACCCTAAGAAGTTTAGTTTTACTAACCAAAAAATTGTTAAAAGAAAAAACCTAAAATATGGCTGAACTGAAATAGGTAATGACAGATAGCATAACAAGGCTGTAAGTGAGAGTAAAGCCAGGGGTTAGGCTGGGTAGTCAGTTTAAAGGTAGTCAATTCAAAGGGTGGATCCAAGGAATGGCTTAGGAAGCAGTGTCGAAGCACTGGATTCAAGGTACTCAGAGGACTGCAGGATACTAGGAATACACAGGATAACCAGGATACCAGGAATAATCAGGATAACCAGGAATACGTGGAGGCTGATTCACTACTAGCGCCGCATATTGCCAGATGAGCATCTGTATAGCAGCGCTTAGAGCGACAACTAGTAGACGCTGTAAGTGGGTATCGGGCGCTGCAACAGAGCATCACTGTCACTCTAGTAACCTGGCCAGCATTGATGAATATGATGTGTGTTGGGCGCTCTAACAACAGTACAGAGCTGCAGCGAGCGAGAGGTAGCGCCAGCTCAGTGCGTCCAGCACTCGGCGCTCCACACCATATTCAAGAAAAAGCTACACGCACACATCACTGGCGCTCTAAAGGTGAGCGCTCTAGCATAGAGCACCAGACGCTGTGTGGTCAAAGTGTGTTTTTGAACACATATACACCAGTAACAAAGTGAAAACACATGGAATGACATTGTTTAAACACAGTGACAATTACATTTTAGTGCCAAACCTGTACATACAATTCTGCATAAAAATATAAAAAGAAAAAAAATGATGAAAAGTGTTTGTTTGCAGCCAGGAGAGGTCACACAATGATTTGAGCAAAAAAAAAAAAAATGCCTAATGAAGCCCCATTGAAATGTATGAGAAAGCGACACTGAGCGACAGATACTAACTACATGGCGCTCCTGAGCCTGGAGCGCAGGTGCTATACTCTGAGCCGCCTGTATTAATACATGTGACGCTACATGGCGCTGTTAGAGGCGCTTACCAGATTCGGTTTCTTAAATGTGGTTTTGCGTACAGCGCCTGGCGTTCACCATACTCTGCCTGCTGCTTCGAGGCACTAACTGATGCTATCTGTTCTTAAATGACCCCCTTAGTCAGACTGACGGGGAGGCCGATTCATTAATAGCGCCAGGTAGCGACAGATGAGCGCCAGTAGCGTGATTTTCACAGCGCCAGCTAGTATTCGCTGTGCTTGGCCGGGGTTTGCTTGTTGACAGCGACTCAGTCGGTGTGCGGTAATGTTGAATACGGGGTTAGGGGTCGCTGTTTCACAGGTTCCGCGTTGTATGGGTGCGCCTGACAGCGAATGGCCAGAGCGAACGGCTTGCTGCAGATTCATTAACAAATCACGCTCAAAAATTTCTCGCGCTGTGAATTCCTTGTTTAAGCCCCAGAGCGCTGGCGGCGATGCGTGTAAAGTAGTTTTTAACCCCCAAACAACCTTTTTTTTTATATGTAAAAATTATACAAGTTTTTCTAAACATTTTGTAATATGAATACATGAATATCAGACCTGTAATATCAATTCTGCACAATTTTTTTTTTTTTTACTTAAAAAAAATTCCTAACATTGCAGAAGTGGTCACAGAATTTTTGACATTAAAACAAAAAAACAAAACATTAATAGCAATTAATTATGATTATTTAAAGATTGCTCCATTGAAATGCATTGGACAACGCCAGGGAGCGCCAGGTCATACCTGGCGCTGTGATGGGATTAGCAGCGGCGCTGTTCGTTGCAGTTGGCTACATGATGAATCCCGCGCTAGCTGACGCTCTCGCCGGCGCTAGCCTCATTTAGCGTGATAAATGCGTCATTGTGACCGCCGCCGGGCGTACTTGATCCGGTAGCCGCCGTTAGCTGGCGGTACCTGGTGCTCGTCAGACACTACCTGGCGCTAGCCCTTGATAAATAAGGCCGTAAGACTGACTAAGCATGAACGTCTGGAAATGTGCAAGATGTGTATTGGCAACAAATACTGAGTGGCAATAAAAACAAAATAAACGAATAACCAGGAATACACAAGATACTCAGTATATATGATAATCACAGGGTTATCAGGAACACAGAGAATACCACGTCACCATGGCAATACCTATGCATGAAGTCCTGAAACTGTATCTGTTAAAGCAGACCAAAACCCACTGAACTTGTGAAATACATTTGGCCAAAGTCCCTGCTGATACTCCCTTCTTAGTGTTGAACTAGAAATGGAGATTTTCGCTTTAGTTGTTGAGTTGTCCTGGAACACTGATTTTTTTGCTGTCCTTCCCTGTAAGATGGCAGGTGATCAGTCATTGTATAGGTGTGGCAATGACATAATTTCCACATACAACAGTGGCAATGAATGGAGGAGGTGGAGCTTTACAGCTAAACAGGCGCCATTATCTGGGGTTAGAGTAAAGCAGGAGCAGTGAGAATTGGCAAAATGTGCTCCTTATAGGGTGAGCAACTCAGGGGATGCTAGTTAAAAATGTGGGTTTTGCTCTGCTTCAAAACACCAGCATTCTAGAGAAGTCCTGAAAGCAGGCTGTCTGCAGGGGTAGAATCTGTTAAAACACCAGCATGTGAGAGAAGGCCCGGATGGAGGCTGCCTGCAGAAATAGGATTGAGGCCTCCTCTCACATAACAACAGGTCTGTTATGTCTGATGATGAAGGGCCATTGGGGGCCTCAAAATGTGTCTACATCATCATCATGTGTCTATTCAAAATCATTGAATAACATACTTAATTCATGGTGAGCTGGTGGACTTCAGGATTATCCTGGATGGCGTCATCTATCCATCTTGAGCACCTTCTCTTCATAAGATGGAATATTGTGCAGTCTAAACTATTGATTTTAGTTAGAAACAAAACTAAGAGCAATTCTAGAATCATAAAGCAGGCAGTCTGCGTTCAGTATGAGGCAGAGCGAAATTACAAGGCTATCGACAATTTTAATACATCCAGCCAAACAAATGACACTTGATATACTCTAAGCTTAATGAAATTATTTCATTTCATATTCCATTAATTCACAGTACAAAATGATGAGCCTCCACGAGTACATAATTTGCTTCATTTTATGCCATTTCAAAGGATAACAGAAGTGAGCATGAAATGAAGAACATTACCACATCCCAGAATGTTTAATTATTAAAGTTCTAGTTCTAAATTAAAGTGAACATGTCACCAAACTATACTTTGTTTTAGGACCTTGTAGCAGTACTTAAAGCCCTGCTCCAAGCATACATACTGTACATTCATCGCCCTTTATCCAAAAACTCTGAAATACCTTATTTACTACAACTTGAAAAAGCTGTTCAGTTACAGAGGAAATTTGGACATAAAGAAAAGTAAATACTCAAACTACTGTACGGATGACTCTTATTTGCCTGTAACTAAATCATTAAAAGGCCTCTTTTATATAACAATCCCTATTTTTTCCATACAACTACAATAGACTAGACTAGATGCCACTAACGTCACAACATAGATAGCCTGAAAAATTGTAAGAAAAGATACTAATGTAAATTAGGATGGGTGGGGGGGAAGCAAGATCCTGCAATGGGCATTTTTTGAAACAAATACATAGATTGAATTGTTTGCCTCTATAAACGGATGAGCGAGCTTATGTAGTATATAGTCTGAACTTTATGAGAATCAAACTTTTCACGAGTGCACTCGTACAAGTTAAGTTTACAGTACCTCCGTCCCCGCTCCAGTGCTGTCCTGCGTCGCTCTCTGCAGAAATCCAACTGCCCGACTAGGCTCTGGCCAAACCGCTCCCTGCTACAGGAGTGAGCTGATATCAGCTTACTCTGCTGGTATAAAAGGCACCTCCCTGCAGCGGGGAGCCAGATGTCAGAAGCCGGAGTGATTGGCGAAAGAATAAGTGGACAAGGTTAAGTAGAAGGGGAAATTTATATTTTTTCTGTGTGTGTGTGTGTTTTTTTAAGTTTTTAAATTTTAATGCTTTTTTTTGTTCCAGTTTAAGGGCATGGGGTCCCCCCTATCCAAGTAAAACCAGCCCGGTCACCAACTATGGGGGCTGGTAGACTAGTGCGCGAAAGACAGCCGGCCAGCCCACTACTCTGAAGGCTACAAGTCCGCATAGGATGCAGGCAATAGGGTAAGGGTTTTGGAAAGTCACCCGCTTGGCCCAGTGCACAGGTATAGAGGTCTCAAAGAGTTAGATTTAATTAAAAGACACGTACACAATAAAAAAAATATACATGTATATCCCCCCCCCCATTCTTAACTCCAATTCATCGCCAACCCCTGTTTCCCTAGCTATTCGCCGCTGCTTCTGAAAGCTGATCTCTGTGGTTACCTACATCTTTCTACCTGATGCAGGGAGGGACCTTTTATACCGACAGAGTGAGCTTGCGTGAGCTCAATTCTGGTATGAAATGCAGGGAAGCTGGATATTGGTGGAGAGCAGAGAGGGGCAGCAATGGGAGGGCGGCCCCAGATGGCGTGGACCAGAAGAAAGGTTAAGGATTTCAGGGAAAGGTTTGGTCCCAAAATTTTGAATTTATCCCAACACTGGGAGCAAATGCTGGTTCTAACGAACCAGTTCACTCATCTCTGATAATAAACTGTATTTGAAAACCTAAAACCCTGTCCTTAAAAGGAACACCACCAAAAAAAGAAATGTCTCCAGCGTGAATCACTGGTGAGTATATCGAGTAATGGGGGGGTTTCACACAGTGGAGCATTCTGTTTGGACATGCCCCATAATGAAGTTGAGCAACCCCACCAAGAGTCTTATAGACTCAAGGAGTATGTTGCAAATCTTTAACCCCTAAAATGGGCATGTAATAAACATGTATACCATCATTGTGACTTCTACCCTGCTAGGTCTCACTGCCCCTGCCCCTTAAAAAAACAGGTAATTTCCCATCTAAAAATTAATGACCTATTGGACCCAAAACAGCACGGCTTTACTGAGGGCAGATCATGTCAGACCAATCTTATTGATTTCTTTGACAATGTCACTAAAGTGTTAGATGAAGGTGGTGCTGTGGATATCGCCTATCTGGATTTTAGCAAAGCCTTTGACACTGTACCACATAAGGAGCTCATAGATAAGTTATTGAAGGTAGGACTCAATCCCTGGATAGTTCAGTGGATTTGGCTGAGGGATCGGTATCAGAGTGTTGTTGTAAATGGTGTGCAATCTGAACAAAGGCGAGTTACAAGTGGTGTGCCGCAGGGCTCTGTCCTGGGCCCCATTCTTTTTAATATATTTGTAAGTGACATAGGAGAAGGCTTGGTAGGAAAAGTTTGTCTGTTTGCTGATGATACAAAGGTTAGTAATAGGGTGGATATTCCTGGAGGTGTCTGCAACATGGAAAATGATTTAGCTTTACTGGATAGATGGTCAAAACGGTGGAAACTAGAGTTTAATGTCTCTAAATGTAAAATCATGCACTTGGGTAGAAGGAATCCCTGCTCTGAGTACCGTATGGGCAGTACTGTGTTAGCCAGGACCTCGGAGGAGAGAGATTTAGGGGTACTGATTACTGATAGCTGCAAGATGAGTGGACAGTGTAGCCAGGCAGTGGGAAAAGCAAGCAGGATGCTCGGCTGCATAGCTCGAGGCATCGCCAGTAGGAAGAGGGAGGTTGTGATGCCGCTGTATAGAGCCCTGGTAAGGCCACAGCTAGAATACTGTGTGCAGTTCTGGAGACCTTACCTGCAAAAAGACATTATTCAAATAGAACGTGTCCAAAGGATGGCAACGAAAATGGTGGAAGGACTTAACCTTAAAACTTATCAGGAGAGACTTAAAGAACTTAATTTGTACAGTCTGGAGGAAAGAAGGGAGAGGGGGGACATGATTGAGATCTTTAAATATGTGAAAGGATTGAATAAGGTTCAGGAGGGAAGTGTTTTTAAGAAGAAGCTTAATGATAGAACAAGGGGGCACAACCTGAAGCTAGTCGGGGGGAAGATCAGGAGCAATGTTAGAAAATATTATTTTACAGAAAGAGTAGTAGATGCTTGGAACAAACTTCCAGCAGAGGTAGTTGAAAAATCAACAGTCACTGAATTTAAACATGCCTGGGATAAGCACACATCTATCCTAAGATAAAGAGTACATACAGTATACACAAGGGCCGACTAGATGGACCGTATGGTCTCCTTCTGCCGTCAACCTTCTATGTTTCTATGTTTCTATGTTTCATTGTCATCCCGGCTCTGAAATGGTGGACAGCTATTTACATATTTGGTGGAAGTCAACACCATCATGATCTTTGAAAAATGATGGGCCTTCACCAACTCTGTGGAAAAGTTTGAAATAGTCTGGAACCCATGGATAGCCTAGTTTGTCCCTGACATTAAGCATCTCCATGCCCTCAATATATGGGTCTGATGATGGGTAGAGCAATCCTTTCATTATACACTTCTCTGAACTTCCTTGACTTTTCCCTTTCTTGTCTTTTGATTTTTCCCTTTTTCCTTCATTCTTTCTTCCTTCCCTCTTTTTTTTATTATGTCTCACAATTTGATATTCAGTCTGATAAGATGGTTTTCTTATTTGTTGTGAATAATTAACCTTATGCTTTTTGTCTTTCTGTATTTGTAAGACCCCTTTTCTGTCTTTCTGTAAGACCCATATACTTGTTTGGAGTTGGAGGGAAAACCACTTCAAAGCTACTTAGGGCATAGTATATGCATATTAAAATGATATTAAAGGCAAAGGTAATTGTTGCACCATTTGGTTGGGCTACACTTAACACTGTCCTAAACTGTTTTCCTTTTTTTCAATTGAAGAAGATGTGGCCAAGAAATCAAGGTTTACAGATTCAGTTTATGATTTCTCCTCTGAAGCAAGTGGATCTGGCCCTTGGATCTCTGTGATGCTGCATAATAATCAGCATAACAATCAGCATAATGGGAGGGGGCTGCCTGAAATCTGTCTTCAAGCACAGGCATTCGCTACACCTTTGCTGTGCTCCTTCCTTCTCTCGCTAGGTGATATTGGACGGCTAGACCAGTATCCCCAGATACATATGCATGCGGCTGCCCCCCCACGACTTCCCACCCCTGCCTGCTTGTCCCACGGCTTTTCACCTGCGGCTACCCACGGCTGCTGCCTCACGGCTTCCCGCGGCTGCCTTCCCAAGGCTACCCACAGGAGCTGTGGGGTGGCAGCCTCAGTGGGAAGCCCTGGGGCTGCAGCTGTGGGGCGGCAGCCATGGGTGGGAAGTTCCGGGGCAGTAGCCGCTGGAGCTATGGGGCAGCTGCGGTGGGTGGGAAGCCCTGGGGTGGCAGCCATGGGTGGAAAGCCTTGAGTAGCTTTGGGATGGCAGCCATGGGTGGAAAGCCTTGAATAGCCCTGAGATGGCAGCCACAGGAGCTGTGGGGTGACAGCAGGTAGAGGGGTAGCAGCCGCAGATAGGAAGCCATGGGATGGCATCCCTGGGTGAGAAGCTGTGGGGGGGGGGGGGGCAGCCGTGGACCAGTCTGGTAGAGGACTTTTATAGATTTTTGTTCTAAAAAAAAGGTTAAAATAGGAAACAAAAAGGGGGTTTATCGTCCCCTGTAGAGCCGTATAAACCATAAATCTGAAACATACTACCTTAGCTGGTTACATCAATAACAATGGACAGTTTCAAAACAGGATTAGGCAGCTTAGATAATACCATTAAGTGATATAGCTTGAATATATTTTCATATACCGTATCCTTTGATTCAACCTAATGGATATGACTTTTATCAACTGTACTGCTATGAGACTATGGAACAATGCTAATGTAAGGATGCACACATCTGCCCATGGTGAAATCTACTCCAGTGTATTTGAACTGTCAAACATGTCCAGTGCTCTGGTTTTGTTATCCACAGCACAGGAGAGTAACAGGCAGGCTGATTCATTACTAGGCAGATGAGCGTCTGTACAGAGTCACTAAGAGCGACCGCTAGCAGATGCTGTCATCGGCTATCGGGCGCTGTAACAGAGTGCCTCAGTCGCTGAAGCCACGCTGTAGGAATCAGTTTACCAATGTTAAATGTCATGTATGTGAGTCGCTGTAAAGGCACTGAACAGGCACTCACCCTAATTCAATGTAGCGCCTGGGCGTTACAATAGCTGCTGTTAGACCACCATAAGATTATGTTTTTTTTTTCTTTTTTTTGTACTTCTTTTTTTTTACATTTTTTTTTTTAATTTAACAAAAAATTCACGTGTTTTGTGTGTGTGTGTATTCAGACAATAGCCCTGATTCTGTGCCTCTTACATATGCACTTTTGCATGTGTCTGTGTATTTTTGCGAATTTTTCCATGCTTTTCCGGCTTGTACTTTTTTCATGCGTATATGCGTTTACGAAAAACTTATGTATATCGGCAAATTGCCATTATATTGGCCAACTTACGTGATTGGTATGGGCTGGTGGGTGATTCTGCGCCTTGATTGCCGATGACAAGCCACTCAATAAAACGGGTTTACTTCCGCTGGACGGGGTCATTTTGTAGGTGAAAGCAAGCTGTTAAGATGTTTGAGGAGGACGTGGAGGAGTATGAGCACCTGCAGCTGAACGGCATGCTGTGCTTTGCCATGGCAGAAGCCCGATCACACCGCGCACGCATGGACATCGATCGCATGCATGACATTGAGCTATTCGAGCTGACCGGCCTTAACCGTGTTTCTCTCCATAATTTGTATAGTGAGCTGTTTGCCAGACAGAGCCTGACACTGGTGAAGGGAAGTATTGCTTTGTTATAATTAAGATTGCTTAAAGCGAGTTCAGGAGCTTTTGCGAGTTCCGGTTGTATTTTCAAGTGAGGTTGTATTGTAAGTGAGGGGACTTTTCATTAAGGGACTTTTGATTGGGGACTTCAAGTGTTCTTATTGCCTATGTGCTAAAATAAGAAGGTAAAAGCCAAAGTTGCTGCAACTGTGACCCCTAAAATTGTTTTTACTGCTGTATTGTAACTAGCATAATGGCTAGCAATATTGGAGGTCTACTTCAGTGCACAGTTATGTATACACTTCAGGAGCAGCAGTTCCCGGGTGAATACCGCTGTGGTAAATGTGAGCAAATTGCAAACCTGGAAGCTCGGGTTAGAGATCTGGAGGAGCAAAATGCAAGACTGAGGAGGATTGACAATATGGAAACGAGTTTTCTGCTCACTGAGCAGGTAGTAAATGGGGTAGATACAGAGGGTGGAGAAATGGGCCAGGAGGAGCAGATAAGTAGCTGGGTAAATGTAGATAGAGGGAGTAGAAAGGGTGCACAGAAAAGGAAGGCCATTCCTGTGTTTGCGCACCCTAGCAAAATTGCCAAGTTGGGTAATGATGCAAGAGTGTCAGTCTCAGAAATGGCAGCCCTAGCGGGTACTGTTCTCCCTAACAGCCGGGAGAACAGCCCAGCTAGTGAGCGGGTGGTTGGGACTGCAGGTAGGAATAGACAGTTAGTGGTCATAGGGGATTCTATTATCAGGTGGACTGATAGAATAATTTGTCACCAAGACCGCCTCAACCGAATAGTTTGCTGTCTCCCTGGTGCCAGGGTTCAGCATGTGGTGGAAAGGGTGGACAAATTACTGGGAGGGACTGAGGATGACCCAGCTGTCATGGTCCATTTGGGGACCAATGACAGATTTAATGGAAAATGGAGGATCCTTAAGAATACATTTAAGGAATTAGGCACCAAGTTGAAGGGAAGGACCTCCAAGGTTGTATTCACTGGAATACTGCCAGTGCCATGCTCTACACATGAAAGACAGCGGGAGCTTAGAGAGTTAAACGCATGGCTCAAGTCCTGGTGCAGGGCAGAGGGATTTGGGTTCCTAGAGCACTGGGCTGACTTTTCATTAGGGTACAAACTGTAGGGAAAGAGTGAATACAAAAGTGAAGACAGGTTATTTAGGGGACAGTACATAATGGTGGGTGGAGAATTAGAAGGGGGGAGAACTGCTTTGATGGATAAGGAGACCCATGTGTTGCAAACCAGCAGTAAAAAATTGCATTACTGCAGGAACTAATACTATACCCCAATGTGTCAAACTAGATAGGAACATAAAGTGTATGTTCACAAATGCCAGAAGTCTGGCAAGTAAAGTGGGGGAGCTTGAGGCTCTGGTGCTGGCAGAGAATATTGATGTTGTTGGTGTGGCTGAGACATGGCTGGATTCCACACATGACTGGACTGTCAATCTACAAGGTTTTGCTCTTTTTCGGAAAGACAGAGCAAAAAGGAAAGGGGGTGGCGTGTGTCTTTATGTAAAGCAAGAACTCAAAGCATATATTAATGATGGGATACTAGTAGAAGATTGTGAGGATGTAGAATCCTTGTGGGTAGAAGTAGGGGGCGATGTAAACAATGCTAAAATACAGTTTGGTGTAATCTATAGGCCCCCAAATATAACTGAGGAAATAGAGGGTCAACTGCATAAACAGAGCTGGCATCACAGGCTGGTACAGTGGTGGTGATGGGGGACTTTAACTATCGAGGAATCGACTGGAGACACGGTTTGGCTTCCACTACAAGGGGGAGAGCATTCCTCAGCTTGCTACAAGATAATTATATGAATCAGTTCGTGGAGGCACCTACTAGGGGTGATGCTATTCTAGATCTTGTAATATCAAATAATGATGACCTGATGGGGGCAGTAACAGTCAATATATTTGTATTTGTACAATATAATTGTATTTAACATAAACTGTAAGAAAGATTTTCTGCCTGGGAAGGCAAAAACATAAAATTTTAGAAAGGCCAACTTCCCCAGGCTCAGAGCTGCACTCAAGGACATTGACTGGGGGCATCTGTTTAGGAATAAGGATACAGATGCCAAATAGGAGTGCTTTAAATCAATTGTGAGTAGCAACGTTGCAAAATGTATTCCTACAGGTAACAAATATAAGCGGCTAAAATTAAACCCCTCATGGCTGACACCTGCGGTTAAAAGGGCAATAAAGAACAAAAAAAGGGCATTTAAACATTACAAGGCTGAACTCTCAGCTCTCAGCTGTAACTAGTATAAACTAGTAAATAAAATGTGTAAGAAAGAAATAAGGTTGGCAAAAGCACAAAATGAAAGAAATGTGGCCAAAGAAAGCAAAACAACCCTAAAAGATTTTTTTAAATATATTAATTCGAAGAAAACAAAATCAGAACAGATAGGTGCCCTAATTAATGATAACAGGGAAATGGTCACTGGGGATGAAGATAAGGTGGAGCTGTTAAATGGATTCTTTAGCTCTGTGTACACAAGAGAAGAGCAAGGAGCCAACACAGGAGATGCCACTGATAGCAATAGCCCAAGTATAATAATTAACAAGCTAAATGTGGATATCATCCAAGAAAAACTAAATAATTTAAATGTGAATAAGACTGGAGGACCAGATGGACTTCACCCAAGAGTTCTCAAAGAACTCAGTTCCGTTATCTCGTCACCTCTGTTCTTGATCTTTAAAGACTCATTAGCAACTGGTATAGTGCCAAGGGACTGGCGCAAGGCAAATGTGGTGCCCATTTTTACAAAGGGCTCTAGGTTTTCTCCGGGCAATTACAGACCTGTTAGCTTAACATCCATTGTGGGGAAATTGCTTGAGGGACTATTAAGGGACAACATACACGAATATGTAACTATCCATAATATTATAAGTGACAACCAACACGGTTTTACTAAGGACAGAAGCTGCCAGACTAACCTGATTGGCTTCTATGAGGAGGTGAATAGAAGCCTGGACAGAGGGGCGGCTGTGGATATAGTTTTTCTGGATTTTGCAAAAGCATTTGACACTGTCCCCCATAGACGCTTATTGGAGAAATTGAGATCTTCAGGATTAGAAAATGCAGTTTGTAACTGGATTGAAAACTGGCTGAAGGATCGTGTGCAGAGAGTTGTGGTTAATGATACCTACTCTGAATGGTTACCGGTTGTAAGTGGTTCAGTGCTGGGCCCACTATTATTTAACTTGTTTATAAACGACATAGAAGATGGAATTAAAAGTACTGTCTCTGTTTTTGCAGATGACACAAAGATATGTAGCACAGTTCAGTCTATTGAAGATGTTCACAAACTTCAGGCTGACTTGGACACATTAGGTGTCTGGGCATCCGCAAATGAAGTTCAATGTGGAAAAATGCAAAGTCATGCACTTGGGGTCTAATAACCAGAAGGCCACAGTAAAACTGGGAGAGTCACTTGTTGAGAAGGATCTGGGGGTACTGGTAGATCACAGACTAAATAACAGCATGCAATGCCAAGCAGCTGCTTCCAAGGCCACCAAGATACTATCATGCATTAAAAGAGGCATGGAATAACGGGATAGAGATGTAATTTTGCCTCTTTACAAGGCACTGGTGCGCCCTCACCTGGAATATGCCGTCCAGTTCTGGGCGCCCATTCATAGAAAGGACGCTCTGACTCTGGAAAGGGTGCAGAGGAGAGCCACCAAACTAATTAAGGGAATGAAAGATCTTAGTTATGAGGAAAGATTATGAGAATTAAATCTGTTTAGTCTTGAGAGGAGGCGATTGAGGGGGGACATGATTAACTTGTATAAATATATAAATGGACCATACAAAAAATATGGGGGAACACTGTTTCATGTAAAATCCTCTCTAAGGACAAGGGGGCACTGCCTTCGATTGGAAAACAAGAAATTTAGTCTCCGGAGGCGACAATCGTTTTTACCATAAGAACTATAAATCTATGGAATAGCCTCCCACAGAAGCTTGTTACAGCATCAACCGCTGACAGCTTCAAAAAAGGATTAGATGCTTATTTAGAAGAAAATAACATTAACAGTTACTATTAGCGGTTATCAGCAAAAAAATAATAACAAAAAAAAATAAAAACAAAAAATAAAATAAATAGCTTCCCCTATAAAATAAAAAATAACTTCCCCAACCCCAACACCCTTGGTTGAACTTGATGGACATATGTCTTTTTTCAACTGTATTAACTATGTAACTATGAGCTGCGACCATGGTTAGCCCGCACCACAAGGAAGGGGCATGCAATTTCAGGTATGACCAAGATGCTTGGCTGCCTGCAATTTTTTAGCGAACGACTCATTCCAGAGTCTGGGTGCCTCTTCGTGGGGATGTCCCAGCCTACGCTGAGCCGCACACTAACCAAGTTTTTGGATGGCATGGCTACCCTGTCTCAAAAATACATCTATTTCCCAGACAACATGGTAGCCTGGAATGCGGTTAAGTTGGGCTTTTTTAATTTAGCCGACATGCCCAATGTCATGGGTTCGATCGATTGTACTCATGTTGCGTTGGTTCCTCCAGCCGATGAGGAATATCTATTTAGGTTTGTGGTTTTGGTCAACATTATGACTTGTATTAACTAATTGTTTCTCAGTATCTTTACTGATCATTTCAATGTATGCCTTAATTAAATATTTCCATGCATACCTTAACTGATCATTTCAATGTATGCCTTAATTAAATATTTTCATGCATCCCTTAACTGATCATTTCAATGTATGCCTTAATTAAATATTTTCATGCATACCGTAAATAGTCCTTATCATATATACCAGAATAAAATCTGACTGTCCTTTTTTTTTTTTTTGTTTTAATTGGTTGGGGTTGTAACTGTTCAATATACACTTTAACAATAAGGATACCTTATTTTGTGTTGTGTCTTTAGTTAAATGTGGGGATTGTTTTAGTGTACTAATGACCTGTATTTCTGCTCTTACAGGAACAGGAAGCTGGGCCATTCCATAAACGTCCAAGCTGTGGTTGGCTCTTAGTGTGATGGCTGGCTTTCCCGGATCCACCCACTAAGCCTATATCCTGAGAAATTTGAGCCTGTATGGTCATTTTCAATCAGGAGAATTGTCTGGTGGCTGGCTACTCAGTAAGTTTTGTTAAAGAATTGCATTAGACTTTCAATGTATGACTATTCATACATATGGATGTTCTTTTACTCTGATGACATGATATACAATGTAGCTAACAAGTGGACCCTAATTTTTTTTTTTTAAGGGGATTCGGGATACTCACTGCTGCCATGGCTGATGACCCCCGTTCTGTGCCCTCAGACTCAGGCCCAGGAGGGCTATAACAGGGCCCATCGCAAGACCAGGGCTGTGTTGAAGAGGGCCTTCGGTCTGCTTAAAACCAGGCTTAGATGCCTGGACCATACCGGGGCTGCCCTGCAGTATGACCCCAACAAGGTGATAAAGATCATAATGGCTTGCTGTGTCCTACATAACTTTGTGTTAATGCAGCAGGTGCCCTGGTATGTTGAGGAGTCACCCTCTCCAGCCTCCACGGACATTCCGGAGGAATTATATCAGGGCACCCAGAATGCTTCTGACCAAGCCATCCATGATCATTTGATTTCTTCTTTTTTGAGTAATTTTTTTCCTGTTTTTTTTTTATTTTTTTTTTCGTGTTAAATCTTTTTTTTTTTTTTACCCAAAGGTTGGTTTTTTTTCCCTCATTTTTTTTTTTTTGGGGGGGGGGGGGGTAAAAAAATGTTTTTTTAATATTTTTGAATAAACATAGATTTTGGGTAATAATTAGGGATGAGCGTCCTCTGATGACAGCTGAGAGGCCGGCGCCGCTCACAGCTGTCATCAGAGGACGCGTCATCAGAGGACGCCTGAGAGCGGCGCCGGCCTCCACGCTCCGACCATGCAGGTAAGTGTTTGCTTTTTAAAAAAATGCCGGCATGGTGGGAGCGGGCAGGCCGGCTGCGCTGTCAGCGGGCCGGCTTCCGCCGCCCGCTGACAGCGTAGCCGGCCTGCCCGCTCCCACCATGCCGGCATTTTTTTTTTTTTCAGATGAGCGATTCGTGAAAGTTCGATTCGGGCGAACCCGAATTCCTTGGGGAAATTCGGCGAATCGCCCGAATCGAACTTTCAAGAAGTTCCCTCATCTCTCGTAATAATAAAAAAAAACAAGAAAATTAAATCTTTGTGGTTGTCATTAGATCTAGTATAGATTTGTCACTAAACCAAGATATGACATGTATACTTTCATTTGCTTAACAATACATCCTAATGTTGCCATAAAAACTTTAGTACAGATTTGTCAGAAATGCATTTTATACACAAAATATTTGATGTCACAACACAACATAAAAGGTGGTGGGGCTGCCAGCACAGTCCCAAAAGCCTTTATCAAAGTGAGCCACACTCAGTAGTTTAAAAATTGATATACAATGCCTTTATTGAAAACATATACATATACAAGACTGATAAAAGTTTAAAAAACATTAAAAAGGTGTTGGAAAAGGGGGGCTTAATTTTATGGCTCTAATACAACAAATACAAATATGATGAATGCAGTCAATTTAAGTGAAAGTAAAGACACAAATAAAAATATATATTCTCTGGTTCTGCAAAAACTGTGCAATGTGCACGGTAAAGTGCAAATAGTGTTATCTAAGGTGCAACCAAATAAAATGTCAAATGCTATATAGATACGAAGTGCTATACAACATACATTGTGATATGCCTACTAAAAAATGTTTTCTCTGGTTCTGCAAAAACTGTGCAATTTGCGCGGTAAAGTGCAAATAGTGCTATCCAAGGTGCAACCAAATAAAGTGTCAAGTGCTATATTGATACCAAGTGCTATACATCATACATTGTGATATGACTGCTAAAAATAAGGATAAAAATGGTATCACCAGGTCAGTGGAAATGGAGCCAAGTCCCCTCACCAAACAGCCTCATAGACTGTCGACGCGTTGCGTGCGGGGTCACCCAGCACTTCGTCAGGACGTGTCAGGGGCTACCTCCTCACTCCCTTTTATGCTGTGTATAATGCCAATGAAATGAGCGCTGCGCTCCTTCTGTAGCCAACCTATTCTTGGGCTGGTGGGAGAGGGAGGTAGTCTGGCATGATGACCTTGCACCCTTCCACCAGCACATAATAGGTTGGCACCGCTATATAGATGACATATTGATCCTGTGGCGGGGCCCAGCTATTATGGCCAAGGAATTCTTGGATTTGCTGAACCAAAATCCTTACAATATTCATCTGACTTATACCATATCTGCTTGTCGGATTACTTTTCTAGACCTCGAACTTAATTTGGAGGAAGATGGACACATCAGCACGACATTACATCGGAAATCTACAGCTACCAACTATTTATTACACTTTGATAGTTTTCATCAAAAGAAACTCAAACAAGGTATCACAATCGGACAGTTCTTGAGGGTCAAAAGAAATTGCTCAAAAGAAACAGATTACAAAAAAGAGACAAACGAGATGAAGAAACAATTCATTCAAAGAGGCTATCCAAGAGGTGTTGTTCAGAGAGCAGCTTGGAGAGCCGAATGTACACTAAAAGAAGAATTACTCCAACCCAGAAGAACTACAACTAAACAAGATGAGGTAAGATTCATTTCTGATTTTAATGATTGGAACTCGATTAGAGTCATACTTAAGACACATTGGCGGGTCTTACAATCTGTCCCTTATCTCAGCAGGTTGGTCAAAAGAGGCCCCCTCATGACTGCATGCCGGGCCCCAAACCTATGAGATCGTTTGTGTAGTAGTCACTATAAACAACCTAACACGTGGCTTAAAGGAAGTTTACCAACAGGATCCAGCAGACCATGTGGGAAATGCAATATATACCAGTTCGTCCCGATATGTAAGACATTCAAGAGCACCCATACGGGTAAGGAGTATTGTATTAAGCAGAACTTGAATTGCAGATCAGAAGGGATAATATATTTGATAGAATGTAACTGTTCCAAACAGAACATCGGAGAGACAAAAAATGCTGCCAAGATTAGACTGCAGGGTCACCTGTCTAACATCAAGCTGGCCAGAAGAGATAAAGACATGGGGAAAACCCTCATCCCAGTGGAGTCACATTTTTTGGAATACCATCAAGGCAAAACAGATAACATGAAGATCATGTTCATTGACAAGGTAAGTCTCGGTGGGAGAGGGGGTAATATAAAAAGGAAATTACAACAGAAAGAATTGGAATGGATTTTTAATTTGAGCACCAGGGCACCTTTGGGTCTTAATGAGGAATTCTCATTCTCACCTTTTTTGGGGCGGGATTAAGTTTATTGAGACAATATATACTGTATTTATGCTTGTACGTATACTTTACACACAATTGTTTATTTTTGTGTCTATTCACCTCTTTGTTTTTTTCTCTTGTGTGTTTTCTTCTTATTTTTTAGTGTATCTGTTATGTGTCTGCACTTTAGTTGAGTAGCACTTGAATCCAGACCAGATGATATCATGGCTTTCCTTCCTTTGGACCTCCATCGAGATTGACCCCCCTCCCATTTTTTGATGTAAAGATTACTAGAAGATATGTGCCTATTTTGAGAAGATTCTGCAAGCACTAGAATATGATACAAGAAAAAATATATATTTTTTTATTTTATATTTATTTTTTTTCCCTTAGATGTAATATTGAAGTTGGTAATCGATGGTGAATGTATGCCATTCTTTTATATAAATAACTTAGTAGTCACTGTAAGTTAATTAATTTTATTAATTATTGATTTATCTAAAATTATTAATTTAATAATTAAATTCAGATAATAATAATTTTTGTATCACCAAAATAAGATTGTTGTGCAATATTAGTAATAAAAATAAGTATTCTTTTAATTACAATGATGTAAATGATTTGATGTGTGTAAATTAATAATTTAAATTAAACATTTAAATAATAATGACAAAATCAATAATTAATAAATAATAAAATAAAATATATTAATAATTTTCACTTAGATATACCTCATTCACTTAGTAGTTTATTGATTTGAATATATAAATTAACTTTGGTTATTTAATTTAATTTTAATTTAATTTAATAGGTATAATTACTCAGATGTTTATCTTAATAATAGGAGAATTTATGGCACATTATATGTAATTTTATTAGACATGTCTTAGATAGGTCAGGATAACTTAACCTTGAGCAGCTGGTTCCATGAATATACGCAGATACCCACATTAAGGGCTCTTATGAAAGCGGTCAAACTTACATATGTTTATGCGGTCAAACTTATATATGTTTAAGTTCTGTATGTCAAGTGTCTCAATGATCTATTATGAATTGCATTCATAACTGTATCAATCAGTAGTAGTAGTAGGAGGTAGCCCCTGACACGTCCTGACGAAGTGCTGGGTGACCACGCACGCAACGCGTCGACGGTCTATGAGGTTGTTTGGTGAGGGGACTTGGCTCCATTTCCACTGACCTGGTGATACCATTTTTATCCTTATTTTTAGCAGTCATATCACAATGTATGTTGTATAGCACTTGGTATCTATATAGCACTTGACACTTTACTTGGTTGCACCTTGGATAGCACTATTTGCACTTTACCGTGCACATTGCACAGTTTTTGCAGAACCAGAGAATATTTTTTTTTTTTTGTGTCTTTACTTTCACTTTAATTGACTGCATTCATCATGATGTTTGTATTTGTTGTATTAGAGCCATAAAATTAAGCCCCCCCTTTCCAACACCTTTATTAATGTTTTTTAAACTTTTGTCAGTCTTGTATATGTATATGTTTTCAATAAAGGCATGGTATATCAATTTTTAAACTACTGAATGCGGCTCACTTTGATAAAGGCTTTTGGGACTGTGCTGGCAGCTCCACCACCTTTTCTGTTTGTGTACATTTAGATGACCCTTTATCAGCCAGCACCAGCATTTACATAGATTAGCATACTTAATTTAGCAGTGGGGGACAAAAAATCTTTTTCAGTCACAACAAACATATTTTATTAACAAAAGATTTATGAAATGGGTAATAATAACACAGCACAGAACAAACTCAGGAACAAAATTAATGTGTCAATATAGAAATTAGGTGTGGAAGGCAATTGCAGCCTACGAGAGTAGCCAGTAGGCCAAGGAAGGATGCATTGGTCCCCAATCTGGGCCCCTCTAAATTTCACACAGGCTTGATGTCCAAGGACATTTCCTCAAGGCAGAATGCTCCCCGTACACCAACATTCTGACCCATTGGGCACACTATTATTAAGGGCAAGGGGACCATGAGGGAAGCAATCCCTAGGCCCAAAACCACGCCCTCTCCATCTCGTGGCCTATTTCAGCATTACAATGTAGGCAGCCCTAAGTCACCGCGCAGCTCAACGGCTGGAAGTTAAAGGGCCAGGCAGCCTATGCCACCCAGCCCCCAAGCCACTCCAACAAAATACTTTAAGAACACAAGTTGGAGCTATTAATGTGGTGTTAGTCACCCAAGAAATTACCAAAATATTCCACCCACGATGAAGTTGCCACGATCTCATTAGGCATACACCTGCTGCGTGTGAGCTTGAGCGGGCGCTTTACTGCAGGAAAAAAAATGTCATTTGCAAGTGGGGTTTCTGAGCACTATCATGAGGTTTATGGGCGAAATTCTTAAACAACCAGCCTAAGCACAAATGGGCAAATATGGGTGTAGATCACCAGACAGGTCAATAGTGTGGGAATGTTGGGGAAAGATGTGGAATGAAACACAAGGATAAATGTAAATCTGCTGTATTGACATTCTAAGGCTTTTGTTGTGCTTGGAGGATGGCCAACATCTGTGTTTGGGTGGCATTCATCATCTGCCACTGCTCAAGCATAGCCTCACTATGCCTGTTGGTCTGCCTGTTGCTAGTCCCAATATCCTCAATCAGGGTGGTGAAGTTGGTATTGAAGTTTAGTAATTGTGATGCCAACCCCTCTCTTAATCTTTGGTTCACTGCCCTAAAGTTGTGGCTGTCATTCCGCCATGCTGTCTCCAGGATCTGCACACGCCTCGTCTGGCTGACATGGCGACATGCCTGAGGGTGTCCTCCACTTCCCTGGGTTTGGGCGCGTGCAGATGCTGGAGGTCTAGGCCTAGCAACAAGAGCAGTGCAGCAGAGCTAGCTAGCTGGCTGGTACTGGGGCAGTGGCAGATGATGATGCTGGGTTGGCATTAGTTGGGCCATGGTAATGTTTGCATCCTCCTCCAGATGGTGTATTGCATCCATTAGGGGTGGTGTCGAAAATTCAATGTGTAAGATAGTTGGCCAAGTAGTCAACTTAATTCACATGCCTCACCAGTTATTGCACATTGCACTTACCAAATCCAGCTGGTCCTGTGTAGAATGTTTGCAATAGCCAGAAATTTTGCTAATGATGAATTGGGCTGGACTTGCTTGGCTGGGTGTCATCGGCTGGCTGCCCAAAGAAGTGACTGCCGATAAGCTGCTTGGTGACTCAGGGCTCTCCACGTTCAATTCCTGACATTGGGAGGGAGCAGGAGAGGGTGGGGGGCTAGGGCTTCTAGGATGAGTCTTACCCTTGGCCTTACTAGTAGTGCTCCTTTGTGTTTTGGAAGTTGTGGGCCGGGGAGCATTGCTTGAGGATGTCTCCTTTGCCTTCCGAGATGGGGCAGATTTGGAGGTGGCTGGAGTGTGTTCCACTGTATCCTTTTTGTGGCTATTGGATGTTCTGGTCGAATGCGAGCGCCCACTGCTTTTGTGGGACCTAGTTGCAGGGCTCGAGGAGATTTTTTTTCTTCCATTCGGCATGACGCTCATGGCTTTCCTGGGACTTGGGAGTCTTGCGGCTACCTTTCTTTGCAGGCATAGCGATATCTGTAAAGACACTCAGCTGTTTCTCAAAGTAACCTTTAGATGACTGTGTCTGACACTTACACGTAAGCATGTGTATGGACCTGTGCATCCCGGAAACCGCTGGGGCGCAACATATCTGCTTAACCAGGCAATCAAAAGGGCACCCACGCTCTTCACCCTCAAGCAACAGGATACCATAATGCTGTGTGTTCAGGCCGTTGATTTGCATCCAAAATGCATGCATATGCAATTAGGTAGCAAACAGTGGGGGCACAATTTGATTTTAAATGGCATCCCAACCAAAAGTTAGTGAGCACATGTGCGCAACAACAAAATGGCACCTAGAAGGATAGGTAAAAGCTATAAATGTAATGTGGAATCAAAGTTAGCAACCTCCTATAACTGTGGTTGTGATTTGTATGTTTTCATTAATCAAATGTGTTTCACTTTTATATTTCAGATAATGATGGAGGCCAGGTACGACTACCTGGCGAATGACTTCCAGAAGAGGACATTGGCCCTAGAGATCGTGGCCAAAATTGCAGCCGACAGCGGCACCACCTTCACCTTTACCCAGATCATCCAACACTGGTCGGACCTAAAGAGAAGGAAGAGGCCCCAGGTGAGGCGATTCTTTGCTCAACATTTCCCAAGTAAGTACATGATTATTGCTTGTAAGATATCCAAAAGTCCATATTTAGTCCCACTCAGAGGCGAGCAGTCCGGCTAGTGCGGGATGGATCTGGGCCTAATGAGGGTGGTGCGTCTCCAGGGCCAAGGTCCTCCCCCCCGCAGCCACTAGTCATGTCTACAGAGGAGGGGCAACAGCGCATCGCCAGGGAGTCGTACCAGATGCCGGAGCCACAACACTCCGGCATGTTTGTCTAACTGAAGCACACACAGGTACATCCACTGTCAACACACACTCATTCCCTGCTTCTATTCTTTTAGATGACAATGTAGCGGGTGGAGAGCGGGGTTTGGAGAAGCCACCAGAATACTCCCCTGAGGTGCATGGCGAAGGTGGGTGTTGTCACACAGACATTATGAAAAAATGTTGCCTTGACCTAATCTGACATTTCCTTCCTCTACAGCCTCAAATCCTGGTCAGTGGCAGGCC
This sequence comes from Gastrophryne carolinensis, assembly GCA_027917425.1. NCBI lineage: Eukaryota > Metazoa > Chordata > Amphibia > Anura > Microhylidae > Gastrophryne > Gastrophryne carolinensis. The sequence goes on from CM051235.1 coordinate 267,426,320, forward strand.
CCAGAGAGAATGCTGGTTCCCCAAGCACAGGTCGCCCACCAGCCTGGTAAGTTTGCAGACTAATTATTTTATTACTAGAGATGAGCGAACTTTTGAAAAGTTCGATTCAGCCGATTCGCCGAATTTCACAAAGAAATTCGGGTTCGGCCAAATCGAACTTTTACGAAGTTCCCCATCAAAAATGCCGGCATGATGGGACGCGCCCTCAGATGACAGCTGAGAGCGGCGCCGGCCTCCACGCTCCGGACCTGCAGGTAAGTGTTTGCCTTTTTTTTAAATGCCGGCATGGTGGGAGCGGGCCGGACGGTTCCGCTGACAGCGGAAAGGGCCGGCCGGCCCGCTCCCACCATGCCGGCAAAAATGCTTTTTTTATTTTTTTTTTTTTTTTTTAAATGCCGGCATGGTGGGAGCGGGCCGGCCGGCTTTACCGGCCCGCTCCCACCATGCCGGCATTTTTTTTTTTAATTTCAGGAAAAATTCGATCGGCACGAACCACAAAATATTCGGGTTCGTGCAGAATCGAATATTTCCTGAAATTCGGAGCAAATTCCAGTTCGTCCGAACCGGTTCGCTCATCTCTATTTATTACCTATAACATAGCTTCGTTCACAAGTCTTTAGTCCTAAGTCCTAAGTTTAACCTAATGCATTAGCATAATGATCTATGGCCTGATCTCTAGCCTAACACATTAGCATAATGATCTATGGCCTGATCTCTAGCCTAACACATTAGCATAATGATATATGGCCTGATCCCTAGCCTAATACATTATCATAATGACCTATGGCCTGATCCCTAGCCTAATACATTGGCATAATGACCTATGGCCTGATCCCTAGCCTAATACGTTAGCATAATGACCTATGGCCTGATCCCTAGCCTAATACATTAGCATAATGACCTATGGCCTGATCCCTAGCCTAATACATTAGCATAATGACCTATGCCCTGGTCCCTAGCCTAACACATTAGTATAATGAGCTATGGCCTGATCCCTAGCTTAATACATTAGCATAATGAGTTATGGCCTGATCCCTAGCCTAATACATTAGCATAATGAGCTATGGCCTGATCCCTAGCCTAATACATTAGCATAATGAGCTATGGCCTCATGCCTTTGCTGGAACATTAATATTTCATTCCACAGCTAGCAGACATGTGTTTGGCTAGAAATAATTATTGCTTCCTTTATACAGGAACACCACAGGAGAGACTTCAACAGCTGACCGTGACGGTGTATCGGCTGGTGGGCGACATCCAGGAGCTGGCTGCTTCAATGGGGACCAGTGAAGACTAAATTCCTGGGGCCTGCCACATTTGTTTGTATTGTTTGTTTTAACAATTTTAATGTTTAATATTTAAAAAAAATAAAATAAAATTTAAGAGTTAAAAAAACTCAAATTTAGAAATTTTTACATAAAAAAACACATTTTATAATAATTTGTAGAATTATTTTGTGTTTATTTTATGTTAATCAATAGACTCTTTAACCCTTACCACAGGCAAAAAATCACATACGGCAGAAAATATCAAGAAGGATCCCAAGGTAAGCATGAAGGACAGGAGAACATAAAAACAGGAACCACGAGTGAGTTAAGGTAAGCATGAAGGACAGGAGAACATAAAACAGGAACCGCGAGTGAGTTAAGGTAAGCATGAAGGACAGAAGAACATAAACACAGGAACCGCAAGTGAGTTAAGGTAAGCATGAAGGACGGGAGAACATAAAAACAGGAACCGCGAGTGAGTTAAGGTAAGCATGAAGGACGGGAGAACATAAAAACTGGAGTCGCGAGTGAGTTAAGGTAAGGATGAAGGACAGGAGAACATCTAAAGTGGAACCGCGAGTGAGTTTAGGTAAGTATGGAAGCAGAAGGGAGTGAGAGAATAGTTGAAACGGGGACAGGAATGAGGTTAATACCTGCGCACATGCGTACATGCATGCAAACATACCAGATTTCAAAGAAAATGCTGTTTGGACGTATACAATTATCCTTATTAAACTTAGGCACTTATTTATGAAGGAATAGCGACAGGTAGTGACTGGTGAGCAACCGGTAATGACGGGCATCGCCACGAGAACGCCGGCTCCCCACCACAATCACACATTTATCAAGCCGATCCTGCTTAGCGACTGAGATAGCGCCAGATAGCCACTCATTCATCATTATTCCAGCCTCAGCCCACAGCGCCAGCGTCCGACCTTGAACAGCGACAGGTATGACCTCTCGCTACCTGGCGCTCTCCAATGCATTTCAATGGAACAATCTTTAAATATTAATAATTAATTGTTATTAGTGTTTTTTTTTTTTTTTTTTTTTTTAAATGTGAAAAATTCTGTGACCACTTCTGCCATGTTAGTTAATTTTTTTAAGGTAAAAAAAAAAAAAATTTGTGCAGAATTGATATTACAGGTCTGATATTATTGTATTCATATTACTAAATTCTTTCAAAATTCTTTTTTTTTTGGTTTCCAAAAATATGGTGGTTTGGGGGTTAAAAAACTACTTTTAACACATCGCCGCCAGCGCTCTGGGGTTTAAACATGCATTTCACAGCGCGAGAATTTTTTGAGCGTGATTTTTTGATGAATATGGTGGGAGCCGGTCGCTCTGACCAGTCGCTATCATGCGCACCCATACAGCGCGGAACCTGTCAAATAGCGACTCGTCACCCTGTATTCAACATTACTGCACACCGACTCAGTCGCTATCAACAACCGAACAATGGCCAAGCACAGCGACTACTAGCGGGCGCTGTGAAAATACTACTACAGTCGCTCAACTGTCGCTACCTGCCGCTATTAATGAATCGGCCTCCCCATGTGTCATTTTACTGCCCATGCTTCCAATTTATCTAAATCTTTGTAGCTGCCTGTTGTCCTCTTGTGTGGAAATTACTTTATATAGCTTAGTATCATCTGCAAAGATTGATACTTTGCTATTTAATCAAGTCCCTATGTCATTCATATATATATATATATATATATATTAAAAAGAATTGGGCCCAGAACTGACCCTTGTGGTACTCATCTATTAACGGTGACCCAATATGTATGTACTATTGATAAAAGCCTCTGTTTCTGATTATTAAGCCAATTTCTCACACATGCACACAGGTTTTCCGCTAGTCCAAGCATTTTCATCTTTTGTAACAGTCTTTCATGTGGCACAGTATCAAATGTTTTAGAAAACTCAAGATATATGACATCCAATGACTCTCCCTGATCCAGTCTTGAACATACTTCCTCATAAAAGCTGATTAGGTTTGTCTGGCAGGAGCTATTCCTCATAAATCCATGCATATACCGAGTAATAAGGTAATTTTGTACAAGGATACTTCATGATAACATACCTTAGAAAACCTTAAAACAACTTGCCCACCACAGATGTTAAATTTAAAGGTCTGTAGTTCCCAGTTTCCACTTAAAGCGGAACAAAACCCAGGGGCATCCCAGATCACCATGCCTCACTGTGGGAACCCCTTGGAGTGCCATAAAACTCACCTGTATCCTGGCACTCTCAGTGAAATCAACATCCAGTGGCCTGATCACCTTATCTTCAGGCTATGAGTGTGCTCCCGCCCCCAGCCATTCATGAATTATGTTCTTTTTAACAGCACATAATGAATATTCATGTAACACAAGAGGATGCTAGACATTAAATTGGACCAAAATTGTCCTGATTCCCACCCACTGGGGCATCCAAATTTGGGATGCCCTGCTATGTGAAACCCCCCCTCTAAGCCAAGTCTTAGACGTTATTATCAAGCGCAGCTGAATGTGCTGTTTAGAAGTGGGCCCGTGTGCCACGTATGACAGGGGAAAGGTGAGTTTTTATGGGTGACCTGGGAGTTGTACACAGCGGGGCATCCTAAAACACAGTGCCCATGGGGCAAGGACCAAAACCCGGGTTAGTCAAAATTCCAAGATTTTGGTCCACTTTAAACAAGTCAGAAAAAAAATGGTAAGCTTTCTCTCAAGCAAGATGATATAGGAAGATTCTGTTAAGTGGACTGTTACTACTTATGTGGAACTAAGAATAGGGAGTAGAGTTATTTTAAGACTTGGAAATTTGAAAGTGTCCTTTTACAACAGTTCTTAAGACAGTGGTTTTCTAATGCTCTCTCCTGAGTACCTGTATCCTGTGTTTCTTGCACATACGGACAAAAACAGGTATCAATCGCTCCAAAAGAGGTTGGAAATGAAACAGGGAGGCTGATTTATTAATAGCGCCAGGTAGCGACAGTTGAGCGACTGTAGCAGTATTTTCACAGCGCCCGCTAGTAGTCGCTGTGCTTGGCCGTTGTTCGGTTGTTGATAGCGACTCAGTCGGTGTGCAGTAATGTTGAATACAAGGTGATGATTCGCTATTTGACAGGTTCCGCGCTGTATGGGAGCGCATGATAGCGAATGGCCATAGCGAACGGCTCCCACCATATTCATTAACAAATCACGCTCAAAAAATTCTCGCGCTGTGAAATGCATGTTTAAACCCCAGAGCGCTGGCGGCGATGGGTTAAAAGTAGTTTTTTAACCAAACAACCATATTTTTGGAAACCAAAAAAACAAGGTATTAAAAACATTTTGTAATATGAATACATTAATATCAGACCTGTAATATCAATTCTGCACAATTTTTTTTTTTTTTTTTTTTAACATAAAAAAAAAATCTAACATTGCAGAAGTGGTCACAGAATTTTTCACATTTAAAAAAAAAAAAAACATTAATAACAATTAATTATGAATATTTAAAGATTGCTCCATTGAAATGCATTGGAGAGCGCCAGGTAGCGAGAGGTCATACCTGTCGCTGTTCAAGGTCGCTCACTGGCGCTGTGGGGTGAGGCTGGAATAATGATGAATGATTCGCTATCTGGCGCTCTCTCAGTCGCTAAGCAGGATCGGCTTAATAAATGTGGGATTGTGGTGGGGAGCCGGCGTTCTCGTGGCGGTGACCGTCACCAGTCGCTACTTGGCGCTATCCCGTGTTAAATAAGGGCCAATGTGTTTATTGAATCAGGCTGCAATACTATATTTTTGTAGTAAATTACATTAAAATGAATAAAAAAGTCCATCCAGTACCAATACCACGCATTGCAGAATTGTCATTACAGGTCTGGCACACTCACTGAGGCACTCTGTCACAGCCCCCGATAGCCATTCACAGCGTATACTAGCGGTCACTCTTAGCGCCTCTCTACAAACGCTCATCTGCTGATAGCTGGCACTAGTAATGAATCCGCCTGCAAGATGACAAATTTTACCTTCCCAATGATCTTGCTGTAGCAGCCTCCCTGGGGACGATTGTTAAAAAGTACCTAAAAAAATATATTTCCCAATGGAAGTCCTAAAAAAATAATTTTCCACTGGAAGTCCACTTTAATTATCTACACTGAATTATAACAGATCATTCAAACATTTCTGTTTCATCCTCCGGTAATCCCCTGCTGGCAAAGACAATAACATTTTCTAATGGTAAAATCCAGAAACAAATGACATTTTCAGAAAATCTTTAGGATTATAGTAATTTTACTAGTGTCACGGGAGTGAAAATTTAGTCCTTTGTGCGTTTTTTAAATGCACAGTGATATATTATTATTCTTTATTCTAGCTGAGGAAAGGCCACATGCAGCACAAAAATAACCTTAGTCTAAAATGCGTTTTTTTTTCAAAATTTCACCCAAGCAATATTATTGCAAGTGTTTGGGACCTCTCTTACAAATGCTTTTATATCGAAAATATGTATTATATTTATTTTAAAAAAGAAACATAAAGTTCCAATTCTTTGTTACTTTAACCTTTCAAGAGTTTTTCTTATTTTGCAAGATGTTTTTCAGCTCAATATTTCCCGCTTACGTTAAAGCATAGTCTTGCTTTTTTTTATTCCACCGAGTGTGGATTTGGCTTGAATTTGGGAAGATCATTTATTTATTAATGTCAAAAGATTGAACCTCAGTTTTTTGCTGCCCACTATTCCTGCTTGAGGTTATAGTAGAAGTCTTCTTGAAGTGCTAGATCATTTGTTTAGGTTTATATTGCTCTTGTTGACCCAACTGAGACAATTTACAGACTCTGACAGCTCAGACATTATTGTGTCTAGGGTATAAAGTAGCGTAACTTTCTCGCAACCTCGATAGAAAGTTGCTTAGTAGAAATGAGCGAACCGGTCATCTAGAACTGGAGTTCGTTTCGAATTTCAGGGAAAGTTCGAATTTTTGGGGGTTTGTGCTGAATGAACTTTCCCTGAGATCCAGTTCACATGCTTTCTCACTGTCCCCCGTCTGTCCCAAGCCACTCTTTTGCTGTCCCACGCCAGCCTCCATAGCATCTCTGTCTCCGCTGCAGGAAGGGACATTTATACAGGGAGTGAGCTGACACTGAAAGCCAGAGAGACCAGCGGAAGACAAACACATGCCTGGCATTCGTCAGTCTCTCTGTCCATCAGGGCCAGCAGTGGAGGATTGGCCTAGCGGATGGCATGGGACACTGCCCTGGAGTCTGCAGAGACCAGCGATGATTTAGAGGTAAGTATAGGGGGCAAAATAAAAATAATACTTTATCCTTGTATTTCAGTGTTTTTTTTACATTTAACGCTTGAGACCCCTATACCATTTCACAGAGCAGGAGGGGCTTGCCAGCCAGCGAGTGACTTGCCATAACCCCCGCCCATTACCTGCCTCCCGAAAGCCCAGGAGGGGGCAGAGGAGCCCAGTGCCCATGGGCTATGTGGGCTGGTAGCCTTGATCTACCAGTCCTGCACAGCTGGCTTTACAGAATAGGGGGAACCCCACGCATTTTTTTTTTAATTTTAAGGGTTGAACCATTGAAAAAATGTTTGGAGAGGGGGACTCTATGTCAATGTTTTAAATTTTCAACTGAAGGAAAAAAAAACAACAATTTAACATTTAGGCATCCAAAATCTGTCCCTCTTAAACCTGTGTCCTTCATCACCAAGTGAATGTCAGGTCCCAGTGCAAAATAGCGCCTCTGATGGTGCCAGGTAGTGTGCTATATATCACCAGTGCCGGTGAGTATATGAGTGCTTGCGCTGTGTTCCTACAGTGCGACATAAGACCAGGTGCTCACCCTGCACTATGTGGCCTTATCTCATAGATTACAATGGGCTGGGATGGTTATAATTTTTGAGGGCACTTTTTATTTATGTATTTTTTGTTTGGTGCATGTGCCACAGGATGGCTGTTTGGCATTGTATTTGTATGCATTGTTTGCACTTATGGGTTGCGCTGAAAACTTGCAATTTAGGCCACGCTAAACCTGTGTCATGTCATTCAAGTGTTCCCATTTAAATTCCTGGTGTTCCTGGTGCAAATGTCCAGCCCCCCCCAAAAAAAATGTGGATTGCAACAGGCACTGTATACCTGTTTTATCCTTTCTGTGTGTTTGCAGAGTTAAAGGTGCTGCGTTCCGACGCTAGGAGTTGCTAACGCATAGACTTATACAAGCCCTGCGCGGCAACCGGAGCACTCGAGCGCAGAAGGTTGTGGCGTCGCTCATCTTGCACCCGCAATAATTTTTTTAGAATAAGCCTTCCAGTCACACTATTTTGCCAGGTTATTTTCCAGCATTTTGCACCCTGGGCCTGATTTATCAAGCACTGCTGCCAGAATACGCCACATCAATGGAAATCAGAGTGCTGCAAAATATAATTTAACATTTTTTTTTTTACACTCATGCATGTTGCTGCACTGCAAAAAACACATTTGTTAAAACATTAGCGGTGTAGCAACATGCTACAAAAATTATAAATGAGTAATAATAATAATATTTACTTATATAGCACCAACATATTCCGCATTGCTTTACACTCAGAGGGCTCAGGTACAAAATGAAAAAAAATTGCATAGCAAAAAAGTAGAAAGAGTATTCATTAAACAAAAGGAATGAGGACCCTGCTCTCAGGCTTACAATCTAAGAGGAGAACGGGGATACAAAAGGTAATAAGTGCTTTGTGCCATGGTCCAGCTGTCTAAGTAAAAATAAGTGTACATCAATCTGAATGGGCCAGCCACAAGCAACGTTTGTGGTGCCTGATAATGGATCGAGTTCAGAAAAAATAATGTAGAAGATTAATTTGAGAGGAGGAGATTAGGGGATGTGGTAGGCTACCCTAAAAGATGCATTTTATGGTAGTGATATTTTTCACTACTCTAATTTCCACTGATGTGGCATATTCTAGCAGAGGTGTTTGATAAAGCAGGCCCCATATATGTTCAGCTGTGATTTTACAGGAAATTCCAGGAAAATAATATATTGCTTTTCTCAATAGAGTTTGTGATTTAACATGAAATGTCTAGCTTGTATTTTTTTTCATTGCTTTCCTAATATTTTTAGGTGAAATGTGTGTGAAAATCTTTGAAATTGCATTTTTTTAGAAAATGTGAGTTCTTCCCAATAACAACAGTACCATGTGTATCGGTAGACACTGTTTCTGCCCAGCAGATACCACAAACTGAAGAAAGTGTTTTATGACTTTTTCAAATAAAATACAACCACTATGAGCACTACCAATAGTTTTTAAAACAGTGGAGTGGAGGTCCCCCCAGAAAGGAGTGCATTTTAATTTGTAATGGTTAAACCGGCTCTCTTTTGCACCCCCCTGGGCTTTGGTGGATGCAGGAAATGGGGTGGGAAGTTTTGGCAATTCTCACGCTGGCTCAAAGATGACTTGCCAGCTCCTCCTGCTCTTACCCTTACCAGTTCAAAAAGAGTTAAGTGGCAAAAAAACACACATTAAAAAGTCCTTTAATTTTTTTTTTGGAAGTGAGTGGCAGCGGAAGGGAAGAGGATCGGTGTCCTCATGCCCCCCACTGGCTTACGCCACTCGCTCCGGCTTCGGGTTTCACTCCGACTGCAGGAAGTGGTCTTTTCTAGATAGAGCTGAACTCATCTCACTCACCGGTATAAAAGCCCCCTCCCTGTGGTGGGAGGGAGCTGTCAGAGGAGGGGGCAGAGAATCTGTGTTCTCCACACCACTGAACACCCTGGACTGGTGATCAGAGGCCCGCCAGGGGAAAAGAATACCCCTGACTCTGGATCCTTAATAAAGGTGAGCTGTTTTTTCTGAATATGGGAGGAAACGCAAAGCAGGTAGAATCTTTCAGAGTGTTTGGCATTTAAAGGATTATACTCACGCTGATGCCTCTCTCTCTTGCACTGTACAGTATTTAATCGCAAAAAGCAAGATAGTCCTTTGCTTTCTTACATGTGTAAAAATCAACAGAAGTAGTCACTAAAAGCTAAGGACCCAGATACAAAGCTGGCAGGCTTGCCTGTGGATAGAATTTGGTTTAGACAGTCCACCAAACCTCTGAATTGAGATGAAATTACAGCCAAGTCAATACAGATGCATTTTGAGGGCATTTTTTCAAGCAGAAATTGACCTGCAATGGGAAGAGGCAGGGCCCGCGGATGTTTAGCAGCCCTTCGTTCCTTTCCCCACACTGCCAATCAAAGTGTAACCAAACGGGGAAAGTGGGAACCAAATGGGGCACCACAAAAGCCAATTGGGGTACCCCTCAGTCCAGGGCAGCCTCTGAATCACCTTCAGAGTCTAGGGACAGCTCTGGGTCTGCTCCTCCACTCAAGTTCACCCCTGACGAGGACATAATCTACCTTTTCTGGTGTTTTATTGCATAGAGCTAACCCTATTAGGGATCATTGGGGGTCTCCATCACCTGTCCCCTACAGCCGTTGAAGGGGGCCTCGACCAATCACCCTCCTAGCCATGGAAGTGTATTCGCTTCTGTCACTCGAGAGGTGGCCATCAGAGAACAAAAACACACTGCAACACCAGAAGCAGCAGTCTCATTAAGCTCTTAAAGGCCTGTGGAAGCCAGTATAGGTGGGTAGCAGGACATCATCACTCTCTCTTAGTGCCTAAGACTTGTGAAAGCTAGTGGAGATGGGCAGCAAAGGCATCAGCAGTCTCTCTTAGTTCTTAAGGTTTGTGAAAGCCAGTGAAGATGGGTAGCAGGGGCATCAGCAGTCTCTCTAAATATCTAAGACCTGTAAAAGCCAGTGGGGGTGGGTAGTGGGGCATCAGCAGTCTCTCTAAATGCCTGGAACAACTGTTGGAGGTCGTTAGCAGGGGCATCAGCAATTTTTGTGAGTGTCTAAGGCATGTGAAAGCCAGTGGAATGGGTAACAGGAGCAGCATGAGCATCAGCAGTCTCTCAGAGCCTCTAAGGCCTGTGAAAGCCAAAGGTGGGTAGCTGTTGCATCAGCAGTCTCTCTGGGTGCATAAGGCTTGTGAAAGCCAGTGGAGGTAGGTAACCCCTGTAGTAGTCTCTTTGAGAACCCAAGGCCCGTGGAAGCCAGTGGAAGTGGGTAAAAGAAGCATCAGCAGTTTCTCTCAGTACCTAAGGCTTGTGAAAGCCAGCGGAGATTGGTAGCAGGGGCATCCACAGTCTCTCTGAGTGCCTAAAGGCCTGTGAAATACAATTCAGGTGGGTAGCAGGGGCATCAGAAGTCTCCTTGAGGGCCTACGGCTTGTGAAAGCCAGTAAAAGTGGGTAACAAGAGCACCATCAGTCTCTCTGAGTGTTTAAAGGCATGTGGTTAACAGGGGCATCAGCAGTGTCTCTAAATGCCTAAAGGCCTGTGAAACCAGGGGAGATGGGTAACAGGAGCATCAGCATCTCTCTAAGTGCCTAAGGCTTGTGAAAGGCAGTGGAAGGGGGTAACAGGAGCATCATGAGCATCAGCAGTCTCTCAGAGCCTCTAAGACCTGTAAAAGCCAGTGGAAGTGTATAAAAGGGGCATCAGCATCTCTCTAAGTGCCTAAGGCATGTGAATGGCAGTGGAAGGAGGTAACAGGAGCATCATGAGCATTAGCAGTCTCTCAGAGCCTCTAAGGCCTGTAAAAGCCAGTGGAAGTGGATAACAGGGGCATCAGCATCTCTCTAAGTGCCTAAGGCATGTGAAAGGCAGTGGAAGCAGGTAATAGGAGCATCATGAGCATCAGCAGTCTCTCAGAGCCTCTAAGGCTGGTAAAAGCCAGTGGAAGTGGATAGCAGGTGCATCAGCTGCCTCTCTTAGTGCCTAAGGCTTGTGAAAGCAAGTAGAGCATGGGTAACAGTGGCATTATGAGCATAAGCGGTCTCTCAGAGCCTCTAAGGCTGTGAAAGCCAGTGGAGGTGGGTAGCAGGAGTATCAGTGGTCTCTCTGAATACCTAGAGACCTGTGAAAGACAGAGCAGGTGGGTAGCATTGGTATCAGTAGTTTCTCTGGGTGCCTAAGACTTGTGAAAGCCAGTGGAGGTGGGCAACAGCTGCAGTAGTCTCTATGAGAACCCAAGGCCTGTGGAAGCCAGTGGAAGTGGGTAACAGGGGCATCATCAGTTTCTTTGAGTACCTGATGCTTGTGAAAACCAGTGGAAGTTGGTAGCAGGGGCATCTGCAGTCTCTCTGAGTGCCTAAAGGCCCATAGTGAAATACAATGCAGGTGGGTAGCAGGGGCATCTGCAGTCTCTTTGAGTGCCTACGGCTTGTGAAAGCCAGTAAAAGTGGGTAACAGTAGCATCAGCAGTCTCTCTAAATGCCTAAAGGCCTGTGAAACCAGAGGAGGTGGGTAACAGGGGCATCAGCAGTCTCTCTGAGTGCCTAAAGGCCTGTGAAACCATAGGGGTGGATAACAGGGGCATCAGCAGTCTCTCTAAGTGCCTAAGGCTTGTGAAAGCCAGTGGAAGTTGGTAACAGGGGTATCAACAGTCTCTCTGAGTGACTAAGGCTTGTAAAAGCAAGTGCAGGGTGGGTAACTGCAGCAGCAATCTCTCTGAGAACCTAAGGCCTGTGAAAGCCAGACCAAGTGGGTAACAGGGGCATCAGCAGTCTCTCTGAGTCTCTTAATGCCTGAGACGGACAGTAGAGGTTGGTAGCAGCTAGTCATTAACGTCATGCTGGGGTCCTCCTCATCCACCTCCTGCTCCTGCAGCTCCTCTCCGCCAGATGAGCCACCCAGTAGTGTAAACAGGGCATGGGCATTGAGATTCTCCTCCTCCTTTACCACCACTTCATCCAGCTCCGATCTGGATACATGTAAGCACTAGGCTGGGTACCTTCATCAATTTGATGTTGCAGGACATCCTCCAGTACATGGAGCAAGGGAATTACATTGTTAAGACTGTAATGCTCCTGACCGATGAGCTGAGTGGCTTCCCTGAATGGCCTAAGAAAATGGCAAGTGTCACATTTCATTTGCCAGCAGCAGTGCGGTGTGAAGCGGGTTGACTGCTGCATGAGGTAGTCACTAATCACTGTTCTCTGCTCGTACAGCCAGTCCAACATAAGAAGGGAGGAATTCCAGTGGATTAGAACATTGCAGATCATGCGATGTTGTGGTAGGCAGTGATGGCTTTGCCTCTTCAGGAGGGTGTTCCTTGTACAATAAGAGTGGCTAAGTGCATGCACAGTTTGCGTGACATTTTTAGCAGCTGTTTAAGCCAACTAAAAAATGTTAGGAACCTGTTTCAATCAAATTGAAAACAAATGCATAGTGCATGGTGCAGCCCTGCTTGCTGCAATGCCTACACAATGTTTCTCTCATTGTCAATATGATGGCTCCTGAGTCCATTTGGCGAGTGGTTAGCCAAGAGGATATTTCTGGGCATATGCAGTTGAGCAACAGGTGCAAAAGCCCTTGACAACGACGGGTCTGACATTGGTGGTATGAAACCTGACCAAGGTGAAATAGGGGGGTGAGGACAAGGTGGAAGAGGCAGAGGATGCTGAAAATTCACAATGGCATTCAGGAGGCTCCACCGCCATGATCTGCCCAAGTCACGGCTGTGTCTGGGCCGAAAAGATCTCAGTCCAGTGGGCAGTGATGGACATATAATGTCCTTGCCCATAGATGGAGTTCCCCACATTGGCAGCAGATTTGAGACCGACAGACCCAGTGACTGGCCCACCTTCTTATGCATGTAGCTGTGTAGGGATTGCACTGCTTTTTTAGAGAAATGATGCCTGTTTTGGACTCTCCACTTTGGCTCGGGCACCAGCCACCAGGTCTCTGAAATGTGTTGAGTGCAGCACCTGGAAAGTGAGTGACTGCAGCACTAGCAACTTGGTCAGGTGCACACTGAGCTTCTGCGCCACTGGGTGGTTGCTGGCATACTGCTGTTTCCTTCCTTCCTTCCTTCCTTCCTTCCTTCCTTCCTTCTTTCAGGGAGCAATTGCGGCTTTAATGGAGGATGAGTGGGAGCAATTGAGGAGATGGGGGTGGATGGGACAAAAACACTGCTACTTTATGGATGTTGAGGAGACCTGACTGGCGCTGAAAGCTGGAGATTCTGCAGTTGATGGATCCTACAGCAGGTGGAATTTCATGTGATCACGCATGGATGTGGTGACCACAACTAAAACCGTACCCCTGCTTTACATGTTCCTGACAGAGCCAGCACACCATATCGGAATCGGGAGACAGCTCATAGAAAAATTGCCATGTATCAGAATACAGAAAGCTTTCCATAAGCTTCTAATACTAATGGCTGTTTCTGCTGCTGCTTTTGGGTGCAGGTTAACTGCCAGTGCATCCCTGCATGCTAGTCTGCTTTGTAACAGGCAGTATGCCCCTTTTATGTTTTGCCCAAGATCTCTGATGGCTGCCACCCCGCTTGGTTGGTGGCACATTTGCATCATGCTGGGTTAATAGCACGCTGCCAAGCTCATTCTCTGATGATGAGGATGCTGCCTCATTACCCGACTGCCACATGCGGTCAGCAACATCATCACTGCCACTACTGACTCCCTCAAGTGATCGGCACACTGTTCCCCTGACTCTCAGAAAGAGTGCTTTGAGGCCTAGCAGTCTCCTCGGGATCAATGCTGCTCTCTTGTCGCTGAAAAGCAGTTCAGAGTCAGAGTACACCCCTAAAATTAGCAGATAGTGGAGATGGTAGAGCGTAGAAGAGAGGGAATTTCAGGGCTGGAAAAGGCCCAGAGGAATGTGGCTGCCTTTGCAATGGAATAATGGTGTCCGTGGAACCACATAATGCCTGTCTGTGTGACTTTTGGGAACTGTGGATTCAGGGGCCTGTGTCAACTAATCCAAGACTGCTGGCTGGTTGGTCAACACATGACCACTCGTAGTTCTGCCACTCCCAATAGACATACGGCCAAACCCCTTATGGTTTAGCATTGTGAGCGCCATTTAAGAAAATACACAGAGGATTTTGTTTAATTATATTTTGGTCTTGTATGAACGACAACTTGCCACTCCAGAGATTGTGAGAGGAAGGTAGATAGGTACTTAGCCAGTTAGATAAGTATGACGCTATGATATTTTTATATATTTTGTTCCCAAAGAAATTGTAAAAATTCTTTTACAATCAGAATTGCACTGTATATAGGATGACCCCCTTTGGTTTTGCCAGCAGGATGGTTATGCAGCATAGTAGGAGACCCTCCGTTGATCTGAAGACTCCCCTGGCCAGAGATTAGTTTCATGTGTGCATTTGCATGCAAATTAAGTTGGCTAGCAGAAAACTACCTGTGCTCGTTTTTTATGAACCAGAGTATCACCTGGGTTAGTTTGTCTGAGCCAATCAGAGATAACCTGCGCTGTTTCAAATAAAAACAAGTGGGTCAGCTGGAAAAAAGAGCGGGTAGTCTAGAGACAAGATTTGCTTGGAGGGCAGCTGCAGAAAGGATGTGCTGGTGAGACTGACTGGAGGACAGACACAGACAGACGATGATGCGATTTGCTTTGGGATAGAGAGACCTGCATTGTGAACTTGAATACAGCAACCATCTTGTTGCTGTATATATATATATATATATATATATATATATATACTTTTGTCCTGTTAGGCTTCTTATGTTGTAACAGTCATTTTGCTGCAACCAGGAAGAAGGCTGCACGTTGAAACACAGGGCAGCCGCCAGCATACAGCCATGAATATGAGCCTTGGTTTTCGTCTGAGTGGATTTTAAATATTCCCAAGCGGAAGTGAGAGTGTTTTATCAGCCCCATATATTTTTCTACCTCTTGGGATGTGATCTGCCGTTACGGTTTGGGATTTATTGATTCAAGAAAGCTTTTCAATGATTTACATCTGGTAAGCCTCCCGTCTACTTGGTGGTGGATTTGCACTGGAATTGATGCTAATCACTGGGTGCTCTTGAATTTTGGAAGATTCCTTTTTCAACTTGATTGGACTTTTTAATAGACAGTTCATATAGCTCTGTGTTTTTATATTTATTATCTTGTAACAGTGCTTGTAGTATTTTTTTGTATTTGTACATTTTTTGCAAGCCAGGTATAAAAATAACTCTTAAAAATACATCTCGCTTTTCCTTGGGAGTTACTGACAAATGAACTTATTACACAAACACGGTGTGATTTTAGAGATACACATATATTTGAGCTTTTAAATGCTTGTAAATTTTAGATAAATTACACCCAAGCAAAACAATAGGTAAGTAGGTGTGACCAGTCCAATACTCTGGCCTCAGTATAAGGTAGTGGCCCTGTGGCTTAACCCTTTCAGTGCCAAGCACGTAACACCTACGTGCTCGCATGTTTGTGCCTTAAGTGCCAAGCCCATAGGTGTTACGTGCTTGATTTCCCCCCCTGCTAGTTAAAAAGTAAAAGATAAAAATACTCACCCTCGTTGGATCCGGCCGGGTCTCCTCCCCCCACGGGGGATCAGATGGCTCCAGGAGAGCCCCCGGAATAGGCCCCCCCCTGCTTCGGCAGCAGCAGCTGCTAACTGTAAAGAAAAAAATAAAATAAAAATGACATTTGCTTACCTGAGGCCGCGCTGTCGACGGATGTCCTCTTCACTGGGGGGGGCCTCCGATCGCTCTTCCGTGGCAAGGAGAGGGCAGAAATCGCCCTCTCCCCCCACTTCCTGGATCCTGACTGCTAGCCCCACCCCTTGGGGCGGGCCAGGTGACATCACTGTGATGTCACCAGCAGCCGGCTTTTTAAGTCCAGCACCCGAGACTAAGACTCAGTCTGCTTGGGTGGTTGGAGGAAAGAGGTGGGGAGGGGGAGAGGGCTGTGATCGCCCCCCCTCCCCAGGCTCTCTCCTCCAAACACCCGAGCAGACTGTCAGCTGTCATCGGAGATCGCCGGGGGACACAGGATCGGAGGTGAGTAATGTAAAATAAATAAATAAATAAATAAATGACATTTTTTTTCTTATGTCTGTGTGTTTTTATTTTTACATTGAACCCCTTGTGAACTGGTAAGGGGTCCATGAGACCCCTTATACCAGTTCACAAGGCTTGGGGCTGGCAAGACACCTGCGGTAGCCGTAGGTGACTTGCCATTAACCCCTGCACCCCTATTACCTGCCTCCCCAAAGCCCGGGGGGGGGGCAGAAGAGCCCGGGCCCACATAGGCTATGTGGACTTGTAGGCTGCAGGGTGGGGGGCCACAAAAGCTGCCCCCCCCACTCTGTTCCTACAAGCCCCCATAGCTGGTCCCAGACTGGTAATGCTGGGTAAGGGGGGCCCCATTTCATTTTTTGGGGGGATTTTTAAGGGTTTTAACCCTTAAAATTCCCCCAAAAAAATGCCCCCCCTGGGAGGGGGGACCCTATGTCACTTTTTTTTTTTATTAAGCCCTTATGTTCTGTGGCCCAGCAGCTAAAAAAGGCTTCCAGCTGCAGCATGAGAGCAGAAGCCAGATTGGTCAGCGTGGGACACAGGGATGGATGGGAGGTAAGTACTGAAAAGTATTAAAAAAAAAAAATAAAAAATAAATAAATAAATATTTTTCTGCTTGTTTCTGTGTTTTTATTTTACATTTAACCCCTTGTAAACTGGTAAGGGGTCCATGAGACCCCTATGCCAGTTCACAAGGGTGGGGGGCTGGCAAGTCACCTGCGGCTAGCGGGTGACTTGCCGTTAACCCCCGGCACCCCAATTACCTGCCTCCCCAAAGCCTGGGGGGGCAGAAGAGCCCGGGCCATGGTTATTTGGGCTTGTAGCCTGCAGGGTGGGGGGGCCACCAAAGCTGGCCCTTTTGCACCCTGTTCTACAAGCCTCCATAGCTGGTCCAGGACTGGTTATGATGGGTAAGGGGGACCCCATATCATTTTTGGGGGGAGTTTTAAGGGTTTTTAACCCTTAAAATACCCCAAAAATGGGTCCCCCCCCCCCCAGGAGGGGGGATCCTATGTCTTTTTATTTTTAATTAACCCCTTATGTTTATAGTGTGGATAGTAGTAGTATTTTATTTGTAAATGTTATCAAGTGCAATTTTTAATTTAGGGGGTCTCCTGGGCAAGAATAGGGGGGGCTACCAATACATATGTGGTACCGTTGTAATCGGGAGAAATTGGGCTTTCACATGCAATATGGTTTTCTCTAATAAAGTAAATGTTTTATTTAAAATAAAGGAGACAATTGTCTAAAAAATATTTATTTTTTTGTTTTTTTACACAAAAATATAAAAAAAAAAACAGTAGAAAAGTTACAACCAAGACATTCCATGTTAAAGCCTAAACTCTGCTGCAAAATATATATCTATAATTTTCCTGGAAATTCCGGCAAAAATCACGGTTAAACATGGCACAGAATGGGGAAAAATGACCTGTCAACAGAGGGTGACAAAACTTCAAGTAGGCTGGCTATTAAAAGGGTTAATAGTACCTATGCATGTTGGGTGTTGTTCTGCTCGGAGGACCTTGCTCTTTCAGATTTAGCTTGTTTTTTCTTGTTTGCATATTTATATTTTAGGAAAACATGTTATTTTTTTTTTTAGGGAAACCCTGTGCAACCTAGGAATTCTTCGAGGGATTACTTCCATAAAGGTGAGCCTACTACAACAAGCTGGGTACTCTTAGAAAGCTTAACATGTGTACTTTCAGGGAATATATGGTTTATCGGGGATATTCCAAATGTAAAGGGTTGTTTTGGTTGAAAAATTGCAAGGTGCGCACTGTGTCTGCAGAGCTGAAATTTTCCAGCAAAATTACTGTTACGCGCACGCTTTACTTTGTAATGTTTGCCAACTCTTCCCTTGACAGTACCTATGCATGTTGGGTATCGTTCTGTTTGGGGCATGTTGCTTTTTGAGATTTTACTTGTTATTTCTTGTTTACATATAGTTTTTTTTAGGAAAATGTGGCTTGATTCTTCCGTTTTATTCTTTTTTAGGGAAACTTTGTGCAACCAAAGAATACATTGAGGTATGACTACCAGAAAACTAAGCCTACATAAACAAGCTTGGTACGCCTAGAAGGCTTGAGGCGTGTACTTCCAGAGAATAAATAGTTTGTGTGGGGTATTTCAAATGTAAATGGTTGTTTTTCTGGAAAAACTGCAAGGTGCGCATAGCGCAGTTGTATTTTATCTGAAAATCTCCTAAAGCTCTGTTTCAGTTTGGGGGAGTCTCCTCGGCAGGAAAGGGTGTCTACCAATACATATGTGGTACTGCTGTGACCAGGAGAAATTGGGGTTTCGCACGCAATACAATTTTATTGACAAACTTACATTTTTTATTACAAAAAAACACTACAAATTGCAAAAAATAGATTTTTAAAAAATTTTTTTGCACATATTTCGCCAAAAAGTATTGAGCATACACTAAAAAAAGGCCAAACAAGACATTTCATGTTGAAGCCCAGACTCTGTTGAAAAAAACTATATACTGTATAATTTTCCTGGAAAATCACAGTTGAACATGTGTAGCGCAAAATAGTGAAACATGGTCTGGCAACAGAGGGTGACAAAAGCTACAGGTAGGCTGGCAGCAAAAGGGTTAAAGGAGCACTATTGCGAAATTTTGTAATATTAAAAATACATATAAACACTTCGGCTAATGAGAGAAGGGGTAACTTATACACCCGAACTGAATAAAACTTTTGCCAAGCTTGTGGTTTATCCTCTTCTGGTAGGAACAAAATCCAGGGGTGACAGGTCTAGTCTATCAGGGGTGACAGAGTCTGTCACCCCAGAAATACTTTTCCTTCCATTACAAGAAAGAAAAACAAGCCTGGCTGGGTATTTCTTGATGCTGGGTGTATAAGTGACCCCTCCCCCTAGCATTCAGCACATTTATATGGATTGTTATCACTGGGCCATTTTTTCGTGATAGTGCTCCTTTAACTTTAAAAAAGTCCCAGAGACCGTGAGATGTAGGTAGTTAGGCATAGGTAAGTAGGCGGGCACAGCTCAATACTTTGGCATTAGTATAAGGTAACCCGGTATAAGGTAACCCCACCCACCCAGTGGTATTAACATTTCATTTTAAACCTTACAGGTCTTGTATGAATGACAACTTGCCTCCCCAAAAAAACGTGAGCAGTAGGTAGTTAGACAGTTAGGTGAGTAGGTGTGCCCAGTTAAAAAACCTGACCTTACTATAAGGAAGTGGCCCTGTGGGTTACCTTTTTATATTTTATGGGTCTTGTAAGTAGGTGTGCCCAGTTCAATACCCTTATCCAGCAGAGGTAGTTGAGAAATCACTGTCACTAAAGTCACTGAATTTAAACATGCCTGGGATAAGCACACATCTATCCTAAGATAAAGAGTACATACAGTATACACATAAGGGCAGACTAGATGGACCGTATGGTCTCCTTCTGCCGTCAACCTTCTATGTTTCTATGTTCTATGTTAAAAGGTAGTGGCCCTGTGGGTTAACTTTTAAAACTTTACAGGTCTTATATGAACGACAGCTTGCCACCCTATAAATCATGAGTCGTAGGTAGGTAGATACTTAGGCCGTTAGATAGGTGAGTAGGTGTGCCCAGTTTAATACCCTGACATCAGTATAAGATAGTGGCCCTGTGGCTTGTCTTTTAAAACTTTACGGGTTATGTATGAACGACAACATGCCACCCCAGAGACCTTGAGAGTTAGGTAGTTAGGCAGTTAGATAGCTAAGTAGGTGTGCCCAGTTCAATTCCCTGGCTTCAATATAAGGTAGTGGCCAGGTTAGTTAACTTTTAAATCTTTTCGGGTCCTGTATAAAAGACAACTTGCCACCCACCTAGGTATGTAGGTGACCCCTTTCAATAAAAAAACCTTGGTATACTCAGGCAGTACTCTCTGATAAGAAAGCACACAGCTGAGATATATTTAAAGGGCCCCTGATGAATCTCCGGTGGGCGGAGTGAAACGCGCGTCGGATGATTGTGGCCCTGCCCCCCGTCTCCCATCCCCCCCCCCTCTCTTGTTGGAACGTCAGCCTGTGTACTGGGTCACGTAAGCATATGGAGCTAGTATAAATCATGTTCCCCGGATAGATTCAGCTTTTTATGCTGCGTATGTGGCGGAAGGGGCGACAATAGCCCTGTGTCGTCTGCTGGACATTCTTGTTTAATGTGTAGCCCTGAGAGTGGCACATGAGAAGTGGCTAGCCGAGCCTAATGCTGACCTAAAATATCTGCATGGAGGAATTTGAATGACACTTATTAAGGCGCCAACTTTGGCCATCCGAGTCTACAGTGCAATAGCGTGTGTGATTGTCTGGATGGGTATTTGGTAAGGCATGTGTGCAAGCGGGTGGGCCCCCTCCTCTTTTTTAATTACACAACGTTGTGTGTTTTTTAATAATTTTTGAATATCAATTTTCCTTGTCTACATTATGGGTTATGTGCAATGTGTAAAATAAAGTTGTTTTCACTATGGCAGATTGTTGTCAGTGAGAGTCCTTAGCGCCGGTCCCACATATAACCATTAGTGTTTTGTGTATTCTTGGGATGTGTATTAGGTTAGTGGGACACTGTGTGGGCGTACTTTCTGCTTTTTATTCTTATAGATATTTAAAGGGCCCCCTTCAGAGTAGCGCTGGTAGAGGCTCGTGACCCCTGGAAGCAAAGAATAAAAAGCAGAATCAAAGCCACGTTTTCCTTAAAAAACTATTTGAAAACAAGAAAAACAAGTTAAATCTGAAAAAGCAGTGTCCCTCGAACAGAACAATACCCAACATGCATAGGTACTGTCACGGGAAGAGTTGCCAAACATCCCAAAGTAATTTTACTTAAAAAATTTCAGCTCTGCAGACAAAGGCCCTTATTTAAGAAGGGATAGCATCAGGTAGTGGCTGGTTAATGAGAGGTAGCGACACGAGAATGCCGGACACGGCACGCAATTACACATTTATCAAGCAGAATCTATTTAGCGACTGGGATAGCGCCATATAGCGTCTGATTCATCATTTTCACAGCCTCAGTGAACAGCGCCGGCGTTCAGCCTTGCACAGTGCCAGGTATGACCTCTCGCTACCTGTCGCTCTCCCATACATTTCAATGGATGAACCTTTTCTTCTCTTTAAATGGGGTTTTTTTTTTTTTTCAAAAAATCACAAATAATTCTGTGACCTCTTCTGGCATTGAAAAATCAGTTTTTCATATTTTTTCCTTTTTTTTATATTTCCTCAGAAATGACATTACAGGTCTGGCATTAAAGTGTTCATGCTACAATGTTGTTACAACGTAATTCCATATGTTTTCGCTTTGTTACTAGTTGATAGATGCTTGAAAACACACTTTAAACACACCGCCTCCCGCGCTCTGGGCTTCAAACAAGTATTTTGTAGCTATAAAGTAGCGACCCACGGCTGAGCACATGGACTACTAGTGTGGCGCTCTGAAAATGCCTGCTACAGATGCTCATCTGTCGCTACCTGCCGCTAATGATGAATCAGCCTGAAAGTGTGCACCTTGAGCTTCTTCTACCAAAACAGCCCTTACATTTGGAATACCCCCCACAAACCATATATTCCCTGAAAGTACACACATTAAGCTTTTCAAGTGTACCCAGCTTGTTGCAGTGGACTCATCTTTCTGGAAGCAATCCCCGCAGAATTCTTAGGTTGCGCAGAGTTTCCATAAGAATTGTATTAAAAAGCAGACTAAAAAATACTTTTTTCTAAAATATCAATACGCAAACAAGAAAAGCTAAATCTGAAAGCACAAGGTCACCCAAGTAGAACAATACCCAACATGCATAGCTACTTTTAACCCGCAAATTTTTGCAGGAAAATATATTTTTTTTTGCAGCAGAGATTAGGCTTTAACATGAAATTGAGTCCTGATTCTTGTTTCTAAGTTTTCTACTGTTTATGTTTTATATTTTAGAGTAAAAAAAAAAAAAAAAATTAAAAATATATTTTTTAGAAAATTCTCTCCTTTATTGTAGATAAAACATTTGTTTTATTAAAGAAAACCATATTGCATGTGAAAGCCCCATTTCCTCTGATTACAACAATACACTTAAAATCCCCCCAAAAATGGTGTGAGGTCCCCCTTACCCAGCATAACCAGTCCGGGCACCAGCTATGGGGGCTTGTGGAACAGGGTAGAGGGGCCAGCCTTGGTGGCCCCTGGCCCTGCAGGCTCGCAGGCCCTGCAGGCAGGCACAACTTAATGTCCACGGGCCCTTCTGCCCCCCGCCCAGGCTTTGGGGAGGCAGGTAATGGGGGGGGCTTGGGGTTAATGGCAAGTCATCCGCTAGCCGCAGGTGACTTGCCAGACCCAGAGCCTTGTGAACTGGTATAGGGGGTCTCATGGATTCCTTACCAGTTCACAAAGGGTTAACAGTAAACAAAAACACGCCACACATAGTAAAAATGTCATTTATTTAAAAAAAAAAAATTACTTCACTCAGCTCCTCTGTCCCTCGCTGATCCGATGACAGATGCGGTGATTGTTGGGGGGGGATCCCCTGCACCTCTCCTCCTCTGGCCGATTGCCGCATCTGATACCTGAACCGCTGGTAGCGGGATGATACCCGCATGGTGATGTCATCCGCCCCACCACCAAAGGGCAAGTCGTGAAGATGGTGGTGCCCATGTTAGAAACAGGGGAGATGGCATGTTGAGTTCTCTCCTGAAGACTGAAGAGCCTGGGGGGTCATCGGAGGCCCTCTGAGAAGAGGAGAGCCGGCAAGAGCAGGTTAGTAAATGTCATTTTTTTTAAAACAGGCATTGTCATCAGCTGGAGCGGGGGGTGCCCTATTCTGGGAACTCTCCGGCAGCTGGAGCAGCCTGGGGGGATCAAAGGTCCCCCAGCTGAAGAAGAGACCCGGCCAGATCAAACGAGAGGTCAGGTGAGTGTTTTTTTTACTTTACTTTTACTGTAGCAGGGGAAAATCAGGCATGTAGATTCTATGTGCTTGGCACTCAAAAGGAGTGGAAGTGAGCACATAAAATCTACGGGCTTGGCACTGAAAGGGTAAAACAAAACAAACAAGTTCTCTGCCTCTGGGGGCCTTTCCACCACCTCCCAAGCCTCACCCACCTGGGCAGCGGGGGTGCCATCTGTCAAGGGGTCCCCAGAGGCAGAATCACTGTCAGCTGGCAGTGCCAGTGCTCAGCATCCTATCAACCAGCTTTTCCGTGATCGAGTCGAAGGCTGAACTCGAATATGGACAAACTTTTTGGTTCGGGTTCACCCATAACTACTGATGACATAGAAATGTAGAATTATATAACTGATGATATATGACCCCTACAGTTCCTTTTTGCCCGGCTGTTGTAGGTTGGCTTGCATTATCATGTATAAAATTATGGTAATTAGGTAATTTAAACCACTTGCTTAATTATTAGTTAATAGAACTGTATTGTTTTATCATTTAATATAGCCATTTATACATTTCTATTTAAAGTGATAAGGGTTTATATCTTATTAGCAATACAAGCCGTCAACCAAGTTTCCTGGTGGCTAACAGGGCTAGTTATCTTCTTTACAGGCTTACATTTTTACATTAATGTAAAATGTAGCTAGATAACAGTCCCCTAGTAACCTGCGTTGCCCAGGGCACCATTTCAACCAGAGAGTAACTGATGATCTGCAAAAAGAAGAAAAAACAACCTGCTGTAATTAAACTTTAATCTTTATAAATTGTTAATAAAACTGATATATTCTTCAAATACCAAAGAGCCTTCCTTTTCTTCTTCTTCTTTTTTGTTATTAAATTATGCTTTGAGTTATTACGCCATTAAAGGCCAGCATCTAGGCCACCTTAGAAAAGAAAAGGCCTGCAGGTGTCCAAGAATGAATAAAAGTAATATAAAAATGTTATATTTAGTGCCCAAGTAGCACGCAGATTAAATCTTTTTCATCCCTGAGATCTGGGGCGTTGAAAAATTCTCTACAGCTTAAACGTCTCTTAGAATAACTCAAACTTTTTCAAGTGTTGGCTTGCTTCCCAAACAGATGGCAAAATGGTGCTTGGAGTGAATATTCAGTACAGGATCTCACACTATATGATAAATACTCCTGAATTAAACTCTTCTAATTGTGTAAATATGGTTGACTGCCATGATAATGCTGGTGCCCAGAGCTATATTTCTAGAAAGCCTGCTTAGGAGAGGCCTTAATGAATGAACAAGCATGGCTGGCACTTAGTTAAGGATATACAACTGGTGCGGAATGACACTAAATGATTCAATGCCATCAGCTCCTTGGTGTTCAGAGGTCTCCCTGATTAAATCTGGCATCAATTCTCTTCTTGGTTGACAGATACTTGCTTAGAAGAACTGAAAATAACTGCAGGAGGGGAAATAAAGAATCTAGACTAAAATGGGTCTTTTAACGTGAAGTGTAAATGTTGCAAAGTAACTCATACTAAATGATCAAAATTTTTATTTAACAGATTCTCTTAGCTAATACAAGTAACACACTTGTACCACCTATTCTGGCCTACTGACATGTTTGACCTCACAATTATTTTTACTTGGCGAAATTGAAAACACCAGGTGAAAAATAATATGTGATATTCACTTTTGTCATCTATCCAGAAGCCAATTCTGCTTTAAGGAATAATCTCCATAACATGATTGTTTACTATCAAGCTTCAAGACAAAAATGATTTTTATTTAAGATATGGATCTATGACCTTCTATCTAGTAACACTGTAATATATAATGTACAGTACTCACATTTTTTGGGTTCACACACACTCTTCTGGGTTCACATGACATCCACCCTGGAGGACCCTGGAAACTACACCATTCAGTACAAATGGGAGTAATTTCATTATACTGTATGCAGACATGCATTTATGAACTCCATGTATGCCTTCAAGGACCACTGTACTGATTTCCGGAAATAACATGGGGCACGCATATCAGGAAGGCAGATTAGGTAGTCAGTGGGCGATGAAATATTCACATATAGACTTGCTTGCAGGTGTGCCAAAAACAGAGTAGATGCTTATGCACTTTGAATGGTGTCTGGCTTAATATGGGATAGTTACCTACACAGTTCGGCCCCATTATTGTTGCACCTCCACCTTTATTTATCATATTTGTGCTCACTTGGCATCATTTAAAGTAAAGAAGGACCACGTGTCTCTGCTGTTTTAGTTTTTAGTTGTCTAGCTGCACTTAAAAGAGAAAATAATTACTGTATGACCATTGAAAGGGCATCATTAAATGTTCGCACCAGGGCCTCATCAAATTAAGGGCCTTTAATAAAGCACTGGCATCTATTTATACAGAATAGGGCTGCAAGTCACAATGCCCAATGTTAAATAATCAGCTTGGATTGGGGCTAGAGATGAGCGAACCGGTTCGGACGAACCGGAATTCGCTCCGAATTTCAGGAAATATTCGATTCGGCACGAACCCGAATATTTTGTGGTTCGTGCCGATCAAATTTTTCCTGAAATTAAAAAAAAAAATGCCGGCATGGTGGGAGCGGAGCCGGCCGGCCCGCTCCCACCATGCCGGCATTTAAAAAACAAAGAAAAAAAAAAAAAAAGAAAAAATGCCGGTATGGTGGGAGCGGGCCGGCCGGTTCCGCGCTGACAGCGGAACCGGCCGGCATTTAAAAAAAAAAAAAAAAAAAAAAGCATTTTTGCCGACATGGTGGGAGCGGGCCGGCCGGCTCCGCTGTCAGTGGAACCGGCCGGCCCGCTCCCACCATGCTGGCATTTAAAAAAAAAGCAAACACTTACCTGCAGGTCCGGAGCGTGGAGGCCGGCGCCGCTCTCAGCTGTCATCTGAGGGCGCGTCATCAGAGGCGCCCTCTGATGACGCGCCCTCAGATGACAGCTGAGAGCGGCGCCGGCCTCCACGCTCCGGACCTGCAGGTAAGTGTTTGCCTTTTTTCTCAAATGCCGGCATGGTGGGAGCGGGCTGGCCGCTCCCACCATGCCGGCAAAAATGCTTTTTTTTTTTGTTTTGTTTTTTAAATGCCGGCATGGTGGGAGCGGGCCGGCCGGCTTTACCGGCCCGCCGGCCGGCTCCGCTGTCGGCCCGCTCCCACCATGCCGGCATTTTTGATGGGGAACTTCGTAAAAGTTCGATTCGGCCGAACCCGAATTTCTTTGTGAAATTCGGCGAATCGGCCGAATCGAACTTTTCAAAAGTTCGCTCATCTCTAATTGGGGCACTAGGTATTGGCCGGCCTATGTCAGTGTCTGTTGGACTCTTATGCCGATTAAAACAGTGCTAGTGAGCGCTACTCTGTACCACCAACCTTTAGGCGCTGCACACTGTATCTAATAATGTTTGGCATACTGACAAAATCGACGCTGTATGTTACAGGCGATGGCCATCATTCAGTCATTACAGTTACAGAACATAGAATGTCATTGCTGTGAACAAAGGGGACAAACTTTGCAGTGAATTTAGGGCGTGCTTTAGTTGTGCTCCAAGCAGGCAAGCATTGGCTTCCGAGCAGCCCATCATCCAGCTTTTAGTCCTCTCCTCACCCAACCTGATCAGCCAGCAGTCTACAATCTTGCTGCCACCGCCCTCACCCAGACCCTCACGTGCCCCCCACCCCACTAGACACAGCAGGGGAAGCAGGGGAGGGCAGCCACGCTGTCAGCTTTGCTAGCCGGCTTCCACCCTGCACAGCGTCACTGGACCCAAGAGCGGTAATAGGATAAAGGATGGAGGTGATTCTTTTTCTGAGGTGTGGCAGTCTGACCAACTTAACAAGATGTTGCCACAGTCTCCTGCTGCCAGAAGTTGAGCGCGGAAAGCCCACCGCCCCACCTGTCGCCTGAAGCCGGGTGAAGAAAGTGAAGCCACTCACCGCCTGTAGCTGGGCGTAGAAAGACCGCCGCCCAGAGAATCTGCAACCTGCAGCCTGAGAAGCCGAGCAAGGAAAGACCTCTGCCCGAGAAGCAGAGGGAGGAAGCCTGTACCCCCTCCCTCCACCCAAAAAGTGCAGCCTGAGGAAGCCTGCTGTCCAGAACATCTGAGTTTATTTTTTAAACCCTAGAGATTTGTTTGAAGTTTGATTTGGACAAAACCAAATTTCTGGGAGAAATTTGACTATTCATCCGAAAAACAAATTTTTCGAAAGTTTGCTACTCTCTAGTCCCAATATATTATAGATATATAGTAGTATTAATGTCCATTTATTCTGTTTTAGTTAAATGTTAATGCTTAATGTTAAATGATCTCACACGGATACATGAACACAAACGATTGTGTAATGGTCTAATTATATGTTTTCATTTGAAAATGAGTCTAATAAGGCCTGTGAAACTGTCAGAAAATACCCAAAGGCTATATAGATAGAGTGGTTTCCAGCTTAAAGTACCTGATGTGCCTCTGCCCAACCTCAGGATGTATATGCATTACAATCCAACATCAGTTCTGCAAGTTTTAGGAAATTTCTGTATATTTTTCCTGGGCTTGTGTGTCTTTTTTAAGTTTCTTAAAGATCATCTTAGCTGAATATTATATACTTTACACTGATTACTAATGGGCCTCTTAAGAGTGGAAGAGTTTTGGATTGCTAAGGGTATGAAGTAGGAGTATATTTATTTTTATAGGGCCACAGACAAAAACTGAAATATGACAGAAAGTTTAAAAGGACAGTAAAAAATCTGGCACAAAGGAACGCATTTAACATAGACATAGAAACATAACATAGAAGGTTGACGGCAGAAGGAGACCATACGGTCCATCTAGTCTGCCCTTATGTGTATACTGTATGTTCTCTTTATCTTAGGATAGATGTGTGCTTATCCCAGGCATGTTTAAATTCAGTGACTGTTGATGTTTCAACTACCTCTGCTGGAAGTTTGTTCCAAGCACCTACTACTCTTTCTGTAAAATAATATTTTCTAACATTGCTCCTGATCTTCCCCCCGACTAGCTTCAGGTTGTGCCCCCTTGTTCTATCGTTAAGTTTCTTCTTAAAAACACTTCCCTCCTGAACCTTATTCAATCCTTTCACATATTTAAAGGTCTCAATCATGTCCCCCCTCTCCCTTCTTTCCTCCAGACTGTACAAATTAAGTTCTTTAAGTCTCTCCTGATAAGTTTTAAGTGTAAGTCCTTCCACCATTTTCGTTGCCCGCCTTTGGACACGTTCTATTTGAATAATGTCTTTTTGCAGGTAAGGTCTCCAGAACTGCACACAGTATTCTAGCTGTGGCCTTACCAGGGCTCTATACAGCGGCATCACAACCTCCCTCTTCCTACTGGTGATGCCTCGAGCTATGCAGCCGAGCATCCTGCTTGCTTTTCCCACTGCCTGGCTACACTGTCCACTCATCTTGCAGCTATCAGTAATCAGTACCCCTAAATCTCTCTCCTCCGAGGTCCTGGCTAACACAGTACTGCCCATACGGTACTCAGAGCAGGGATTCCTTCTACCCAAGTGCATGATTTTACATTTAGAGACATTAAACTCTAGTTTCCACAGTTTTGACCATCTATCCAGTAAAGCTAAATCATTTTCCATGTTGCAGACACCTCCAGGAATATCCACCCTATTACTAACCTTTGTATCATCAGCAAACAGACAAACTTTTCCTACCAAGCCTTCTCCTATGTCATTTACAAATATATTAAAAAGAATGGGGCCCAGGACAGAGCCTTGTGGCACAGCATTTGATGCCTGTCCCATGTGCCACCCCTCAATTTCCTGCCATGGCAGGGTAGATGCTGAAGCAGGGCTTCAGAGTTTGTTCTTTATTCAATTTCATTCCTCCAGGACCATGCAAAAAGTGGTCTAACAGCCACTCTGTCCCTTGGAGCTCTCAGCATGAGAAAGCCACAGTGCTCTCACAGTGGTCTCTGACCACAACAGAGCATGCTCATGAATTATAAAGCTGCTATAGGGTATTTACATAGAATCAAAAGATTTTAAAATAGCTCATTTTACACTGTTCCCAAAGAAGATGAGGTATGAGGAAGTTAGTGTGTACCTGGACAGTGACTTTAAGTTTTCCATGACCGGGGCCAGGGCAAGCTTCAGGTTGTGGCCCCATGCTTATTTCAGTCTCAGTAAGGCTCCTTGTGATAGGCCACAACATATGCGACATATTGCAAAGATTTCACCATCTGATAAATAGGTGATTATGGCAGGCGACAAGGCAAGAATTTAAAAAAAGAGAGAGTTAAACCAGACCAACACCCATTTTACAAAACACGCTGTATAGCTCACTGCTCAATCGAATGCTGTAAAGCCCACAAACCTAACCTGACAACTTGCTCCGCTTTAAGAGTGCAGAATCTGCCTGCTATTCCAAACATCTGCATCATGTTAATCCCTCACAATAAGCTTATGTCACTGATTGCTACTGGGGGCTTTAGGGGAGCAATTTACTTAGCTTTAATTTTTTGGACTGGAGGTCTGGTTTAAAGAAAAATTATTGTTAGAGAGGGAGTTACAGGCTGATTCATTATTAGCGGCAGGTAGCGACAGCTGAGCGGATTTCAGAGGGACCGCTAGTAGTCGCTGTCCTTGGCCATGGTTCGTTGTTTCAGTGCGACTTAGTCGCTGGCCGGCATTGTTGAATAAGTTATGTGATTCGCAGTACTACGCTGTATTGGGGCGAATGGTAGCGTCAGCTCAGTACGACTGACTCACAACACATTCATCAAAAAAACAGCCTCAAACAGTTCCGGGGCTCAAAATCGGGTCGCTGTAGCCCACAGCGCCAGAGGCTGTTTGATTAGAGTCTGATTTTAAACGTGTATCCACTAGTAACAAAGTGAAAACATATGGGGCTCGATTCAACAAAGGTCGAAAATTGATTTTTCGTGTGTTTTGTGCTTAAAAAGTTGCAATTTTGCTATATTTTTTTTATGAGTGATTCAGCTACCTGGAACCATTGTAAAACACGAGTCACTTGAATTAAATTCGAGTGCGATTGTAAAAGTGCGAATTAAATTAGTGGATTGAAAAATTTACTATCGCATTTTGCAATTCGAAAATTTTACTACTGATTCAGGTGGACTTGATGAGCCACGCACATGATATAAATTAGAGTGTTTCACACTAGTTTTTTGATGCAGCTTTCAGCAGGAGAAAACTCATTTTGCTCTCTCACAATGGAGCCCTTCTACTTTCTTTGCAATGGTAGTAAACTCTAATGGTAGTAAAAAATTCAATTCATAAGAAAAAACCCTGAGAAATCACTGTGAATCACTAGTTAGGAAGACAATGAAAGTCAATGGCACTTTTTTACTCCTGAAAAAAATACTGAACTTTTTACCCTTTTTTACTAGTAGTAAAAAGTTCCATTGACTTTCAGTGTCTTCCTATCTGGTGATTTGGTAACAGTGAAATTCTCAGGCTTTTTTCTCATGAATTAAATTTTTTACTACCATGAGAATTTTTTTCAATGATTTGTGAATCGAGGCCATTGACTTCGAACATATTGCAGATGATGTGGCGCAGAGAAGGCGCACACTACCCATTCCCATATTTTCGGACACGTTTGGAAGTGGATCAGCTGCCATATCAAGCACTTTTCTAGCTTACTAGGCTAAATCGTGCGGCTTTGCAATCCATATTTGGCACCATTAACTGGTAGAAGATCTTTGGTCGACCTTTGGGTTTTTACATTGCGGTGCACCAAAACCCAGAATAGTCAAAATCCTGGCTTTTGGTCCATGTTATAGTGTAAGCATAAGAATGGCGAACCATGAGGTTAAAGCTAGCAAAGAGCTGCTCCCTGCACCCAGGGACACGTGGTGCTATGTGAGCAAGCTTTGTATAGAAAACAATGGCCACATTTCTGCATTAAAGGAAACATTTTTAATACAGGTCCCTGGCAATCCAACCAACTCCCCCCCCCCCCCAAAAAAAAAAAATACATATATGCCTCTTACAAATATTACTGTTTAATTAGTACTTCCACTACAGCATACCTTGCCTCTTTATTACATGTATCCACAATGTTAGCCATGTACATACAGCTACACAGGTAACTTAAAAAGTTGAAAAAAAAAATGCATTTACATTTACCCATTAAAAAGCTTTACAACACCATGCAACAGTCAGAAAACAATACTGAACAATAAAAAAAAAATTTGAGTACATTTTCAATAATTTTCGCTTACGACGGCCTTTTTACGAGCATTTGGAAAATTTTTCGAGTGATTAGAAAATGTTACGATTGCATTTTCGAGTGCAAGTATTTAATTCAACCCCTTTTTTGAATCACTCGAAAAAGTTAAACCTTTGTGCATGCGATCTGATTTTTCGAGTGACACGAATTTATTTCTACCTTTGTTGAATCGAGCCCATGGAATTACATTGTTATTACGTTGTAACATGAACACTTTAATACCAGACATGTGAGGACAATTGTGCATAAAAATATTATTAATCAAAAAAGTTTTCAAAAATGTCATTTTCTTGCCCAGAATACATGTCAGAAGGTTTGTGTTTTTTTTTTTTTTTTTAGGGAAAAAAAAAATTGGGATCAGGAAAGGGATTTAAGGATCGTCCATAGAAATGTATGGGAGTGCGCCAGATAGCGAGAGGTAAGCGAGAGCTGAATGCCAGCGCTGTACGCCACCTCTCGATACCTGGCGCTCTCCCATACATTTCAATGGACGTTCTTTTTTTTTTTTTTTTTTTTTTAAAGTTTTACATCAGATATAATATTATAAAGTCATATTACATCGCACAAGTATACTTAACAGATCGGCAATCCTATACAAATCGAATGTAGTGCCGTCTAGAAAAAGAATAAACCTTTTCAAAACATAAAAATATTATCTTTGAAAATATCATAAATAGTTTTGCGTTGTTATTATACAATAACCGTCATTTTTCTATTTATATAGAGACAATATGAAATAAACCTTATAACGTCTACCTTAAGACTTTGCAAAGTCTTTAAAGTTGTTTGCCAACTAAAGTAGTATTAAACTGGTACTCTGTACGTACCCAACACCATTTATATTAATAAATTCTTATATATGATCCTATTACTAAAATATATGTATTAACCTGTATAAACTTTCCCGGAATTGTACCTGGATGGGAATAAAGGGGAGGGGAATGAGAAAAAAAAAAAAAAAAGGGGGGGGGGGGAGAGGAGTAGCCTAAGGGGCGGGAAAGAAAAGTGTGGAAGAAAAGATCAAGAGTTTTTGAAGAAAGCATTAGTTTAAAGCTGAAGCAGGTTCGCTAGTTACTTGCACCTCCTCGTATTTAAATAGTCAATATATATTGATCGAACGAGTTAGGGAAGAAACTCGCCACCCAAGGTTCCCACATTTCTCGAAACTCCTCCATCCTATTGTTATGAATAGCAGATATCTTATCCATAGCCATTATATTGTCCACTCTACATTTACATTCCTTAAAGCTTAACGTAGTAGTTTTCCATGCTCTAGCTATAGACAGTTTCGCAGATGAACAAATATTATATATCAGCCTTCTCTGTTTAGTGGTACTATTAATAAGAGGTTCATTTAGTAAGGCTATCCACGGGTCTAGGTCAACTACTCTTCCCATAATTTTGCTGATAATTCCAAACACCTCAATCCAGAAAGATCTCACAACCTTGCATTTCCACCAGGTATGACCATAGGTACCTAGCTCATCGCAACCGCGAAAGCACTTTCTGGACGTTCTTTTACTTCTCTTTAAACAGGGGGGGGGGGGGGGGGTTATTTTTTTTTAATCTAAAATAATGTTGTGACCTCTCCTGGCCTTGAAAAAGCCATTTTTTCCAAATGCAAGGCAGAATGCCGGCGCTGTACGCTGAGGCTGGGATAATGATGAATGGAATGCTACATGGCGTTGTTCCAATCGCTCACTAGAATCAGCTTGATAAATGTGTAATTGCGTGCCGTGTCCGGCGTTCACCTGCCGCTACCTGTCGCTACCTGACGCTTACAAGGCACTACCTGACGCTATCCCTTATACCACAACTAGCTCTAAGCATTGGGGTTTGTGTAACCCCTCATACCAAAACTAGCTCTAAGCAGTGGAGCTTGTGCACTCTCTTATACCACAACTAGCTTTAAGCACTGGGGTTTATATACCCCCTTATACCACAATTAGTTCTAAACACTGGAGTTTGTGTACCCCCTTAAACCATTATTTCTTCTAAGCACTGGAATTTGTGTACCCCCTTATACCACAGCTAGCTTGAAGCACTAAGGTGTACCCTCTTATACCACAACTTTCTCTAAGCACTGGGGTTTGTGTACCCCCTTATACCACAACTAGCTCTAAGCACTGGGGTTTGTGTACCCCTTATACCACAACTAGTTCTAAGCACCGGGGTTTGTGTGCCCACTTATACCCGACCCAAACATAGGAGCTTGTAATTTCAGGGCTGAAGGGCCGCCCCCGGCCCTAACCATTACAAGCCCTTATGTCCTATAGCACAAGTCCGATGCACAGCCGGGCTCATCTGCACCATCCTGGCTATTGGTGCTGGGGGTATTGGAGTATGAACTGGTACAGGGATCCATCTGACCCCTTGCCAGTTTCAACTCAAACTGAAAGTGTAGTAAAAAACACACACACCTTTTCCCAAAAACTTTATTATTCTTAATTAACGTATACTTAACTCCCCCTCCAGGCTCCCACGCAGGCACTGTTAAATGTATTTAGCAAGGAGAACAGAGGTTCCCCTCCATTCATCCTGGCTTATGTTTAAAAGACAGGTCTTGTCTTGAATCTCCCCAACATCACTTATGATGTCGCTTATGATGTCATAAAGGGGCCCCGCCACATCTACACGCACAATGGGGCCCCCGAAGAACCCCAAAGAAGAAAGAGGAGATGGTACGGGACAACCATCTCCAGAAGACCCAGCAGACCCGAGGAAGCCGAAGTCCCACGGAAGATGGGGATGGGTAAGTATAAATTATATTAAGAACAATAAAAATATTGTGTGGTGTCTTATTTCTTTTTCACTTGGGGAGAACGGGTAAGGGGTCCAGGGTTCACGTTTATCAGGAGCTGGCATGGCACCTACCGGGCTTGCTATCGAAAGTGAAATGACCTTTTAAGCAATTCAGTATTTAACTACACTGAAACCTCGTACAGCTAATGTTAGTTACTTCTGCAATCCCGGATCACTGTTGGTAGTCCTAATGGAGCGATTAACCTGGTCTAACAATCTTCTTGCTAGCTCACCTAACCCAAGAGTGGCAATCCCTCTGCCATATATCCTGGTCAACTATCAGCAGTTGCAGACATTGTTGAATATAAATGCTGTCAGAGTTTGGGTGTGTGGGCTACATAGGGGGGTAATATATTCTTTAAATGATTGTATATGTATACAAATTATATAGTGCCAACCTCATAATAGCAAATAATACTCCACAGTACCCAAGGCCTTGCCTAGCTGGTAAAATCTCAGGCTGTTTTTTAACCTCAGTCCCCCACTGATATGCATAGTCATTAAATCACTGCAAAAGAGTTAAAGTTAACAAAAAGGGCACGGGGAGGCCGATTCATTAATAGCGCCAGGTAGCGACAGATGAGCGCCAGTAGCGTTATTTTCACAGCGCATGCTAGTATTCGCTGTGCTTGGCCGTTGTTCGGCTGTTGACAGCGACTCAGTCGGTGTGCGGTAATATTGAATACGGGGTTAGGAGTCGCTGTTTGACAGGTTCCGCGCTGTATGGGAGCGCCTGACAGCGAATGGCCATAGCAAACGTCTCCCAGCAAATTCATTAACAAATCGCGCTCCAAAAATTCTCGCGCTGTGAAATGCTTGTTTAAACCCCAGAGCGCTGGCGGCGATGGGTTAAAAGTAGTTTTTTAACCCCCAAACAGCCATATTTTTTGAAAAAAAAAAAAACATGTTTTTACAAACATTTTGTAATATGAATACATTAATATCAGACCTGTAATATCAATTCTGCACAAATTTTATTTTTTTTTTTTTTTACCTTAAAAAAAATATCTAACATTGCAGAAGTGGTCACATAATTTTTGCCATTTAAAAAAAAAAAAAAACATTAATAGCAATTAATTAAGAATATTTAAAGATTGCTCCATTGAAATGCATTGGAGAGCGCCAGGTAGCGAGAGGTCATACCTGTCGCTGTTCAAGTTTGCTCACTGGCGCTGTGGGGTGAGGCTGGAATAATGATGAATGATTCGCTATCTGGCGCTCTGTCAGTTGCTAAGCAGGATCGGCTTGATAAATGTGTGATTGCGGAGGGGAGCCGGCGTTCTCGTGGCGGTGAGCGTCATTACCGTTCGCTCACCATTCGCTACCTGGCGCTATCCCTTGTTAAATAAGGGTTAAAAGTAAGGGGGTACCCCACTATTCTCACCCCCAAAAAGGTACTAAACAGAGTCTTATAACTGCACCACAAAAGAGGTAAAATTAATATATATTGTTTATTAATCTCAATCAAATATTAAAAAAGTTCATTTTTTACATGAAAGACAAACTATTAAAAAACATATACAACATACTAAAATACATACTGCCACGAGGGGGTGCTAATCAACCTTACTGCCATAATGTTAAATGTGAATGAGGGAATTCATATATACAGTGTATCAACAACTATGTAAAAATACAAAAAAGTGCCAATGCTAATAAAGTGCTAAGTGCTAGCCCCAAAAGTACATCAATTCCTAATAGAGCTCAGAGCAAAAAGGATTCCAACATTGCCCTGCACCAGAGGGCAATAACACAAATCAATGAAAAAAGCAGTGCAAGGTAAAGGAAACCATTACTTATCAATCAAGAAGTGCAGAGCGGCAGCAGGTGTCCCCCCCGTTTTCGCACAGGCCCACGCGTTTCGAGACGTGGGTCTCTTTATCAAGGCAGAGTGCGTGGCAGAAGGTGCTATGGGGGCCCTTTATATACGCACCCGTCCCCGCTCTACCGCCGTGCTGAGTGGAAAACCGCCGGTCGGCGGACGCGCGTCACACTCGGCCAGGCGGAAATGACGACACTCGCGCTCCAAGCTGGAGCGCGGAAGTGCGTCTCTGTACAGAGGACAGAACATGCATACCGTGCTGTCTCCCACTGCAATTGGGAGACGCCGGCAGCAGCACCATCAGATGGGAACAGCGCGGGACTGGCGGAACGGTATGGGTGAGTACTTCCTGACCGCACCTATATTAGCACCCATTAAACATACAGATTTTGTAAAAAATGTACCTTATTTTGATTCCTTAAGCTAAACTGAAGCAAATCAAACATAAATACATGATATATATATAACCGTTATTCAAAAATACTTTTCATGTTTACACATATACATTTGTACACTTTAAATTATATATCACAGTATTGTCTGTGGTTTATTTACACAGGAACGATAGCTCATGCCTCCCATGGGCTAAATGATCCCCTATGAGTACAAAACATACAAAGCAATATCTCATGGGGGCATTATGATATTAAATGCAGGGAGCCTGTCTCTCTGGAATATAAATCCTATTATATAGTGGGTATCTCTGTGTGCTATCCACAATCTATGGGGGAAGAGAGCCTCTGAGGATCCATAAGAATAAAAATGACTTTAAAGAGAAGAGACAACCCCATATAATATATTAAGGAAGGGATGCAATCTTCTTCCCATCACATCCCATTCTGGCTCATCCGAGGTAATGGACCTGTCACCCCTTTTCCTTATACCACCCGCTGAGCATATATATATGTAGGGCACAAACTCCCATGAGAAAACCGACAATGTGGCTTCTCTCTGGAGGCCATCCAATGGGTATCTTCTGATGACCACCTCAGGACCCCATCTTGTCCGGCTTCTTTCATCATCCAACACTGTCCAGGAATAATTCACTTATATTTCTCAGATCTTTGCAACGAGGTAAGAAACTCAAAGATAGCACAGGATCACAGATTGTGGAGACCTCTCCCCTATTAAGGGACACTTTTAAACAGCTAAAACGAGAACAAATAAAATACACCAAACTATGGTGGAACATTCACAGACTGGGTGTGTATATAGAACAAGGTTTGATCCCCCGTGGCTTGAGAGTACAAATCTTCCCGGCATGGGAAATCCCGGTGGGATATAAACAGAAATGGGAGTCACATCTCAATCAGTGCTCACTCCATTTGATGGAGGAACTCATTGAGATGGACAAAGTGTCCCTAAATACAGTAAAAGATAATATCAAACTTTTGTATGAAAAGATACCACGGGATGCCCCTAGCCAGGAAGTAGAACGCCTACAGGGACAATTAGATGAGGAACTAGAATCTTTTGAGGATAATGGGCCTGATGCAGAGCCTCCTCTGAACTGCCCTTAAAACCCTCCGATTGTCCGGGGCTCCCGTTTGAATCGTGGCTCAAATGTGATGCAGAGCCTCCGTCGGAATGGCTCCCTAACTGATCCGTCAATTTCACTTTACTCGGAAAGCTTTTTTTGCTCTCTCGGGTGCCTTCAATTTGATCGGGGCTCCCGGTCACGTTCACACGGGCGGCCCGTTTTTCCCTGATTTGTCCTGGCTTTTTGAACGTACCTGCTTGGTTTCCGTCGTATTTGACCTTCCATTTTGGTGGTTTGAGCAAGTATACTTACATCTCCATGGCTCTTCAGCTGCCAATCTGGCTACACGCAAGCGCACATCCCTCAAACTCCCTTGGAATATGCATATGGCCACAAATGCAAATGTGACACACATTTTTTTTTTTTTTGGTTTTTTGTGGGTGTTTCCTTGTCCTTAATGCATACCTTAATCATCTAGTAGATCCTTCTTCCTTGTCCTTAATGCATACCTTAATCTCCTTGCTTGTTCCTTCTTTCTTGTCCTTAATGCATACCTTAATCTCCTTGCTTGTTCCTTCTTTCTTGTCCTTAATGCATACCTTAATCTCCTTGCTTGTTCCTTCTTTCTTGTCCTTAATGCATACCTTAATCTCCTTGCTTGTTCCTTCTTCCTTGTCCTTAATGCATACCATAATTGTTTGTGCGTTTTTCTGAATTATTGTTCCATATCTAAACCTTTGGTGTCATGGAAATGTGTGCTGATGTTGTGTGATTGTACTTTTGCAGGAAAGCCAACTCTCAAAATATGTTAATGTTTTTTATTATACAAAGTTTTTTTTTGTTTTGTTGTTATTTTTAAGGTTTTTTTGGGGGGCGGGGGTAAAACATTAACCAATATTTACAATTTTTTTTTTTTTTTTAAATTATGCCTCGGGGTCTTTGGGATGTCTTCTTTGATCTGTGAATGAAAAACAACATTAGTTTAGCATTGTTTTTTTGGTTTGGTTGGGCGTGGTTTTTTTGGGGCCCATATCCAACCGGACCTTCTGCGTGATTTCATGAAAAGCACAAACTATTTTTAAAAGATTCCGCAGCATCTTAAAATAATATATAGTAAGTTTTTAGTCAATTAATTATTATTATTTCCCCCACTGGGCTGCAACTCAGTTCAGGAATTTAGGATACGTGCGCCGCCATCTTGACTCTGAAGCATCACACTTACTGAGGAGAGGAGAGTGGGATAAGGTACAGGGGGTGGGTTATAGCTGTGCTTTGCTCACACAGAGCAGAGCTGTGCTCTGGAAAAGGTTGGTAAGATGATTTGTAAGGTGGACAATCTGTATGTACAGGGTGTGGGAAATATTTAAGATAGACTCTTATTCAGAGTTAAGGTCCGCTTTAAGTGCTTTTTTTTAATAAAATAATTTGGAAATGTTTCTGAATTTTAGTTTTCAAATGTAATTGTTTGCTCATTTTCTTTAGTTTAAATAAACACCACTTACAAAGGTTTGGGCCGCACATTGCGTCGGGGGCGGAGTCTCCCTTCAGCCTCCCTCTGTTGCTGTTGTGAATCTGTATGGATGACAAACACACTGATATTAGAGACTGTTGTTCTTTCATGAATAGAATA
Organism: Gastrophryne carolinensis; assembly: GCA_027917425.1. Lineage (NCBI taxonomy): Eukaryota > Metazoa > Chordata > Amphibia > Anura > Microhylidae > Gastrophryne > Gastrophryne carolinensis. The sequence continues at coordinate 267,465,304 of CM051235.1, forward strand.
TTAAGTTAGGCTTCTAGGTATCAATCTACTCACCTTCCCCAGCAACCTCTTCCTCCTCGCCCCCTTCCTCACTCATCCCTTGGGATGTTCCAGCGACGTCTGAATCTACAACAATAGGGCACATGAGTATCTGTATTTAATGCATGTATTTCAACATATCTAACTATATTTCCCTTACCGGAGTCAGGTTCAGCCTCTGTTCTGCTCGACTCCCTGCCGTCAGATCCCCCCCTCACCTGCATGCTGAGGTCCAGCTGCTCCTCCGAGTCACTTACAGAGGAGGAGGTGGCCGTTGACCCTGGCGGTGGGCCACCTACACCTTCACCTGTTTCGCCCAACACTGGGCTGCGTGTCCTGGTCCGGGTGGGGCGGAACCGTAGTTTCCATTCATGGGCTGAAATACAAACACAATCATTAAACCACGCCCAGGCGATGCCAGGGTTATAGGTGCATTTACATTTTCTACACTTACATGGAAAATGTTGGTTGAAGTACCGCCTCACCCGGGGCTTATGCCTTCTTTTTAAATCAGACCAGTGTTGGGCGATCTGGGTGAAGGTATAGGTGGTTTGGGTTCGGCGTTCTTTCGCCTCCACCACCTCCAGGGCCAACGTCCGTTTGGCATAATCAGACGGCAGGAAGTCGTAGCGATTCCTCAGCATCATCTGTTAGAAAAAGAGACAAGGACACACCATTAATCCACAAAATACATTAACAAGTTTCCTGGCCTAAATCAAGTCACTTTATTAACCTCTTGCTGCCTCACATTGCCCTAGTTCTGCTATCTGCATGTAGGCTAGTTTGGAGCTGCGTACATGGGTTAAACTAAGGTGGCCTGGTCTGTAAGGTGACAAACTAAGTTGTTTCAGACTATTCTTGCGTTTTTTTATTTTTTTATTACAAGGAATGTGTGCGCGCACATAAACGCACGCTCGCTCGCTCGCTCGCTCGCATACTCACATCCATGATGAGCTCGTCCTGCTCCGTTGTAAAGACGGCGGGGGACATCTTGCCTTCTTTTTCAAATTCTAGCTCTGACGTTCCCCCGCGGTGACGTGCGTGCGTGCGTGCAGGTGCGCAACCGCAGTTGTAAAAATATTTAAAGTTCAAGGCACTCCGCTTGGTGTGGGATACCATATCAATATGGGCAGACCTAAAGGGAGCCCAAAGAGCCAGCCGCACACATGCCTCATCCTAAATAAAACACAATAGCAGGCACAAGACACATGTAGAACATGCATCAACTAAAACGGTGGGGACTCCACAGACACAGGCACATTCCCCAAAACGCAGGAGCAAGGAGACATTAACCCAGTCTCAACCACCGGCCCAAAAACCACACACGACTCCCCAGATAGCCAACCATCTATTTCAAGTGATGCAGGGGACAACACACACCCATGTGGGCGATAACCACGCCGTGGGTCCCTAACAGGCCGTTTTTATTAGGCACAAAGCATGGCTGTTGCCAATGCTGTTTGGGTACATTATGGTGTTCTGTCCATCGAGATACTGCACAAATCAAGCGGACAGTTGTGGACCTGAAATCATATAGTTGGCCAAAAATGGACATGCGCCGGCAGCAGAGGTAAAGGCCAAATCCATTTTGAGTCGCTTTGTGACCAGCATGTAACACTTATTAGGTGTGATTTAATCTTCCCCAGCCTGCAGACAGGGGGTGGTTTCAAGAAAATACATTGGCCACAAGGTCAGCACGGATTGTGTGTGCTGGCCCACTTGGTGTACCAGTGTAAGGAGGGGTCTGCTCGTCAGAAATAGGGAAAGGTTCTGCACCCAGGTCAGTATATCGAGCAATCCTGCTTCTAATGGCAAGGTTGTGCAGGACCCCACAAGCAATAACCTTGCCAGGCTGATACTGAAGAGAACCCCCACTGTGATCCAGACATCGGAAACGCATCTTCCACAACCCAAAGGCACGTTCCACCACAGAGCGAGACCTCCTATGGGCTGTGTTGTAGCGCTCCTGTGCCTGGAAAGATGGGTGCAGGATGGGTGTGAGCAGCCATGGTAACAAGGGATAGCCTGAGTCACCTGCCAAAATACAAAAGACAAACATAAGGTGGATGCCTAAAAAAAGGTTTAGGTGTGCATAGAAACATTAGGACACAGGGACAAATAGGTGAGCTAGGTATGGTGGGAGGAATTGACATTTTTACTGAGCCTACAAACACATGCAACCTGTACACTCCTTAAAAATGTCTGCGTAATGCTACTGAGATAAGAGGGCCAGAACATAAGCCAATAGTGGAGAATACTTTCACCCATTAATTAAACCAAAAACCTTTTCAAGTTTCCAGGAAAGGTCTCACAGATTAGTGGGGTAGTGGCAAATCCACATTCAAACCTGGGGGCCAAGAAATACAACTTTAATACACATACCCAGTAACCATCCTCCAGAAATATCTCCAGATTGAAACCGTTGATAGAGGCTGGAGTTCCTCAAAATGTGCGCATCATGCGTGGACCCAGGAAAGCCAGCAAACAGACTGAAAAATTGAAGATCAGGGCCCGCCACTGCCTGAACATTGATGGAATGGCCCATCTTCCTGTTCCTGCACCAAGCAAAACACAAGTGTAATTAGTGTGAGCCATAAAAAATGTGTGATAACCAGAAAAAAAGCAGACCCAAACCACATACCTGAACAGATATTCCTGGTCCGCAGGGGGGATGAGCGAGACATGTGTGCAATCGATTGCACCAAGGACGTTGGGCATGTCGGCTATGTTATAAAAGCCCAACTTAACCGCATTCCAGGCTTCCCCTGTTTGAGGGAAAAAAATGTAATTCTGTGCCAGGGTAGCCATGCCATCCAAAAACTTGGTTAGGCTGCGGCTCAGCGTAGACTGGGACATCCCCAGGGAGAAGGCACCCAGTCTCTGGAACGAGCCGTTCGCCAAAAATTGCAGGCAGCCAACCAATTTGGTCATACCTGCAATTGCATGCCCCTTGCTTGTGGTGGGGGCTAACCATGGCCGCAGCTCGCTATACAAGGCATGGAGAGAAACACGGAGCTCGAATAGGTCAACGTCACTCATGCTCAAACAAAACATATACGACAATTGGTTAACTGTAGGCCTGGCAAATAGGCTGAAAACACCAAATTGCTGAGCAGACATCAATTTATTGTACCAAATACAGCACACACATGGAAAATGTTCTTGCAGGTAAAAAAGTAAAAAAGTGCTTTAAAATCACGGGGGCCCACCGTGCATACTCACACACTACCACGCACACCTCTGGCCCACCCCGCTAGCAGCGCTGCTGAACTCTACCCAAGGGGGACGGCAAGATAAACTACTCAAAGCTTGCTGACAAGCAAAGTTGTCATATGAGACAGTGGCAAGCCTCCTCACAAAAGAAGTTGACTCTGTTGCTGACCAGCTGAGTTATTACTAGACATATATACATGTCATCATGTGACTCTCTTGATCCGCAGCTTCCAAAGACATCAAGTGCGACACTCACACTGCAAGATGAGTGGACAGTGTAGCCAGGCAGTGGGAAAAGCAAGCAGGATGCTCGGCTGCATAGCTCGAGGCATCACCAGTAGGAAGAGGGAGGTTGTGATGCCGCTGTATAGAGCCCTGGTAAGGCCACAGCTAGAATACTGTGTGCAGTTCTGGAGACCTTACCTGCAAAAAGACATTATTCAAATAGAAGGTGTCCAAAGGCGGGCAACGAAAATGGTGGAAGGACTTAAACTTAAAACTTATCAGGAGAGACTTAAAGAACTTAATTTGTACAGTCTGGAGGAAAGAAGGGAGAGGGGGGACATGATTGAGACCTTTAAATATGTGAAAGGATTGAATAGGGTTTAGGAGGGAAGTGTTTTTAAGAAGAAACTTAACGATAGAACAAGGGGGCACAACCTGAAGCTAGTCGGGGGGAAGATCAGGAGCAATGTTAGAAAATATTATTTTACAGAAAGAGTAGTAGGTGCTTGGAACAAACTTCCAGCAGAGGTAGTTGAAACATCAACAGTCACTGAATTTAAACATGCCTGGGATAAGCACACATCTATCCTAAGATAAAGAGTACATACAGTATACACATAAGGGCAGACTAGATGGACCGTATGGTCTCCTTCTGCCGTCAACCTTCTATGTTTCTATGTTTCTATGTTAACCTCCGAGGCAGGCTCATTGCGCCATTTTTTAGAGCAGGCTGGCGCAAGAGGCCAAGGAGGAGAGGAGGCAAGAGGAGGCACAAACCATGGCAAAAGCGGAGCTCGGTGGGGGCACCGTCGCCTGCATCAGAGCACCTCCAAGAGGGCGAGGCAAGATTCAAGCCCTTAGTGACCCTGGAACCGCCGGGTCCGGCATCAACTAAAAGCACGCAGGAACTGACGATTATCAACTTGTCAGGGTATACACTAACCAATGAAGAGAGATCAGTGCTGGCCAGAGAATGCAAAGTTGATTTTTTGGATTTGTCCATCTCGAAACATGAAAATGGCTATTTGACGACGACATTGTTCAGGAAATCTACCGCAGTCAATATCCTACTGCATTACAACAGTTTTCATGGTAAGAAATTAAAACAAGACAGAAACGCAATTGTTCCTCGGAAGAAGATTTTCTGCAACAGTCTGTGGCATTGTCCAACCGCTTCAAGAAACGCGGCTACCCAGAACCAGTAGTCAGACGTGCCCTAGAAAGGGCAAAATGGACTTCGAGAGACTCTCTATTGGTACCAAAAAAGAAGAAGAAGCCGGAACCAGAGGAGGTTTTCCCCGATCACTGTCAGGTTGAATCTGGGAATCTGCGTTTCGCTATATCCCTTACCTCGTTGCAAAGATCTGAGAAGTATAAGTGAATTATTCCTGGACTGTGTTGGATGATGAAAGAAGCCGGACAAGATGGGGTCCTGAGGGGGTCATCAGAAGATACCCATTGGATGGCCTCCGGAGAGGAGCCACATTGTCGGTTTTCTCATGGGAGATTGTGCCCTACATATATATATGCTTAGCGGGTGGTATAAGGAAAAGGGATGACAGGTCCATTACCTCGGATGAGCCAGAATGGGATGTGATGGGAAGAAGATTGCATCCCTTCCTTAATATATTATATGGGGTTGTCTCTTCTCTTTAAAGTCATTTTTATTCTTATGGATCCTCAGAGGCTCTCTTCCCCCATAGATTGTGGATAGCACACAGAGATACCCACTATATAATAGGATTTATATTGCAGAGAGACAGGCTCCCTGCATTGAATATCATAATGCCCCCATGAGATATTGCTTTGTATGTTTTGTACTCATAGGGGATCATTTAGCCCATGGGAGGCATGAGATATCGTTCCTGTGTAAATAAACCACAGACAATACTGTGATATATAATTTAAAGTGTACAAATGTATATGTGTAAACATGAAAAGTATTTTTGAATAACGGTTATATATATATCATGTATTTATGTTTGATTTGCTTCAGTTTAGCTTAAGGAATCGAAATAAGGTACATTTTTTACAAAATCTGTATGTTTAATGGGTGCTAATATAGGTGCGGTCAGGAAGTACTCACCCATACCGTTCCGCCAGTCCCGCGCTGTTCCCATCTGATGGTGCTGCTGCCGGCGTCTCCCAATTGCAGTGGGAGACAGCGCGGTATGCATGTTCTGTCCTCTGTACAGAGACGCACTTCCGCGCTCCAGCTTGGAGCGCGAGTGTCGTCATTTCCGCCTGGCCGAGCGTGACGCGTTTCCGGCCGGAGCGCGTCCGCCGACCGGCGGTTTGCCACTCAGCAAGGCGGTGGAGCGGGGACGGGTGTGTATATAAAGGGCCCCCATAGCACCTTCTGCCACGCACTCTTCCTTGATAAAGAGACCCACGTCTCGAAACGCGTGGGCCTGTGCGAAAACGGGGGGGACGCCTGCTGCCGCTCTGCACTTCTTGATTGATAAGTAATGGTTTCCTTTACCTTGCACTGCTTTTTTCATTGATTTGTGTTATTGCCCTCTGGTGCAGGGCAATGTTGGAATCCTTTTTGCACTGAGCTCTATTAGGAATTGATGTACTTTTGGGGCTAGCACTTAGCACTTTATTAGCATTGGCACTTTTTTGTATTTTTACATAGTTGTTGATACACTGTATATATGAATTCCCTCATTCACATTTAACATTATGGCAGTAAGGTTGATTAGCGCCCCCTCGTGGCAGTATGTATTTTAGTATGTTGTATATGTTTTTTAATAGTTTGTCTTTCATGTAAAAAATGAACTTTTTTAATATTTGATTGAGATTAATAAACAATATATATTAATTTTACCTCTTTTGTGGTGCAGTTATAAGACTCTGTTTAGTACAAGGTAGGGGAGAGAAACCAGGTTTCTATGGATCTCCTGTGATGTTCTTAAGGTCAGAGTAATGAGGTTTATTGGGCCTTCTATAGGCCACAATAGTACTGAATAAGGGGGGGGAGGGGTTTTTTTTTTAAATTTCCCTGGGGAAAAGTAAATGAAAAACCCCTTCTGGCAACCTCTAGATAATACTCTGCATTAATTTTTTAGCAATATATATACATTGTTTATTAATAATATTCATACAAGAAATTCATGTTCATAACAAATTTTAGTGATAACTAGGTAACCAGTTGTAGCACTGGTGTCCTAGGCATTGATAGTCCTTGATATGATGGAGGTAAAAGAGGAGGGGCGAAGTTTACTTGCCCGTCCTTAAGAATTCTGTTGTGTTGCCTCACGTTTGTAGCAAAGTTAGGGTCTTGATCCCTCAGTTTGTAGCCAACTTTAAAACTCCTCCGAGTTTGTAGCAAGTGAACTGTGGACTCCTTGCACAGACGCGTTTCGCCCGTGGCTTCTTCAGTGTGGGAGCCTTTATATTTGTTAGATTGTAGTTCCTAGTAACAAACATTTGTATACACATATATAAACCTTTATGTACATACATAAATATTATTTGGGTATATGCTTGGCTGGCATCCCTTATGAGGGTTTTAGGGAATTTGGTACTCACCGTCTGATGAGGATGCTCTGTTGCTTGGATTGTTGGCACTGGAGTGAGTAGTCGTGATGGTAATGTGTGTATTCCTGTGAAAATGCAGGTTTAGATTGGGTTGTATTCTGTATGTTTAATAATCCCTGGTGCATGCTAGTAAATCTTATAGTGAGACTCACCTTAGTATATAGTGTCCCAGGTGTAAAGGTCCTTGTTACTTGTTGTCCCAAGTGTGGGTTTCCGGGTCCTCCATATCCCCAAAACGGGGTATATAGATGGAGGGTAGCGTTGTTGCACGGGTTGCGCAGGTCTTCCTGCTGCCTGGTGTGTGCGGTATAGTCAGAATGTCCAATGTTTTGATGTCCGTGCTCGCGCTTGCAAAGACCGCCAATGCAGGGTGGGAGGGATTTATTTCCCTGCCCATATCACTGCAAAGCCCCCGATTGGTGGGGATATCCGGGGCGGAAGTACGCTCGTGACGTACTTCCTTTTTGGCGGTCCCCCCGGTTTCTGTATAGTAAGTGTCACCTACCCTGGGTGCGGCCATGTTTTTGGTTCCCTGCTACGTCCCCGATTGGTGAGATTTCTCGGGGCGGAAGTACGCAAATGACGTACTTCCCGGACAGCGGGCCCGCCTGATTCGCATGTGAGAATATGTCGCCTGTCCTGGATGCGGCCATGTTTTTGGTTAGTTTGCGCGTGCGCATCCAGTGTACTAAGTTGCGCGTGCGTGCTGGATTGTCAGGGCCTCTTGTCACGGTGTCCGCCTATATGTCCTGTAAACAGATTGGTTCGTGCTGGTTAACCCGTGTGTTGGCTATGCGCATGCGTCCTCTTGGAGCCGGCGTCTGCTGTCAGCGGCGGCTCGTGTGCTAAAAGGGGAGTGTGTTATCGCTTCTGGGTAGTTACTGTGCTGGCTGCATTGTGTGGATTGCGGGAACTATGCCACGTTGCGGGATTGTGGAGCGTTAGTTTGCCAGGAATCCAGGCAGCAGGAGTCATTACCTCATCATCGTGGATGGTGTCTATTGTGCCAATTACATAGTTTTAATATAACATGAAACGTTTTAACACATAATGCGAAAAGCGAAAATAAAATTAAGTATAAATAATAATGATGCAAATAAAATAAGAACGTAAAAATAAAAATAAATATAAAGATGTAATGCCTGTACTGTGGTAGTTTGTTTATTCTATCAGTCTCCTTGATCATGGAGTGAACATATATGGATTTCCAGGGGTACGTGGGTATCCTGTTTTTGGGATTATGTGGTCATGAAACTGGGATGAGGGAGAAAAGAGGGTTGTATTAATGGGGGGGGTTTAGGTTGGACTGACTGGGAAGGACAAAGCTAAATCCTTCCCAGTCAGTCCAACCTAAACCCCCCCATTAATACAACCCTCTTTTCTCCCTTATCCCAGTTTCATGACCACATAATGCCAAAAACAGGATACCCACGTACCCCTGGAAATCCATATATGTTCACTCCATGATCAAGGAGACTGATAGAATAAACAAACTACCACAGTACAGGCATTACATCTTTATATTTATTTTTATTTTTACGTTCTTATTTTATTTGCATCATTATTATTTATACTTAATTTTATTTTCGCATTATGTGTTAAAACGTTTCATGTTATATTAAAACTATGTAATTGGCACAATAGACACCATCCACGATGATGAGGTAATGACTCCTGCTGCCTGGATTCCTGGCAAACTAACGCTCCACAATCCCGCAACGTGGCATAGTTCCCGCAATCCACACAATGCAGCCAGCACAGTAACTACCCAGAAGCGATAACACACTCCCCTTTTAGCACACGAGCCGCCGCTGACAGCAGACGCCGGCTCCAAGAGGACGCATGCGCATAGCCAACACACGGGTTAACCAGCACGAACCAATCTGTTTACAGGACATATAGGCGGACACCGTGACAAGAGGCCCTGACAATCCAGCACGCACGCGCAACTTAGTACACTGGATGCGCACGCGCAAACTAACCAAAAACATGGCCGCATCCAGGACAGGCGACATATTCTCACATGCGAATCAGGCGGGCCCGCTGTCCGGGAAGTACGTCATTTGCGTACTTCCGCCCCGAGAAATCTCACCAATCGGGGACGTAGCAGGGAACCAAAAACATGGCCGGACCCAGGGTAGGTGACACTTACTATACAGAAACCGGGGGGACCGCCAAAAAGGAAGTACGTCACGAGCGTACTTCCGCCCCGGATATCCCCACCAATCGGGGGCTTTGCAGTGATATGGACAGGGAAATAAATCCCTCCCACCCTGCATTGGCAGTCTTTGCAAGCGCGAGCACGGACATCAAAACATTGGACATTCTGACTATACCGCACACACCAGGCAGCAGGAAGACCTGCGCAACCCGTGCAACAACGCTACCCTCCATCTATATACCCCGTTTTGGGGATATGGAGGACCCGGAAACCCACACTTGGGACAACAAGTAACAAGGACCTTTACACCTGGGACACTATATACTAAGGTGAGTCTCACTATAAGATTTACTAGCATGCACCAGGGATTATTAAACATACAGAATACAACCCAATCTAAACCTGCATTTTCACAGGAATACACACATTACCATCACGACTAGTCACTCCAGTGCCAACAATCCAAGCAACAGAGCATCCTCATCAGACGGTGAGTACCAAATTCCCTAAAACCCTCATAAGGGATGCCAGCCAAGCATATACCCAAATAATATTTATGTATGTACATAAAGGTTTATATATGTGTATACAAATGTTTGTTACTAGGAACTACAATCTAACAAATATAAAGGCTCCCACACTGAAGAAGCCACGGGCGAAACGCGTCTGTGCAAGGAGTCCACAGTTCACTTGCTACAAACTCGGAGGAGTTTTAAAGTTGGCTACAAACTGAGGGATCAAGACCCTAACTTTGCTACAAACGTGAGGCAACACAACAGAATTCTTAAGGACGGGCAAGTAAACTTAGCCCCTCCTCTTTTACCTCCATCATATCAAGGACTATCAATGCCTAGGACACCAGTGCTACAACTGGTTACCTAGTTATCACTAAAATTTGTTATGAACATGAATTTCTTGTATGAATATTATTAATAAACAATGTATATATATTGCTAAAAAATTAATGCAGAGTATTATCTAGAGGTTGCCAGAAGGGGTTTTTCATTTACTTTTCCCCAGGGAAATTTAAAAAAAAAACCCCTCCCCCCCCCTTACTCTGTTTAGTACCTTTTTGGGGGTGAGAATAGTGGGGTACCCCCTTACTTTTAGTCATTGTCTACATTTTGGTCAACAACAGAGCATTGCACCCTAATTACCAATAATATTACATTTGTTACTGGTGCCAGCTACCCCTTTTCTCTCTTGTTAAATAAGGGCCTAATACTTTTCTGTGCTATCCAAAACTTTTGACTTGAGCTGGTCTTTAAAGTTGAAGTTGGCTCCAGGTGTTTCAAATGAAAAAAAACAAAAATTAAATAGCACAATATCACATCAAAACACATTATTGCTTTCTGAAAATAAAACGATATTATTTGAGATCTAGAATTCTTTTTAGGATCACAAAGTTTAATAATGCAATGATGGATTCTGTGCCCACATAGCGATATGACAGTGAACGTATAAGTCACTAAATCAGCTCTTAAATTTTATAAAGAGGTTAATTGAGGTTTAAGTGCTGTTCTAGCCACCATCATCTATGGCGACTTTCAGCAAGAAAGTCAGAAGCGATAAACTGTTTTAGAAAAGTCTGTATGCGAGACACCCTTATTTAACCTTTTCATATCTGTATGTACTGCAAATAAGAACAGTATATGACAAAATACTTTGTCCAATTATCCTTCCTTTGCAGCAGAATTTCCCAACCTTTCTTACTATGGGAGCCACATTCAGCACTGAACAATGGCCAAGAGCCACATCCAGTTTGAACAGATTGCTAATTGCTTCCAAGCTCCGTCAAGTTTTATTATATACATTACCACTGTACCTGCAGACCTGACCATTACAACCATGGTTGAATAGCTCTGCAGTGCTATACTCTGCTTCCAGACAACACAGGTCTGTTTTCTGTATTGTATTCTGGTAAGAGTTTAATGCATTTGGTGATGGGCACACAAAAATAAGTTGGCGCATGCATCTTGGGGAGACGGCTTTAAGAAGCGGCGTTGAGACCTGAAAAGCTATGTGTTTTATCATTTGTGGACATGTCCCATAATATAGACAAAGAAGGTCATGCAGCCAGAGTGGTATTGCAGCTAGAATCCTGCGAGACTGGGTGGGGAGGAACAGGAACAGGCTCTACATCCATTTAAGCCCACCAAGGAAGGCCCCAATACCCAATGTACATCTGTAGAGTCATGGTAGGAGAGCCTTCATCCCCTGTGCCCATAATTTACCATCTGGGGACCCCAACCTGGGTGGGCTGGTAATCTCCAGCCGTAGCCGAGACCTGTTCTCCTCCATCGTGGACTTGTGAATAGATGAGGGGACCCTGCAGTGCATATCCGGAGGCCGTTGGATAGATGGCCCATCATCCCTCAGGCCCCTGCCTAGCTATGCAGGGCCTAACCTGACCTTAGGACTTCCTCCCCCATGGAGTATATAAACTATAGGATTATACCCTTTTCTGCTTGTAAACCTCCCCCCCAAGGCAAGAGGTGCCCCATATTTAGTTGAAGTAGGGTAGTAGAAGACCACTAAGGGGCCTAGATTTCCCCTGGCTGCTGTGAACATTGCTTGTGATCAGATTGATTGCCTGCTAATAAAATGAACTCTGGTGGGCCCCTGCACTGATCCCAAAGAAGCCCCCTCGGATAAGTTCCTGACTTCATCTTAAAGGTAGGTTACATAGTTTTCTGTCTGCTTTATCTGCTCAATCTCACTCCTATCATTTTCTGTTTTTTACAGAAATGGAAAATGAGATAATGATGTGGTGTCTGTTTACATGTATTTTATTTTATGTACTGGAGGATCTGTCCATCTGGAATACTGTATATGATACCCCACTGTTTGTGGGCCCAGTTGGGTAGTTTTTGGGCATTCAGCAGCACTCCAAAGTAGCTAAGTAGCAATAGAAAGGAAGGTTTCCATGAAAATCTTAAATCATTGTTTACAGTAAGCCAATGCACATACAACAACCGACTGTCATAGTTGGCCTTTGGGTGTACAAGCTGTGTGGTTGCACAAGACGGCATCCCAAACTCTCTTTAGGGGGACCAGGAGACAGCTTTTAGCTGTCTCAGTAAGGTTCTTTTTTGCACTTTCCTTTTCTCTCACTTTTTCTAGCACCAATGTATTTATTTTCCTTCTCTTCTAATGCTATCTATGTGACCCCTTAAATTTTTTTATCCCATCCTTTTTTTTTCTCTCTTTTTCACTTCTCTAAGTTTTCTTCTTATTGTGTTTTACCTTCGCTCTTTTCCACATTCCCTCCATCTTTTTCATGGAGCAGATTTATGAGTCTTAAACATTCTCTGCTGTGGCAAGAGACAGCGATGGACTTATTGTGGCTTGCCAAGCTTGTTTAAGCTGAGATGGCCACTTTTTTTGCATGGTGCTGTAAAAATAAATGTAAAAAAATGCAAACTTTGGAGCCCTTTTATTGCTTCTACCCTAGGCTGCTTAAACTGGAAGACAGGTATCAGATCAGCTGCTTTCTGGCTAATTATTGCCACTGGGTTTGGAGTGCCTATTTCTTTTTTTCCTTTTTTCCCATTTTCTTTTTCCTATCCTAGTCATTTCTGTTCAGTGCTTTTTTCACATTCTCGTCATCTCTGTCTCTCTTTTCTGTGTTTTTCTATCTCCCCCTCTTGTTGCATTTCTCCAGACTCTATGTTCCTGCTTGATTTCACCTCCATTTCCATTTTCTTGCCATATCCATTTCATTGTATCTAGAGATGAGCGAACTTTTGAAAAATTCGATTAGACTGTTTCGCCGAATTTTCCGACAAAAATCGTTTCCCGAATTTATTTGCGACGAATCTCTATTAAAAACGGCTATTTCTGAGCCTCCTAGAGCCTCAATAGGGTTGTAAACCATTCTGCCTTGCTGTAATATGCATAGGACGCGTGCTGGGTTAGTGAAATAATACTGTAAATAATTATCACATGCAGCATCGCTAATAGAATCGCAAAGCGACACAATTGCAGAGTTGAGGTGGCATCACTATGAGGGGCCCGTATAGTGCCTGAAAAACACACCCTGGAGCTGGCAGCAGCAGGAGCCCAAAAATTAGCTGAATCACATCCTGGAGTTGCAAGCAGCAGCAGCTGCAGGAGCCCAAACATTGCTTTAAAGAGACATTGAAGTTGGCTGCAGGAGCCCAAAAATTTAATGAATCACACCCTGGAGTTGCAAGCAGCAGCAGTAAGAACCCAAACATAGTTTTAAAGAGACACTGAATTTGGCTGCAGGAGCCCAAAAATTGGATGAATCACACCCTGGAGTTGCAAGCAGCAGCAGCAACCCAAACATAGCTTGAAAGAGACACTGGAGTTGGCAGCAGGAGTCCAAAAATTGGATGAATCACACCAAAAATGAGAACTCAATACATGAAATCATGGCTTACTCCACGAAAACTGCAAATGGGACCCATGGTGACTGACACTGGGAAGAACATCTTGTCTGCGCTGCGACAAGGAAGCCTGAGCCATGCGTCCTGCCATGGCACACATGTTCAATCTAGTTGACAAGCGTTTTCTGAAGTCTTCCCCACATCTGAAAGACATCCTAACAACGGGAAGGAAACTTTGCATGCACTTCAGGCACTCCTACACCGCCAAGCACACCCTTCTTGAGCTTCAGCGTCAGAACGGTATCCCCCAACATAGTCTGATTTGCGATGTTTCCACTCATTGGAATTCCACCCTCCATATGCAGGATCGGCTATAGGAACAGAGAAAAGCCATCACGGATTTCTTGATGATGCAAACGGATAGGGGGACTCCCCTGTGTAACTTCAATGTAAACCAGTGGCAGCTCCTACGTGACACCTGCCGTTTGCTCAGGCCCTTTGAGGAATCTACTTTATTAGTCAGCCGCCAGGACTATGAGATGAACGATGAGATTCCACTGCTTCATGTACTACAACACATGTTGGAAACCATGGCTGGTCAGGGCACTAGAGAGATGGCGCATACATTTCACAGCCACATGAAGCCTGTGGGGGCTGAAGTGGAGGAGGAGGAGGGGGTGGGGCACAGCGAAGCACAGTTTAGGTTTGACAAAATTACCATTTTATCTAGTCATCTGACAGGAGAGGAGGAGCAGGAGCAGCCAGAGGAGCTAGAGGGTTGTGAGGAAGGCGAGACAGAGTACCCAGACACACTGTGGCAGTTTGCAGTGGAGATGGAGACAGGTAGTCCCTCCGAGTCACTTGCACAAATGGCACGATGCATGCTCACGTGCTTGCGTAGTGACCACAGAATTGTCTCCATTTGTCAGCGGGATGACTTCTGGCTCTCCACCTTATTGGACCCTCGCTTCTGGCACAAAATGGGGGCATTTTTTACACCCACTGAGAGGGAGGACAAACTGACCTACTACAGAGACATCCTACATAGTCAGTTGGGCGATGTCTATCTGCGCCATGGTTCATACTCTCGCAGGTCTGACTCGGGGGGGACCTCTGCGCTCACCTTCCACTGCCATGGCTGCAGGGGGGTGGCAGTAGTAGCAGCAGCTCCATCAGCAGCAGCCTCAGTCTTCAGTCGCTAATGCGTAGCTTTCTACACCCGCATAGTGAGTATACTCATGAGCAGCAGGAAGACCTGGAGCAGGACCTGAACCAGCAGGTCATGTCATAGCTTGACATGACCATGCCAACACACCTTGAGGATCCGCCGGACTTCTGGGAAGCCAAACTTGACTTGTGGCCGCAACTAGCAGAGTTTGCCCTGGAAAAGCTGTCCTGCCCGGCCAGTAGTTGATTTAGATGGCAAGTGGGCTGCTCTATATTATGCTGCAAAATGGCAAATTTACCTCACAATATAAGCTATTGCCCCTCAGATTTACACAGGGCCTGACCTATATAATGCTGCAAAATGGCAAATTTACCTCACTATATAAGCTAATGCCCCTCAGATTTACACAGGGGCTGCTCTATATTATGCTGCAAAATGGCAAATTTACCTCACAATATAAGCTATTGCCCCTCAGATTTACACAGGGCCTGCTCTATATTATGCTGCAAAATGGCAAATTTACCTCACAGTATAAGCTATTGCCCCTCAGATTGACACAGGGGCTGCTCTATATAATGCTGCAAAATGGCAAATTTACCTCACAATATAAGCTATTGCCCCTCAGATTTACACAGGGGCTGCTCTATATAATGCTGCAAAATGCCAAATTTACCTCACAGTATAAGCTATTGCCCCTCAGATTTACACAGGGGCTGCTCTATATTATGCTGCAAAATGGCAAATTTACCTCACAATATAAGCAAATGCCCCTCAGATTTACACGGGGCTGCTCTATATTATGCTGCAAAATGGCAAATTTACCTCACAATATAAGCTATTGCCCCTCAGATTTACACAGGGCCTGCTCTATATTATGCTGCAAAATGGCAAATTTACCCCACAGTATAAGCTATTGCCCCTCAGATTTACACAGGGCCTGCTCTATATTATGCTGCAAAATGGCAAATTTACCTCACAATATAAGCTATTGCCCCTCAGATTTACACAGGGCCTGCTCTATATAATGCTGCAAAATGGCAAATTTACCTCACAATATAAGCTATTGCCCCTCAGATTTACACAGGGCCTGCTCTATATTATGCTGCAAAATGGCAAATTTACCTCACAGTATAAGCTATTGCCCCTCAGATTTACACAGGGCCTGATCTATATTATGCTGCAAAATGGCAAATTTACCTCACAATATAAGCTATTGCCCCTCAGATTTACACAGGGGCTGCTCTATATAATGCTGCAAAATGGCAAATTTTACCTCACTATATAAGCTAATGCCCTTCAGATTACACAGGGGCTGCTCTATATTATGCTGCAAAATGGCAAATTTACCTCACAATATAAGCTATTGCCCCTCAGATTTACACAGGGCCTGATCTATATTATGCTGCAAAATGGCAAATTTACCTCATAATATAAGCTATTGCCCCTCAGATTTACACAGGGGCTGCTCTATATAATGCTGCAAAATGACAAATTTTACCTCACTATATAAGCTAATGCCCTTCAGATTTACACAGGGGCTGCTCTATATTATGCTGCAAAATGGCAAATTTACCTCACAGTATAAGCTATCGCCCCTCAGAGTTACACAGGGGCTGCTCTATATTATGCTGCAAAATGGCAAATTTACCTCACAATATAAGCTATTGCCCCTCAGATTTACACAGGAGCTGCTCTATATTATGCTGCAAAATGGCAAATTTACCTCACAGTATAAGCTATTGCCCCTGAGATTGACACAGGAGCTGCTCTATATAATGCTACAAAACCAAGAGCGGATTTAACTCATACAATATACCTATTTCTCAGGTTTATATAGAGACTACTCTATGTAATGGTGCAAAACCATGAATTTACCTACAATATAAACTATTGCTGCTCCATATAATGGTGCAAAACAGGGCAAATGTATTGTCCAATATAAACTATTGCTGCTCTGATTTACACAGGAGGGCCACTCTAAAGAATGGAGCAACATGGCGAATTTAGCTCACAATATAACATAGATTGCAAAATGAGATTTTCAGACAGGGCCTGCTCTATAAAATGGCAATTTTACCTCACAATATAAACTATTGCTCCTCAGATTTACACAGGGAGTTAGGTTGATATATATAATAGTGCAAAACAGCGAATTTACCTCACAATACTGTATAAACTATTGCTCCTCAGATTTACACAGTGGGGCTTCTCTATAGAATGGTGCAAAATGGCGAATTTACCTCACTATATAATCTATTACAGCTCTATATAAAAAATAAATAAATAAATAAAAAAGGGCCGGTAGAAGCTTATTTAGTATAACAGATAGGGTGACATGTGCTGGTTTGGGATGCCCATGTGGTTCAAGCTAAAGTCAATAGCAAAGGACAACCAAAAAGTTATCACAGCGAACCAGGACTTGGTAACAACGAATCAATCTGTTAACCAAGTTTGCATTTTCCCAATTATTGTAATAACCAAGGAATTGGTTTGGCACGGATTTGCACGTATGGTGTAGGAGCATGAAGAACATCAGACACTTGAGGAATGTCCCCCTGGATACAGAGCTCAAGGATCTCTCCACACTCCGTTGGTGTTATGATGACATCTCTCCACCTACCACCATGGCAATTATAGCTGTCCATAGGTTTATAATTATACTCTACACCAGCGACCTGTATTATATAACTCATTGTTCATAAAGTTCCATTAGGTGGCTGCCTGTATCGGTCCTTATCCCATTGAGCCAGCCATTATATACACAGGACCACATGCCCATAACAAGTATGGAGGATGATAACAAATATACCCCATGGGCATGGTTATGAAATAAGTGTATAATTGTCTTCTCCTGGGCACCAGAGTAATAAGATATTATGAGTCTAGAATATGTTCCACTTGAATGTCATTACCTAAGAATGATTTTCCCTTTGTGATTAGCCTTGGTTATGGCAATATTTTTCATGAATGGAAGCTATACTTAGGATATTGGATGGCCCTAGATCTCACTAGTCATCAGCCATTGGGTTGCTTTATTATGTATATATTGTATAGGAGTTTCATGAATTATTTTCTAAACTAGTTGTATATTTACAGTATTATGTGTCTTATATGTACTATATGTGTTTTTAACCACAGCCTGCATAAAAGTAGAAATATAACATATTCCATTTTCTATATCAGTGGCTGCGCCCCTGACATATGTGGCGCCCTGTGCGCCTGTCCGCCTGACATTTATGCTCGTTTGTATTATTTGCAGAGTTATAATAACATTTACCTCTGCCCAGGCGCCTTATGGGTGGGCTGGACTAGGGCACGGTATGGGAGTGTGGTGCCAACATACTGGTGATCAATGTCCCCTTTTGGACTATGGAGATGCGTTGGGGGATTCTTTAGGTATATGAGGAGGAGGGGTTTCTGTGTGATCGGTTTGGTCAGTGGAGTGAGTGCAGTCGCTCTTCCCTCCCTCCCCTCTGAGTAAGTATCCGCCTAGCTCTCATGACGCTGCTGGCCTGATAGGCGCGGCAACGTCATTTCCGGCGGTGGGACCTGATGCCCCGGATGTGATGCTTCATTAGTATTTGTGGTGAACCACTTTGGTTATTTGCGATTGTTTACGAGGTTGGTTGGGAGTTGCATTTCTGGCACTCCTGCCTTTTGTCATTTGTGTAGTGTTGTGCACACCGATATGGCTTTTGACTTGGAGAATAGAGAGTCCTCATGGACCAATCAATTGCATGCTTTCGTTCAAAATAATGGGGCATATACCACTTCAGATGTCTCTAATGATTTTTTGCAGCTCACAAGACAAATTAGGCAAGCCCACAAAGACTATACACGTCTATGGTGGAATATTAACAGTCTTCAGACCTACATCACACAAAATATCTGCCCACGAGTCCTACGGGTTCATTTATTTCCTGCGTGGGAGGTTGATGCCACCTTTAGGGACACCTGGGAGTTGGGTTTACTTAAAGCATCTCAAATCATCATGCAGATGCTAATTGATCATGATGAAGAGCTGCTTAAGCAGACCAAAAGTAATTTACATGAATTACAGACCAAACTGGAAAAGTATGACAACTCCACACAAGTGAAACCCTTTTTGGCATCACTCTCCATAGACCTTGACAGACATGAGAAAATGGTCATGGACACCAAGAGACGCAAATTGCAGCGTGATATCTCTGACTTTGCACAAAAACGAGCTTACAAATGGCAACATAAGGGTAATTCACGGAGAGGGGGCAGCAGAATTAATCACAGAGGATTTCAAAACAGAGAGCAAATCCCTGCCTCCCAAAATAGTTCACGAAGTGATGCCCATTTTTTATCCTCGGGGAGCGAGGCAGAGGATGAACCAGGAGGGGTGGTAGGCGTGGACCAAAGGGCCCTGAGAAATCGGGACCGTTGGGGTTACAAACGATTCACCACGAGACCACTGCATTGACTACTAATGAACTACAGATCATTAATCTCTCTGATTATGTCTTGAACTCTGCTGAAAAGTCAGTTCTGGCGAGGGGCTTATCGTTTTCACCCTCCAATAATGTGGATCGGTTCCTATTGATTAAGGATTTATATCTCTTTTGCAGGAGAATACTGCTGAAAAAACTCTTTGGGGCGTCACGGGGAGACAATGACCCGGAGGACCGACATGCTTTGTTGGATTTGCAAGCACTACTACAGGAGCAGGATCCATCAACTCCACTGGACCCTGGGCTGGTAAGAAACTCCAGTGGCCTGAAGCGCCCTTCAACCTTCTGTCCCTCCTTTAGCAGCTCCCCCTCGTTCCAGGTCTTTTTCAACATGGTTGTCAAAGAGGTGTTAGAACTGCCAAAAACATATGGGAGAGAGAATTTAACACAGGCAGAAAAACAGGCCATTATCTCTTTAAAAAACAACCATGACCTGACCATAAAGGAAGCTGACAAGGGTGGAAATGTGGTAGTCTGGGCCACAATTGATTATGTACAGGAGGTGAACCGACAGCTCAGGGATACTCGGAACTACATGCGCCTTACTAGGAATCCTAGTGAGGCATACAAAGCTGAGTTAGATGCCTTGCTATGTGAGGGACATGATCGTGGCATCATTAGTGCCCAAGAATTTAAATATCTTACGGTTCCCTATCCGGTTACGCATACTTTCTATGTGCTACCTAAGACACATAAAAGTCTAACTGCTCCCCCGGGTCGTCCCATTGTTTCGGGTATAAAAAGTCTATTGGAACCAATATGCTCGTTCCTGGACTTATTCTTACAGGCACATGTTCTAAGCCTCCAGTCTTATGTGCGAGATACAACTAATCTTCTCCAAAAATTGGAGGATATTCACCTGCCACCTGATACATTGCTAGTCACATGCGACGTTGAATCGCTTTACACAATAATCCCCCACCACCTCGCCCTGACGGCGGTCAAGCATTATCTAGACAAAGAGTCAGTAGAGAGATCGGACTTACATGGGTTTTTGTTAGCCCTATTAGACTTCATATTGAACCATAACTTCTTCATGTTCAATGGTCAGTACTATCGACAAGTCTCGGGAGTGGCTATGGGGGCCAGATGTGCCCCTCAATAGCCAACCTCTTTCTCGGGTGGTGGGAGGAGTGTATGGTCTTCTCTGCTGAGTTAGAGCGGTACCACCCCGCCATTTTGGGGTGGTACCGCTACATCGATGATATTTTGATTTTTTGGCAGGGTACTGAAGCTTCCTGCCTAGCCTTCTTAAACCGACTGAATGACAACGCATTCAACATCTCCTTAACCTGGACCATCTCCACAGCAGAGGTAACATTCCTTGATGTTAAATCGACTTGCAATTCGGATGGCAGGATAGATACTAGCCTGTATAGAAAGCCGACAGCTGTAAACAGTTTTTTGAGGTATGATAGTGTGCATGTTTCACATTTGAAAAGGGGTATCCCTTATGGACAGTTCCTCCGGGCCCGGAGAAACTGCACAAAATCTGAGGATTTTGAAAATGAATCCATTGAATTAACTCAAAGATTTTTGACACGTGGGTACCCGGAGAGAACCATAAGACAGGCCTATGTGAGAGCCAAATGACGGGATAGGACGGAGTTGCTAAAATACCGCCCACCTCAGAATAGACCATTAAAAAGGTCCACGGAGGGGGTACGTTTTGTAACAGATTTTAGCATGCAATGGAGGCAAATCCATGGGATCCTCTCCAAACATTGGCACATCTTAACCTCAGAACCTACATTGGGGGCACTAGTGGGCCCAAGAGTATTGATGACAGCCCGACGGGCTCCGAACCTGAGGGACCATCTCTGCAAAAGCCATTTTGCACCATCAGGCACTTGGCTCCAGACACAACAGACTTTGGGATGTGCCCCTTGTACAAAATGCTCCATATGTGCACATGTGGAAAAGACCAAGTACTTTACCAACTTACAGACTGGCAGAAGATTTAAAATTAACTCTTTCATTAATTGCAGGACGCCGTCAGTAATCTACTTGCTGCAATGCGGGTGCCCGGTGGCCTATGTGGGGGAGACACAAAATGCATTGAAGACCAGGATTCAGGCCCATTTGTCGAATATTCGATTGGCGAGCCGGGACAAGGAATTGGGTAAGACCATTTCACCTGTGGCAGCACACTTTTTGGACAAGCATGGAGGTGATCCTAAAACATTGAAGGTTATGGGTATAGAAAGAGTATCGGTGGGCCCACGGGGGGGGGGGATTTTAAACGACGGCTCCAGCAATGAGAGCTGAGGTGGATTTTTCTACTAAACACCAGGAGCCCTAAGGGCCTGAACAAGGATTGGGCTTTTTCCCCGTTCTTGGGCTAGATTATCAGCAGGCCCCTCGTCTGTGAGTCTACCGGGATACGGAGATGTATGTGGGAGATCCGAAGCCTGTATAAGTAGACAAGGGTGAATTACTGTCTGGCGTCTTGTCATCTTAACTAGAGGGTCCTCTTAGCTGCCTCCACCCTTATTTTAGTATTTCAGCACTTGGTTGGTTACTCTCATATGAGCTGGTTGGAGATACTTCTCTCTTAGGGGATCTCTAATCTTCTCTGTATATTTGCCCCGCTGGATACGGTCGGGACATTGTTTTGGATGTGGGTTTACCACAGCCTTTATGGTTGTGGCTGACACAAACTTGTTCAGTTATTTCACAGTTTTATGTTAGTCAATGACATTAGTGGTTACACTATGCCATTAGACTTCACTATATTCGGTTTATTTATTTGTATTTTTATGTTTTTACCAAACACTTTTGTATATGTGCACATCCTCTCATGGATATGCACATAATTGCACAATATGTTTATTTACACATATTTTATTTCAGTTTGGCACGGATTTGCACGTATGGTGTAGGAGCATGAAGAACATCAGACACTTGAGGAATGTCCCCCTGGATACAGAGCTCAAGGATCTCTCCACACTCCGTTGGTGTTATGATGACATCTCTCCACCTACCACCATGGCAATTAAAGCTGTCCATAGGTTTATAATTATACTCTACACCAGCGACCTGTATTATATAACTCATTGTTCATATAGTTCCATTAGGTGGCTGCCTGTATCGGTCCTTATTCCATTGAGTCAGCCATTATATACACAGGACCACATGCCCATAACAAGTATGGAGGATGATAACAAATATACCCCATGGGCATGGTTTACGAAATAAGTGTATAATTGTCTTCTCCTGGGCACCAGAGTAATAAGATATTATGAGTCTAGAATATGTTCCACTTGAATGTCATTACCTAAGAATGATTTTCCCTTTGTGATTAGCCTTGGTTATGGCAATATTTTTCATGAATGGAAGCTATACTTAGGATATTGGATGGCCCTAGATCTCACTAGTCATCAGCCATTGGGTTGCTTTATTATGTATATATTGTATAGGATTTTCATGAATTATTTTCTAAACTAGTTGTATATTTACAGTATTATGTGTCTTATATGTACTATATGTGTTTTTAGCCACAGCCTGCATAAAAGTAGAAATATAACATATTCCATTGTCTATATCAGTGGCTGCACCCCTGACATATGTGGCGCCCTGTGCGCCTGTCCGCCTGACATTTATGCTTGTTTGTATTATTTGCAGAGTTATAATAACATTTACCTCTGTCCAGGCGCCTTATGGGTGGGCGGGACTAGGGCACGGTATGGGAGTGTGGCGCCAACATACTGGTGATCAATGTCCCCTTTTGGACTATGGAGATGCGTTGGGGGATTCTTTAGGTATATGAGGGGGAGGGGTTTCTGTGTGATCGGTTTGGTCAGTGGAGTGAGTGCAGTCGCTCTTCCCTCCCTCCCTCCTTCCCTCTCCTCTGAGTAAGTATCCGCCTAGCTCTCATGACGCTGCGCGGCAACGTCATTTCCGGCGGCGGGACCTGATGCCCCGGATGTGATGCCCGAGCGCTGACACGCAGATGCGTGTCACAGACACCTGCTGAATGGCGCGCAGCATCGGCCCACCCACCCAGCCACTTTACACAGGTATTTATAGCAGGTTTAGGGTTTAGTTAGTTTCTTCACCCAGCGAAGCGGCACGAGCGGCCACGAACGTAGGTGGCCCCTCTGCTAGGCCCCACCCCGCGATTTCACGTGATTTTTCCCCCTTTTTTCTTGTTGCCATTGTTTGCCTCTGTATATTTGTGCCTCAATTTCTGGCTCAGTTCACTGTCACTTCTGGTTTGTGTATTCACAGGTGTTTATGACCATTTTTGTAGGTAATTATTGTTCTCTCATGCACATAGTCACTTTTACCCTACATTATAAAGGGGTTACAGTTATTCATTGTTGTTATTCTCATGTTGTATATTATTAATTAATTTTTTTTTATTATTATTATTTATTATTTTTTTCCATGCACTGTCACTTTATCTGTATATATATAGTAGTGTAGTATATAGGGGTTATTTGTGCTGGCACAATAGGTTATCATGTATCATTAGGGGTTGTATACGTGCTTATATTAGGAGTTATCCCAGGAACTTTTCATGCTGGACTATACAGCACTGGATGATATTTTGGGGTGCTATGCAGTGTTTTTAATATGTCAGTCTTGTATGGTGTGTTATGTAGTGTATGTTTTATGTGGATTTATTACTAAATAAATTATATTACTTTAAATTGAATATTGTTTGGTGCTCCTGTCTTGAGACCCATGGGGAATAGCTAAACTATTATTACTTTCCAATAAGGTCTCTGCCTTAAACTGCTGTTTTAGAGCATTTTTCCTTGGCTACTATGGAGGTACACAGAAGTGGACCTTTTTCATCAAAGCAGACCTACAGGATCCACCAGCAGAAAAAAAAAAAAAAATAACCCAACCCTTCACTTTTTTTGCTTTGTTTTTTTATGAGTTACCTGTTTATGCAACCAGCCAGCAATATATTAATAACATCAAAATATATTGCATCAATAGAGCAACATGATCCTCAGACTGTGATGTACTATAGGAACAAGAGCAGATGCAGTTCTTTTTCTGTTTGGTTGTTTTAGTTGTTTATTAGAAGAGATAC
This sequence comes from Gastrophryne carolinensis, assembly GCA_027917425.1. Classification (NCBI taxonomy): domain Eukaryota; kingdom Metazoa; phylum Chordata; class Amphibia; order Anura; family Microhylidae; genus Gastrophryne; species Gastrophryne carolinensis. The sequence continues at coordinate 267,489,509 of CM051235.1, forward strand.
ATGTTCATTTCTAAACGTGCTGTAACAAAGGTACCACCAAAAAATAATGACTGTGAAATGGAAAGCATGACAGACCTGGCGCCAAGACTTGTTTTAGAAGCTGTTACTGTTGTCAGGCCTAGTATTGGGTAGAGCAGGGCACTGTTTTTTCTTTGTATACGCCTTGTATTGTATAGATTGTTAACTCTGTTGCCTGGAACTGAATCTGACTTGAATAGCTGAACTATTATTACTTCCCAATAAGGTTTCTACCTTAAACTCCTGTTTTAGAGCATTTTCCTTCTCTTGAAATACATAAATTGAGCTTTAATTTACATGCATATACAGAATTGGAAACTCCAAGCCTCCAGAATAATGTATCTATTGTTATTCCACTATACACATTTTCATTGGTATAGACTGCAAATTCCCTGGTAGTTCTCATTTGTTGGAAAATAATAGAGGAAATTAGTTCCCAGCTGTATCCTCTACCCCCCTATTCAGTGTGTTCTCCACTTGAAATATAAAATATTCTATAAATAATTTCTAATCATCATCATCAACATACAAAGCAATTGAGTTCTGAAGTTGCCATGTCATGTTCCATATGCGTCTTGAATTGCAACCCCAGTGAGTTCTATTATTTCTCTGATAAGACCGTTGACCTTTTCTACATCACCCAAACAGCAAGGGGTTTATCTATTTTCACTCCTTCAGACTGCGCAAAATGCATAAGGCACAGTCGGAAACTGTGAATTATAATATGTGATCTTTCTTGTTTATGTGGAAACTCAATTATTTTGCTGGTTGCTTCTTAAAATTGTGGCTAAAGGCATTGGAAAAACTAGTGCAAAATTAATGTATCTTAGCTGTAATAAAAGCATGTGTATATTTTCAAATCTGAATTATCCAAATAAGGCAAGATGTAGAATTGAAATGACTTACGCATGCAACTATAGCATGATTGAACATGATGTTACTAGAAGTTAAGGAAAAAGCAAAGTTGTATACAGCATGTTACCAAGTTATAGATGGGAATACAAAAATACTACTGATAGGTAGTTACCTTTGTAAGGGTATTTGTTTTTCTTATAACTAGGGTTGGGCAAAACCCGAACTGCAAACCCGAACTGCAAAGTTCAGATTTGTACTAAACTTTGCAAGTCTGGTTCCCAAACCCAAGCACTGATTTCAAATTGAAACCCTTGTGTGCGTTCAGCGCTCTACCCGAACCCGGAAGAAGGCTGATTGGCTGGACAGCCAAGTCAGCTTTCTTTCTTCCCCAGCAACCACGGGCCAGGCGGGACACCTGACCCCGCTGCATAAAAGGCGGGGTCCTTGTCATGCTGTGTTGGCACTGGAGTCTCCTTAGTAGATAAGGAAAGTTGATGCTGGCTGCTGTGGTGGCTGAGGGACAGATACGGCTTTAATTATTTTAATAACACTGTCCTTGTAAGGACAATTATATAGGGGAAGTGGCTGATGTGAGTGCAAGATAGGTTTTTAAGCACGCTATTGTTACTTGGTAATAGCACGTTCTCCAAGCACTTGGGTGTCAGTACCCTGTAATAGCACTTAGGTGTTAGTACTCTGTAATAGCACTTAGGTGTCAGTACTCTGTAATAGCACTTGCTTCAAGCACTTGAGTATCAGTACACTGTAATAGCAGTTGGGTGTCAGTACTCTGTAATAGCACTTGGGTGTCAGTACTGTGTAATAGCACTTGCTCCAAGTACTTGGGTGCCAGTACTCTGTAATAACAATTGTTCAGGCTACTTGAGGGTCACTGCTTTTTGATACCAATTGTTAGTGGAGAATCGACTGGTTCATGGCACTTAAGTGGCCTTTTCCTTGTAATTTTTTTTCTTTATTTGTCCATTTTGGGCCACTGCAGGTGTCTAACAATGAAGAAAGCATCAAATAGGGGGCAGTGATGTGGCCATGGTGCTGCAGCTGGTAGCAAAGCTGGTGCTGCTGGGAGAGGACATTTTTCATTCTTGTCTGTTACACCTTCCTCTGGTGCAAGCAGGTGCCAGCATTTGGAGTGAATTTTTGTAGGCCCCAATACTGCTGGAAGAGGGGTGGAGCCAGAACAAGTTAAGGCTGTCATAGATTATGTGGTACGCAGTGGTACTAGTTTTATGGGATTGCCCTCCACTCACTCCACTTCTGCCAGGAGTGCTGAGACCTCCACCTCCCCCCCTTAAAATCAGCAAGGCTGTCCCAGCCACAAGTCATGGCATCAATAATGCTCTATGATGACACTCCTAGCTAGCATACCATGGGCCATCCACCTGCCCCTGCCCCAGCTGCAGACCTAAGGTTCCCAGATGCCCAACAACTTATGTGGGAGGATGAGGAAGTGGCCAGCAGATCATTACAGGACTCCCTCGATGATCAAGAAACCCTAGTGGCAGCTGTTGCAGCTTTCTGCAATGCTGAGGCTGAGAGGGATGCTAGCAAGGAGGAGTGGGTAGGAGAGGATGCCAGGGGGGCAAAGTCCTAGACCCGGCATGGACTGAAGGCCATCAGAGTTCAGGGGAAGAGTTGGTGCTGGTCACACAGCCCCAGGCAGCCAGAAAAAAAGGGAGAAGGGTGCCAGCGGTCAGTCCATTGCTGCCACTGCCCATCATGCCCAGGGGCTGATGCACGCCAAGGCAGGCTCAAAAGATCTCACCAGTGTGGCATTTTTTCAAGCAGTCCACAGAGGACAACAAACAGGTCATTTGCAATCTGTGCCACTAGTGCCTGAAATGATGGAAAATTCTTAATCATCTCAGCACCACACCCATGATCAGACACCTGCAATCCAAAAATGAGCTGCAGTGGGAGAAACACCTAAAAAACATGGAAACACATGCTTCAGTTGACTTCCACCGCCTCCCCGACGATATTGCCACCTGTTTCCCCACAAAGGGAGGATGTGGGACCACCACCGCCAGTCCACACCATCCCAGGAGGAGGATGTGGGACCACCATCACCAAGCCAGTCCACACCATACCAGGGAAGTGTTCTGCTTTCCACCCCACAAACTTTTGAGAGAAGGTGGAAGTTGAGCTAATCCCACCCATGAGCCCTGGCCCTAAATGCGAATGTTTCCAATTTGCTGGCCTTTGAAATGTTCCCATTCTGCCTGGTGGAGACGGATAGTTTTAAAGATCTGATCTGTTCCACAATGCTATGTTCCCGGCTACTACTTTTTTCTCCACAGGCCATCCCAGTCCTCCAGTTTGTTGAAAAAATAAGATGTGCACTGGAAAATACCATTAGTTCTAGTGTCCATCTCACCACTGACACGTGGACAAGTAAGCATGGGCAGGGACGTTACATCTCTCTAACTGCCCACTGGGTCAATGTAGTGGCTGCTGGGACGGAGCACTTTGACGCATATTCTTCCACCGCCCAGGATTGCTGAAAATCAGTTGGCGCCTCCTGTTTTCTCCTACTCTACTCCCTCCTCTGCTTCCTCCACAGGCAGTCAGCGCAGCCCCTGCACCACCAACTTAAACACTGCCATGGGGAAACAGCAGCATGCAATGCTAAAGCTCATCTGTCTGGCCAAAAGACCCCACATCACCAGGAGCTGTGGACTGGCATCCAGGAGCAGACAGATGCGTGGCTGCTGCTGTTGCACCTGAAGCCTGCCAAGGTTGTGTGCGACAATGGGCATAACCTTGTAACAGCCTTGGGACAAGCCAGGTTGACGCACATCCCTTGCATGGCACATGTGTTCAACTTGGTGATGCAGCAACATGGATCATGATTCTGGACATGACAGAGGTTGGCTACAAAGATCAGAGAGATAGTCAGATGGTGACAGGAATCACACTTGGACATGGTCAGGATGTGGCAAAGGTGGGCAACATGATGTACATTTTCACCTGGTATCGAATCAGCTCCAAGTTGGACAATGAAAGTGAATACCATGTATTTCTCCTAAAAACAAGTGAGTTTTCTCACCTGGCACTGAATCATTCCTTATGTCACAATGTGGTATAGGTCATCAACAACCCAGGGGATTGCTGCATCAGCATGACAAACTGATAATACAGTCAGCGCTGTGTTGTTTCAGGAAGGTGGTTTGTGAATAGCTGCCACCTAGGCCCACTCCTGTTGCTAGGCAATAAGGATACCAAGGTCAATGTTGTGGCAAAGGTGACACAGTTATCAGCAGCCACAGCATTCCTAGCTTGTGATTGATGCTAGGCAACATAACTGTCCATACCAGCATCAGCAGAGCAGATCAGAAACAGGGGGCAAATATTGCAAACTCCATGAAACATTCTGATATTTAAATTGCTTGTGATTCCAAGCAGTAAAACGAAATAATAACACTTATCAGCTTAGGGTAGATTTTCTGAAAATAAATCACCAGTCAAAATGTATTGCATGAAGGTGTCCAATATATGGTGTATTAGGCTTTCATTATCATCATTGTATACTGAATAAAAGTTAAATTAAAGGATAATTTCAATCATAATGTTCCAAGAGAACAGTGCTGATGTCAGTTTGGTTTTGATCATCAAGGTTGTCAGGTCAATTATACCCGTTACTCACAGATGTGTATAGTTAGCACAAGTCTACAATTAATTAGTACATTTAATTCCCATCTGGAGCACATTACCTTGGTTGTGATGTGTGCTGTGAATCTAGCAACTGCTATATGATCCGAAAAAAATGTATATGGTGAACTACTGGGGTAAGATTCCTTGTGATATTGAAAAATGATTTCACACTTAGAAGGTTAAAATAGCATACTACTGTAAACTGTGTGAAATTAAATAAAAGAACGCGCCACTAAGTAATGAATTAGGCCTGCTGAGATTAATACGCTGGGAATGCTACTAAATCCTAGTTCAGAAATACTGATTTGCAGCATTTTACAAGTATACCATTATATACTGCAGGCCCTTTATAGAGGAGAAAGAGGCTACAGCGAATCCCACTCCCACCTCTATGAATCAAAACAAACCTCTTTTTATTTGCTATGTTGCTGTACACTGCTGCCTCTGTGTTATTAAATGAGGCTGTTATCTACAATATTATCCACCAAACATGATACACCTTTAACTAAGAAGTAGGCCTTGCAATCCAAGTTCCAAAATATCGTTCATATTGTCCCATCGGGGCTCACACCCACACATGGACATTGCATTTTCAGGACCTGTTCTGAGTTGCAGCTGGTTTGGTCGCAGTGGCCTTGATTCAATAGAATCAATAGAAAAAAATTCTCATGGTACTGGTAAATGATACTTTTACTCTTTAAGAAAAGCAGTGAACCTTTTTCTCTGTAGTAAAAAGTGTCATTGACTTTCATTGACTTCCTAGCTGGTCAGAGCCGCGGCTATTTTTTTTCAAGTTGAAAAAGTATATATAATTTTCTTTACACTTTACAAATGTGTGCTATTTTGTGTTGCTCTGTCACATATAATCTCAATAAAATACATTTAGTTTGTGGCTTTCACATTTTAAATTGTGAAGAAGGTCAAGAGCCATGAATAAGATTTTCAGGCACTGTAAATTGGTTTTCTAAGCAAATGAGAAGATTTGGGGTCAGGTCAATTGTCCTATTACAATAATATACAGCCGGGTTTTTTTCCAATAGTGTTTCCTGTGCTCTGTGTTTGAGGGCAAGTCAAGCAGTTCCAATGTGTTGAAAGTTTGAAAGACGACATCTGGAGTACTCAGGTGGCTCATCTGCTTCATATTTATGCAAAATTTGTTGGCTTATCAGACTTGTCATCTGAAACAGTTCTTGCTAGACTAAGCACATGATAATAAGAAAAAACAAGGTGAGACATTTTGCTTGAATTCTTCTTCTTTGGCTAAAACAATTATTACAACTGTTTCATTTCTAGGGGCAATGTTGAAGGATGTAATGAAAAAGCACTTGAGGACCCACAACTCACAAGTCGAAGACTGCATTCAAAGATTATGCATAACTACAATATGCATACACACACCAAATTCATGGACTGCCAGTATAGGCCGCAGCAGCTCGCATAAAACAATCCACATCGTATTTTGGAGTAACATAAAAGAAGCAAGAATGTGCAAACAGTTATAGCAAATGTGTAAAAGATTGCATACCCCCGCAATGCTAAGGGATGCCCTATTTAACCCTTTAAGTGCCAGCCTACCTGCAGCATTTCCCACTCCCTGTTGCCAGAGCATTTTTCACTATTTTGCGCTCCCCATGTTCAACTGTAATTTTTGAAGGGATTTTCTGGGACATATTGTTTTTTTCAGCAGAATCTGGGCTTTAACATCATATCTCTTGTTTATCAATTTTGTAGTTTTATCATAATTATTTTGGGCAAAATATGTGAAAGAAAATAAAAAATACACACGTTTTTACATTTTGCAGTGTTTTTTTTTAATCGAAAATAAAGGTTTATCAATAAAAACATATTGAGAGTAAAAGCCCCATTTCTCCCGGTTACAACGGTACCACACATGTATTAGTAGACACCCTTTCCTGCCCAGGAGACCCCAGAAACTGCAAAGAGCGCTAGAGGAGATTTTCAGATAAAATACAAATACTTTGCGCTCCTCGCAGTTTTTCAAAAAATACAACCCTTTACATTTGAAATACCCCCCACAAACTATATATTTTTGGAAAGTGCACAATTCAAGGTTTCTAAGCATACTAGGCTTGTTGGCGTGGGTCCATTGGTTTGAACTCTATTGATTGGCAGAATCTCTGGTTCCAAAGGATTTCGCTAAAAAAAAAAGCAAAAAGCAGATTCAAAACCATATTTTCCTATAAAAACAATAAGCAAGCAAGAAGTAACGCAGTAAATCTGAAAGCACAACATCTGCTGAACAAAATAATACCCCACATGCATAGGTACGTTGAAGTGTAGAGTTGCCAAACACCCCAAAGTCAAGCATGCGTTTGAGGGTAATTTTACTTGAAAAAATCAGCGGCGCACACAAAGTGCGCACCTTGCAGTTTCTCCAAATTTACAACCCTTTACATTTGAAATACCCACCACAAACTATATATTTTTGGAAAGTACATACCTCAAGGTTTCTAAGCCTACTGGGCTTGTTGACGTCGGTGACTTCCTTCGGAATCTATTGATTGGCAGAATCTCTGGTTCCAAAGGATTTCGCTAAAAAAATAAGCAAAAAGCAGATTGAAAAACATTTTTTCCTATAAAAACAATAAGCAAGCAAGAAGTAATGCAGTAAATCTGAAAGCACAACATCTGCTGAACAAAACAATACCCCACATGCATAGGTACTTTGAAGTGTAGAGTTGCCAAACACCCCAAAGTCAAGCATGCGTTTGAGGGTAATTTTACTTGAAAAAATCAGCGGCGCACACAAAGTGCGCACCTTGCAGTTTCTCCAAATTTACAACCCTTTACATTTGAAATACCCCCCACAAACTATATATTTTTGGAAAGTACATACCTCAAGGTTTCTAAGCCTACTGGGCTTGTTGACGTCGGTGACTTCCTTCGGAATCTATTGATTGGCAGAATCTCTGGTTCCAAAGGATTTCGCTAAAAAAATAAGCAAAAAGCAGATTGAAAAACATTTTTTCCTATAAAAACAATAAGCAAGCAAGAAGTAACGCAGTAAATCTGAAAGCACAACATCTGCTGAACAAAACAATACCCCACATGCATAGGTACTTTGAAGTGTAGACTTGCCAAACACCCCAAAGTCAAGCATGCGTTTGAGGGTAATTTTACTTGAAAAAATCAGCGGCGCACACAAAGTGCGCACCTTGCAGTTTCTCCAAATTTACAACCCTTTACATTTGAAATACCCCCCACAAACTATATATTTTTGGAAAGTACATACCTCAAGGTTTCTAAGCCTACTGGGCTTGTTGACGTCGGTGACTTCCTTCGGAATCTATTGATTGGCAGAATCTCTGGTTCCAAAGGATTTCGCTAAAAAAAAAAGCAAAAAGCAGATTCAAAACCATATTTTCCTATAAAAACAATAAGCAAGCAAGAAGTAACGCAGTAAATCTGAAAGCACAACATCTGCTGAACAAAATAATACCCCACATGCATAGGTACGTTGAAGTGTAGACTTGCCAAACACCCCAAAGTCAAGCATGCGTTTGAGGGTAATTTTACTTGAAAAAATCAGCGGCGCACACAAAGTGCGCACCTTGCAGTTTCTCCAAATTTACAACCCTTTACATTTGAAATACCCCCCACAAACTATATATTTTTGGAAAGTACATACCTCAAGGTTTCTAAGCCTACTGGGCTTGTTGACGTCGGTGACTTCCTTTGGAATCTATTGATTGGCAGAATCTCTGGTTCCAAAGGATTTCGCTAAAAAAATAAGCAAAAAGCAGATTGAAAAACATTTTTTCCTATAAAAACAATAAGCAAGCAAGAAGTAACACAGTAAATCTGAAAGCACAACGGCTGCTGAACAAAACAATACCCCACATGCATAGGTACTTTGAAGTGTAGAGTTGCCAAACACCCCAAAGTCAAGCATGCGTTTGAGGGTAATTTTACTTGAAAAAATCAGCGGCGCACACAAAGTGCGCACCTTGCAGTTTCTCCAAATTTACAACCCTTTACATTTGAAATACCCCCCACAAACTATATATTTTTGGAAAGTACATACCTCAAGGTTTCTAAGCCTACTGGGCTTGTTGACGTCGGTGACTTCCTTCGGAATCTATTGATTGGCAGAATCTCTGGTTCCAAAGGATTTCGCTAAAAAAATAAGCAAAAAGCAGATTGAAAAACATTTTTTCCTATAAAAACAATAAGCAAGCAAGAAGTAACGCAGTAAATCTGAAAGCACAACGGCTGCTGAACAAAACAATACCCCACATGCATAGGTACTTTGAAGTGTAGACTTGCCAAACACCCCAAAGTCAAGCATGCGTTTGAGGGTAATTTTACTTGAAAAAATCAGCGGCGCACACAAAGTGCGCACCTTGCAGTTTCTCCAAATTTACAACCCTTTACATTTGAAATACCCCCCACAAACTATATATTTTTGGAAAGTACATACCTCAAGGTTTCTAAGCCTACTGGGCTTGTTGACGTCGGTGACTTCCTTCGGAATCTATTGATTGGCAGAATCTCTGGTTCCAAAGGATTTCGCTAAAAAAAAAAGCAAAAAGCAGATTCAAAACCATATTTTCCTATAAAAACAATAAGCAAGCAAGAAGTAACGCAGTAAATCTGAAAGCACAACATCTGCTGAACAAAATAATACCCCACATGCATAGGTACGTTGAAGTGTAGAGTTGCCAAACACCCCAAAGTCAAGCATGCGTTTGAGGGTAATTGTACTTGAAAAAATCAGCGGCGCACACAAAGTGCGCACCTTGCAGTTTCTCCAAATTTACAACCCTTTACATTTGAAATACCCCCCACAAACTATATATTTTTGGAAAGTACATACCTCAAGGTTTCTAAGCCTACTGGGCTTGTTGACGTCGGTGACTTCCTTTGGAATCTATTGATTGGCAGAATCTCTGGTTCCAAAGGATTTCGCTAAAAAAATAAGCAAAAAGCAGATTGAAAAACATTTTTTCCTATAAAAACAATAAGCAAGCAAGAAGTAACGCAGTAAATCTGAAAGCACAACGGCTGCTGAACAAAACAATACCCCACATGCATAGGTACTTTGAAGTGTAGACTTGCCAAACACCCCAAAGTCAAGCATGCGTTTGAGGGTAATTTTACTTGAAAAAATCAGCGGCGCACACAAAGTGCGCACCTTGCAGTTTCTCCAAATTTACAACCCTTTACATTTGAAATACCCCCCACAAACTATATATTTTTGGAAAGTACATACCTCAAGGTTTCTAAGCCTACTGGGCTTGTTGACGTCGGTGACTTCCTTCGGAATCTATTGATTGGCAGAATCTCTGGTTCCAAAGGATTTCGCTAAAAAAATAAGCAAAAAGCAGATTCAAAACCATATTTTCCTATAAAAACAATAAGCAAGCAAGAAGTAACGCAGTAAATCTGAAAGCACAACATCTGCTGAACAAAACAATACCCCACATGCATAGGTACTTTGAAGGGTACAGTTACCAATCACCCAAAACTAACACATGCGCTATGGAAAAACAAAACAATTTCTTACCTGTTCTAAGAAGTGCAAGTAGGATACTGTAGCTGTGCCATCAGATTATAGGATACTGTAGCTGTGCCATCAGATTATAGGATACTGTAGCTGTGCCATCAGATTATAGGATACTGTAGCTGTGCCATCAGATTATAGGATACTGTAGCTGTGCCATCAGATTATAGGATACTGTAGCTGTGCCATCAGATTATAGGATACTGTAGCTGTGTCATCAGATTATAGGATACTGTAGCTGTGTCATCAGACTATAAGATCAGTGCAGTGATCAATGACCAATATTAGGAATCAAGGACCTGAAATTGGTCACATTTTATCATCACTTGCCACAAGTAACCAGCTGCTCCTGCTCCACCATTTCCCTTCGGATTAGCAACAGCGAAAAGAAACTAAAAGAAAATAAAATATAATGGCAACACAAAATACCTAAGAAACCTAATCCTAAAAGGGGCCTACCTACCAAAAAAAAAAATGCATTGCTCAATAATTTAGTTGAGTATGGTATACCTCAAAACAATCTTCGAGGCATAACCCGGGTTGGCTGGGACAGGTCGGGCAATAATACCGCACATCTCTTCTAATGCCACGCTTCCTACAAACCCTACAAGCTCTCTGGGGATACCGCTTTCTACCAATTTCAGGAAGCAACTTTATAAAGTGCTTCCCTACTAATCTGGCCTGGTTGTCATTGCTAGGCAGATCTGGTTCTTCCGCAGTATCCCCAAACAACAAAGCAGGGAGTAACTGCTGCTGGTATTTTATGTACGATAAATTGGAGCCTGGCACTGCTGCCTTGAAGGCAACAAAGCTGTTGTAGGTTGCCATTTGGACCAAATGGATAGCAACTTTAGTGTACCAGGCTCGAGTTTTTCGGGTGGCGTTGTAATAAGTTAATATTTGGTCCGTTTTATCAACGCCACCCATGAATTTATTATAATCGGTTATGCAACGTGGCTTTTGGGAAGGGGCTCGGGGACCACGTTGCCTTACATTCACAACTGACTCATCGTGGAGTGTTGTCAGAAGGAATACATTTTTTTTGCCCATGTATTTCATGGCCAGGACCTCATCGCTTCTTAGAGCATAAGACTCCCCCCTTTTTAATTTTTTTTCAAGTAGTGGCCTGGGCAATCCTTTGCGTTTAGGGTTGATGGTGCCGCAGGCCGGGGTATCCAACGAATAAAGGGCGCGAAATAAGGGGATGCTGGTATAGAAGTTGTCCACATATAAGTGGTAACCTCTACCCAACAATGGAGTCATAAGGTCCCAAACGATCTTTCCACTTATTGACAAATCAAGGGGACAACCAGGGGGGTCCAGATAGGTGTCCTTTCCTTCATAGATTCGAAAATATTTGATGTAGCCGGTCACACTATCGCATAATTGGTAAAATTTAATCCCGTAGCGGGCACGCTTGCTAGGGATATATTGCCGAAAAACAATGCGCCCTTTGAAAAGCAGTAGTGACTCGTCAATTGATAATTTTTGGCCGGGGGTGTACACTACTGCGAAGCGATCTGACAGGCTGTTGAGCAGGGGCCGTAATTTATGCAGCCTGTCGTGACCGGGCTCACCACGGGGAATAGCAGTGGAATTGTCGTTAAAATGCAGAAACCGCAGTAAAATTTGGTAGCGGTTTCTGGACATTACGGCCGGAAATAATGGAGTTGCCAATATGGTTTGGGTATCCCAGTAGGAGGAAATACTAAATTTTTTTAGGATACCCATTGCTAGAGTGAGCCCCCAAAATTTCTTTATCTCACTCAAATTTGTGGGATGCCATGCCTGAGCTCGGGCGTGCCTCTGCTGGGGGTTTTGCGCTAAGACCTGCTCGGCATACAGATTGGTATAGAAGACCATATCCAGTAGGATGGCTTCTGTGAGGAACAATTTGAAAAAGTCAATGACACCAAAATTTGTGGTGTCTACATTGACCCCGGGGACCGAATCAAAAGGGGGAATTTCGGGGGAAATATTATTAGGAGGCCTCCACGCAGACGCTCCTTCACCAGCTGCAGCACTCGATGCCTCATCCTGCACTACACTCGCCTGAAGCGTGGCCTCACTTTGTGCGGTACTATCCCTTCTACGGTGGCTACTACTGGTAGCACTGCGCGGCTGTGTTTCCTCAGTAGAGTATACACTGTCTGACTCGCTATCTGATGGGAAGAACTCAGACCCTGACTCACTAAAATCTTCCGAGTCAGACGCCATCAGGTAAGCCGCAGCTTCCTGTGCAGTGTACCGCTTACCAGCCATACCCCAATGCAAACAAAAATCTAAAAAAAAAGGCTAAAACTAAAGGCTAAAACTAAAGGCTAAAACTAAAGGCTAAAACTAAAGGCTAAAACTAAAGGCTAAAACTAAAGGCTAAAACTAAAGACAAATTACAAAAAAATACAATACAATAAAACAAAGCAAAAAAAACAGACAAAAATAGAAATAAAAGTGTATAGTTACAACCCGATGAGAAGTGGTGGAGTCAGGAGCAGCAGGTCACGGGATCCCAGCTAGGCTCCCAAAAGGAGGAAGGGGCTAAGGTCCCAAAAGGAGGAAGGGGCCAAGGTCCCAAAAGGAGGAAGGGGCCAAGGTCCAAAAAGGAGGAAGGGGCCAAGGTCCAAAAAAGGAGGAAGGGGCCAAGGTCCAAAAAGGAGGAAGGGGCCAAGGTCCAAAAAGGAGGAAGGGGCCAAGGTCCAAAAAGGAGGAAGGGGCCAAGGTCCCAAAAGAGCACGGTCCAAACAAAAAGCAGTAGCGATATTCAAATCTCAGCGAATCACCTAAAAGTTAAGATTAGGGAGTGTGGGTGAACTGAATGCCTGATAATAACTACCTGATCCCCCAATCTAACGACACATGCATGGCCAATAGCCGCACTATGCTATAGCTAGAGCGGTGGTAAGGTAAGTTTTACTGGGGATTCACTCTACTAGCGCACTGGATTGGATGAGCGGCTGCACCTGCGCAGTAGAAGCGGGGTGAGGTGATTTGATCTGGGCATTCGGGGGGGGTTTCACAGTGACCTCCCCCTGACCCTGCCTCCATTAGGATATTGGGGTGTATAATGGGGTGCACCCCACCCCTTTCTCTTACCGTCTCGTTGGCGGCTGTGACTGGCATCAGGAAGCCCCGGGGCCCCCAGTTCTTCTCCACCATCAGCCGGTCCCGTCCCCGGTGCTGCAGGCGGCCGCCGCCATAAGCCGCATAACAAGCCAGAGCCAGCCCGGCCCCGGCCGCACCCGCCACCATCACCCGAGATGTGCCGCCACCGGGCACCGGCGCCCAGGACCAAAAAAACCAAGGGCCCTCAGCGAGACCCCACCCCTTGTCCCACCTCTGCCCCGTCCCTGTTCTGGGGATGAGTGTGGATGGAGGCATGAGTGTGGATGGAGGCATGAGTGTGGATGGAGGCATGAGTGTGGATGGAGGGGTGACAGGGGCACAGGCTGGGGATGAGTGTGGATGGAGGGATGACAGGGGCAGGCTGGGGATGAGTGTGGATGGAGGGGTGACAGGGGCAGGCTGGGGATAGGTGCAGATGGAGGGATGGGTGGCAGGGGCAGGCTGGAGATAGGTGCGGATGGATGGATGGATGGATGGGTGGCAGGGGCCGGCTGGAGATAGGTGCGGATGGATGGATGGATGGGTGGCAGGGGCAGGCTGGAGATAGGTGCGGATGGATGGATGGACGGATGGATGGGTGGCAGGGGCCGGCTGGAGATAGGTGCGGATGGATGGATGGATGGGTGGCAGGGGCAGGCTGGAGATAGGTGCGGATGGATGGATGGATGGATGGGTGGCAGGCTGGAGATAGGTGCGGATGGATGGATGGATGGATGGATGGGTGGCAGGCTGGAGATAGGTGCGGATGGATGGATGGGTGGCAGGGGCAGGCTGGAGATAGGTGCGGATGGATGGATGGGTGGCAGGGGCAGGCTGGAGATAGGTGCGGATGGATGGATGGATGGATGGGTGGCAGGGGCAGGCTGGAGATAGGTGCGGATGGATGGATGGATGGGTGGCAGGGGCAGGCTGGAGATAGGTGCGGATGGATGGATGGATGGGTGGCAGGGGCAGGCTGGAGATAGGTGCGGATGGATGGATGGATGGGTGGCAGGGGCAGGCTGGAGATAGGTGCGGATGGATGGATGGGTGGCAGGGGCAGGCTAGAGATAGGTGCGGATGGATGGATGGGTGGCAGGGGCAGGCTGGAGATAGGTGCGGATGGATGGATGGGTGGCAGGGGCAGGCTGGAGATAGGTGCGGATGGATGGGTGCCAGGGGCAGGCTGGAGATAGGTGCGGATGGATGGATGGGTGGCAGGGGCAGGCTGGAGATAGGTGCGGATGGATGGATGGATGGATGGGTGGCAGGGGCAGGCTGGAGATAGGTGCGGATGGATGGATGGGTGGCAGGGGCAGGCTGGAGATAGGTGCGGATGGATGGATGGGTGGCAGGGGCAGGCTGGAGATAGGTGCGGATGGATGGATGGGTGGCAGGGGCAGGCTGGAGATAGGTGCGGATGGATGGATGGATGGATGGGTGGCAGGGGCAGGCTGGAGATAGGTGCGGATGGATGGATGGATGGGTGGCAGGGGCAGGCTGGAGATAGGTGCGGATGGATGGATGGATGGATGGGTGGCAGGGGCAGGCTGGAGATAGGTGCGGATGGATGGATGGATGGATGGGTGGCAGGGGCAGGCTGGAGATAGGTGCGGATGGATGGATGGGTGGCAGGGGCAGGCTGGAGATAGGTGCGGATGGATGGATGGGTGGCAGGGGCAGGCTGGAGATAGGTGCGGATGGATGGATGGGTGGCAGGGGCAGGCTGGAGATAGGTGCGGATGGATGGATGGGTGGCAGGGGCAGGCTGGAGATAGGTGCGGATGGATGGATGGATGGGTGGCAGGGGCAGGCTGGAGATAGGTGCGGATGGATGGATGGATGGATGGGTGGCAGGGGCAGGCTGGAGATAGGTGCGGATGGATGGATGGATGGACGGATGGGTGGCAGGGGCAGGCTGGAGATAGGTGCGGATGGATGGATGGGTGGCAGGGGCAGGCTGGAGATAGGTGCGGATGGATGGATGGATGGACGGATGGGTGGCAGGGGCAGGCTGGAGATAGGTGCGGATGGATGGATGGGTGGCAGGGGCCGGCTGGAGATAGGTGCGGATGGATGGATGGATGGATGGAGGGATGGGTGGCAGGAGCAGGCTGGAGATAGGTGCGGATGGATGGATGGATGGGTGGCAGGGGCAGACTGGAGATAGGTGCGGATGGATGGATGGATGGGTGGCAGGGGCAGGCTGGAGATAGGTGCGGATGGATGGATGGATGGATGGCAGGGGCAGGCTGGAGATAGGTGCGGATGGATGGATGGATGGATGGGTGGCAGGGGCAGGCTGGAGATAGGTGCGGATGGATGGATGGATGGATGGGTGGCAGGGGCAGGCTGGAGATAGGTGCGGATGGATGGATGGGTGGCAGGGGCAGGCTGGAGATAGGTGCGGATGGATGGATGGGTGGCAGGGGCAGGCTGGAGATAGGTGCGGATGGATGGATGGGTGGCAGGGGCAGGCTGGAGATAGGTGCGGATGGATGGATGGATGGGTGGCAGGGGCAGGCTGGAGATAGGTGCGGATGGATGGATGGGTGGCAGGGGCAGGCTGGAGATAGGTGCGGATGGATGGATGGATGGATGGATGGGTGGCAGGGGCAGGCTGGAGATAGGTGCGGATGGATGGATGGACGGATGGGTGGCAGGGGCAGGCTGGAGATAGGTGCGGATGGATGGATGGGTGGCAGGGGCAGGCTGGAGATAGGTGCGGATGGATGGATGGATGGATGGGTGGCAGGGGCAGGCTGGAGATAGGTGCGGATGGATGGATGGATGGATGGGTGGCAGGGGCAGGCTGGAGATAGGTGCGGATGGATGGATGGATGGATGGGTGGCAGGGGCAGGCTGGAGATAGGTGCGGATGGATGGATGGGTGGCAGGGGCAGGCTGGAGATAGCTGCGGATGGATGGATGGGTGGCAGGGGCAGGCTGGAGATAGGTGCGGATGGATGGATGGATGGGTGGCAGGGGCAGGCTAGAGATAGGTGCGGATGGATGGATGGATGGGTGGCAGGGGCAGGCTGGAGATAGGTGCGGATGGATGGATGGATGGATGGGTGGCAGGGGCAGGCTGGAGATAGGTGCAGATGGATGGATGGATGGGTGGCAGGGGCCGGCTGGAGATAGGTGCGGATGGATGGATGGGTGGCAGGGGCAGGCTGGAGATAGGTGCGGATGGATGGATGGGTGGCAGGGGCAGGCTGGAGATAGGTGCGGATGGATGGATGGATGGGTGGCAGGGGCAGGCTGGAGATAGGTGCGGATGGATGGATGGGTGGCAGGGGCAGGCTGGAGATAGGTGCGGATGGATGGATGGATGGATGGATGGGTGGCAGGGGCAGGCTGGAGATAGGTGCGGATGGATGGATGGATGGGTGGCAGGGGCAGGCTGGAGATAGGTGCGGATGGATGGATGGATGGATGGATGGGTGGCAGGGGCAGGCTGGAGATAGGTGCGGATGGATGGATGGATGGACGGATGGGTGGCAGGGGCAGGCTGGAGATAGGTGCGGATGGATGGATGGATAGATGGGTGGCAGGGGCAGGCTGGAGATAGGTGCGGATGGATGGATGGGTGGCAGGGGCAGGCTGGATATAGGTGCGGATGGATGGATGGATGGATGGGTGGCAGGGGCAGGCTGGAGATAGGTGCGGATGGATGGATGGGTGGCAGGGGCAGGCTGGAGATAGGTGCGGATGGATGGATGGGTGGATGGGTGGCAGGGGCAGGCTGGAGATAGGTGTGGATGGATGGATGGGTGGCAGGGGCAGGCTGGAGATAGGTGCGGATGGATGGATGGGTGGCAGGGGCAGGCTGGAGATAGGTGCGGATGGATGGATGGATGGGTGGCAGGGGCAGGCTAGAGATAGGTGCGGATGGATGGATGGATGAGTGGCAGGGGCAGGCTGGAGATAGGTGCGGATGGATGGATGGATGGATGGGTGGCAGGGGCAGGCTGGAGATAGGTGCGGATGGATGGATGGATGGATGGGTGGCAGGGGCAGGCTGGAGATAGGTGCGGATGGATGGATGGATGGGTGGCAGGGGCAGGCTGGAGATAGGTGCGGATGGATGGATGGATGGGTGGCAGGGGCAGGCTGGAGATAGGTGCGGATGGATGGACGGTTGGCAGGGGCAGGCTGGAGATAGGTGCGGATGGATGGATGGGTGGCAGGGGCAGGCTGGAGATAGGTGCGGATGGATGGATGGATGGATGGGTGGCAGGGGCAGGCTAGAGATAGGTGCGGATGGATGGATGGGTGGCAGGGGCAGGCTGGAGATAGGTGCGGATGGATGGATGGGTGGCAGGGGCAGGCTGGAGATAGGTGCGGATGGATGGATGGATGGGTGGCAGGGGCAGGCTGGAGATAGGTGCGGATGGATGGATGGATGGGTGGCAGGGGCAGGCTGGAGATAGGTGCGGATGGATGGATGGATGGATGGGTGGCAGGGGCAGGCTGGAGATAGGTGCGGATGGATGGATGGATGGATGGGTGGCAGGGGCAGGCTGGAGATAGGTGCGGATGGATGGATGGGTGGCAGGGGCAGGCTGGAGATAGGTGCGGATGGATGGATGGGTGGCAGGGGCAGGCTGGAGATAGGTGCGGATGGATGGATGGATGGGTGGCAGGGGCAGGCTGGATATAGGTGCGGATGGATGGATGGATGGATGGGTGGCAGGGGCAGGCTGGAGATAGGTGCGGATGGATGGATGGATAGATGGGTGGCAGGGGCAGGCTGGAGATAGGTGCGGATGGATGGATGGGTGGCAGGGGCAGGCTGGAGATAGGTGCGGATGGATGGATGGGTGGCAGGGGCCGGCTGGAGATAGGTGCGGATGGATGGATGGATGGGTGGCAGGGGCAGGCTGGAGATAGGTGCGGATGGATGGATGGATGGATGGATGGGTGGCAGGGGCCGGCTGGAGATAGGTGCGGATGGATGGATGGATGGATGGATGGATGGGTGGCAGGGGCAGGCTGGAGATAGGTGCGGATGGATGGATGGATGGGTGGCAGGGGCAGGCTGGAGATAGGTGCGGATGGATGGATGGATGGGTGGCAGGGGCAGGCTGGAGATAGGTGCGGATGGATGGATGGATGGATGGCAGGGGCAGGCTGGAGATAGGTGCGGATGGATGGATGGATGGATGGGTGGCAGGGGCAGGCTGGAGATAGGTGCGGATGGATGGATGGATGGATGGGTGGCAGGGGCAGGCTGGAGATAGGTGCGGATGGATGGATGGGTGGCAGGGGCAGGCTGGAGATAGGTGCGGATGGATGGATGGGTGGCAGGGGCAGGCTGGAGATAGGTGCGGATGGATGGATGGGTGGCAGGGGCAGGCTGGAGATAGGTGCGGATGGATGGATGGGTGGCAGGGGCAGGCTGGAGATAGGTGCGGATGGATGGATGGATGGGTGGCAGGGGCAGGCTGGAGATAGGTGCGGATGGATGGATGGATGGGTGGCAGGGGCAGGCTGGAGATAGGTGCGGATGGATGGATGGATGGACGGATGGGTGGCAGGGGCAGGCTGGAGATAGGTGCGGATGGATGGATGGGTGGCAGGGGCCGGCTGGAGATAGGTGCGGATGGATGGATGGATGGATGGAGGGATGGGTGGCAGGAGCAGGCTGGAGATAGGTGCGGATGGATGGATGGATGGGTGGCAGGGGCAGGCTGGAGATAGGTGCGGATGGATGGATGGATGGGTGGCAGGGGCAGGCTGGAGATAGGTGCGGATGGATGGATGGATGGATGGCAGGGGCAGGCTGGAGATAGGTGCGGATGGATGGATGGATGGATGGGTGGCAGGGGCAGGCTGGAGATAGGTGCGGATGGATGGATGGATGGATGGGTGGCAGGGGCAGGCTGGAGATAGGTGCGGATGGATGGATGGGTGGCAGGGGCAGGCTGGAGATAGGTGCGGATGGATGGATGGGTGGCAGGGGCAGGCTGGAGATAGGTGCGGATGGATGGATGGGTGGCAGGGGCAGGCTGGAGATAGGTGCGGATGGAT
>CM051235.1:271834669-272017169 GCA_027917425.1 Gastrophryne carolinensis
TGGGCGATCTTTTGATCTCAGCTTCTTCCTTCCGTCAGGCGGAGCTGGACATCCACCAGGTGGTGTCGACTCTGGAGAGGTTCGGGTGGGTGATCAACCGCCCCAAGTCCTCTCTCTCCCTCTCTCTCTCTGATTTCATTCCTGGGCATGAATCTGGATACCATTCAGGCCAGAGTGTTTCTACCCCAGACCAAGGTGCAGGGGATTCTGGATCTGATCCGCTTTCTTCTGGCCAGTCCTTGTCCCTCTATCCGACAGGGGATGAAACTGGTGGGCTTGATGGTGTCCTCCTTCGAGGCGGTACCGTTTGCACAGTTTCACATGAGATCTCTTCAACTTCACCTTTTGACGCATTGGGACAGGTGTCCGCAGTCATTGGATCAACCTTTCAGGATGTCTCACAGGGTTCGGCAGTCCCTTCGGTGGTGGCTGGAGTCGAGCAACCTGTTGAAGGGCAGATCTTTTCTGGTCCCTTGTTGGGAGACGGTTACCACGGATGCCAGCCTGTCGGGCTGGGGAGGTTATTGGAAAAGTCATCAGTTCAGTGGGGTGTGGGGTCCTCAGGCTCACACCCCCATCAATGTCTTGGAGCTCAGAGCCATCCGGCTGGTTCTGGCACGGCTGACCTCACATTTACAGGGTCTGCCGGTTCAGGTTCATTCAGACAACCGAACGGCGGTAGCTTACATCAATCACCAAGGAGGGACTTGCAGCAGGAGTGCCCTCAGGGAAGTGTCTCTGATCCTGCACTGGGCAGAGAGCAATGTTCCTTGCATTTCGGCGGTCTACATTCCGGGAGTGGAGAACACGGAGGCGGATTCCCTGAGCAGGGGATCCTCTCGCCAAGGAGAGTGGTCTCTCAACCCCGAGGTTTTTCTGGATCTTTGCCGCAAGTGGGGGACTCCGGAGGGGGATCTCTTTGCCTCAAGACGCAATCACAAACTTCCAGCCTTTGTGTCTCTTTCTCAGGATCCTCTATCTCTGGCGGTGGATGCCTTGTCCCTTGCTTGGAAGGATCTGGGTTTTATGTACCCGTTTCCGCCCGTCTCCATGCTGGGCAAGGTAGTTCGCAAACTGGTTCTAGAAGGGGCACCAGCAATTCTGGTGGCTCCAAGGTGGCCAAGAAGGGTTTGGTACGCAGGCGTTGTAAGGCTGGCCGTAGATCAGTACCGGCTTCCCATGTTGCCGGATCTGTTATCTCAGGGTCTACTACTTTACCCCAATTTACAAACGCTGGCTTTGACGGCTTGGCTGCTGAAACCTTCATTCTGAAGGAGGAAGGCTTGTCTGCGGCCGTTGTTCAGACCTTGATTAGAGCTAGGAAGCGGTCCTCTTCTGGCATTTACTATAGGACTTGGAGGTCCTATATTGATTGGTGTGAGGCTAGGGCCTTGCCTTGTAGGGTGTTTTCGATTCCTAGGATTTTGGAGTTTCTTCAGCATAACCTGGATCTTGGGTTCCAGCTTAGTACTTTGAAAGGACAGGTTTCTGCTCTGTCGGTTTTCTTCCAGAGGTCTTTTGCCTTAAACCCGCTGGTTAAGACTTTATTCTAAGTATACAGTACGTCCTGCTCCAGATATAGTACTTACACTTGGGTTATCCTCCGCCAGATGGCGCTGTGCACTGCAGACATGCAAAAACAGGCTCCTCCCAGCCCTTCATATACCCAGGGACCTCCCACAAATCCCCAGATTTCTCTGCAGTGCTGACTGCGAAGACATGAAGTATCACTCTCTCGCAGGTGAGCGGGGCTATTACAGCCTGCGGCCCTGTTGGACTACTCCCACCCGTCCTATTTGTGATGTGCCCTGCTCCACCGCAGTCCCCCACCAAAGGGTAGGCGGTTTAGGGCTGATGGTGAGCCTTTAGGGGATGCCCCTCCCGCATCATTGCCCCACGCCCCGTGTAGCGGTGGACCCTGTGTAAAGGGTCGCCATCCTCCCTCGTTCCCCCCCTTAGCCCTGGGGGAAAGAAAGGGGGGGGAGGGGTTTGTGAGTATGGCAGCCTCAGTGTACCCTATTACACGCTTATGGCCTTAGTATCGCGTTTGACTGGGAATGGGTGTCAGAGGCGCGCATTTTACTTGTATTGGTCGCCGCTGCGCCTTTCCTATATGGTTGTACTGCATGGGCGGCGGTGGCTTTGCAGATGCTGCGGTAATCCACTCGATCAATTTCCTTCAGGCGTCACTGCCCTGTTTTCTCTATTGGCTACGCGTTTATGGAGCTTCGCGCTCTCCAGAGGGGGGTGGGACCCTGGCTTGGCGTGCTCCGCGTCAGTCAGCTCTGGCCCGCCCTTTCGAGGTTCGCTTGGCGCCATTTTTACTCGCGCGCGTGGTGAAGACCGTCCTCCCCCTCTGTCTGTAAGTGCCCTCGCGGGCGACTTTATATTACCTTTATTACTCCCTTGCGCATGGCTCTGACATTCTTGTTCCCTTTATGTCTTTCAGACCGTGGATTCCGGTGGCTTCTCCCGGCCCAGTGTAGCTCCCGGTTGAGACTATTAAATTTACTCCCACTTCCCCGCGGGTTATTGGGGCATCCAGGGTAGCTTACAGCGTCAATCCCTACTTGCTTATTGTGCCGATTAAATCACCATATTTAGGCGTCCCAGGATATTGTGAACGGGGTTCCTTCGGGACAAGCCCGGCTGTGTGTAGCTTGTGGGGTCTTACCTAGCAGCGGTGACAATGCACGGGTCTGTGTTCCTTGTGCACAGCAGGCGTTATCGGTTCTTCCCACCTCTTAAGTGGCTGGGCCTGCACCTCGCCTCACTTCACCTACTCCCCCAAGCCTGAGTCTAACCCCCAATACCAGCGGGGATTCTCATCCTGATGTGGCTACTAGACTGGCCAGTGTTGAAAGATTGCTTGCTAACTCATTAGCGCGTAAGGCCACCGCTAAGAGGCGGCATTTAACCCCTGACTCTGCTCTTTTCCCTATGGAATCTGATGAGTTGTTGCATCCTTACGGCCATACCCCCTCGGACGAAGGGGAGCTGTTCTCTGACTCGGGGTCTTATGACGAGGAGTCAAGGGGTCATGACGAGTCTGGTTCCGAGCACTGGACCCTGGATGATATTGACAGACTGCTGGTTCAGATTTTTGAGGTTTTGTCCATCTCCCCCCCCCCCTGTTGCGGCTCCCAGGCAAAGTGGTGAGCTTTTTCATACTGCTAAGGCTCGTCTGGAATTTCCCAAGCAAACCCATTTCAATAGCCTCGTGCTTAAAGAATGGGAACATCCCAGCAGACTTCCTGGGATCCCTAAGAGTGTGGATAGGAAGTATCCCTTCCCGGCTGACTTGGTTAATTGCTGGTCATCGCCCCCCGAGGTTGATGCTCCTATTCTAGGGTTGTCCAACACCTCTATTATGCACTCCCCTGACACTACTACGCTACAGGACTCTGAGGACCGGCGTATTGATCAATTGGCATGCCATGCCTTTGCATTTGGGGGAGCGACCCTGCGCCCGGTTTGCGCCTTAGCCATTACGGCAGTAGCGCTCAGGGCCATGGTCAGGAATGCACTCGATGGCACAGACGAGTTGCCACCTGATACTGTCAATGCACTGTCTAACTGTGATGTGTTTGTAAACTTTATCCTGTCGGCATCGGACGATGCTATAAGGATGTGTGCCAGGTCTTCTGCCCTGGCGGTAGCTATACGCCGCGCGGTTTGGTTGCGACAATGGGCTGCTGACAATGCCGCTAAGAAGGCCCTTACTGGGCTTCCATTTAAGGGGCTGCGCCTGTTTGGGGACCGTCTAGACCTCTTCGCCAAAGGAGGCAAGTTGCCCCAGCGCAGGTGGCAGATTCAGCCTTTTCGAGGCCAGGGCACTCTTTCACTCCCCTACCATGGGGCTAAACAGGGAAAAGGGGTGTCCTTTGCTGGGTCCCGCGCAGATTCCTGGCACAGGAATAGAGGACGCCGTCCCGGTTCCTCCTGGGGGCCCAAAGCCCCTCCCAAGACCCCTCAGGCATGAGGGGGCGCCCTTGCCTGTCAGGGTGGGGGGACGTCTACAGCACTTCGAGCATGTCTGGAGGCGCCACGTCTCAGACCAGTGGATTCAGGAGGTAGTGTCCTCTAGCTACAAGATAGAATTTGCTGTACGGCCCCCCACCAGATTCATTGGGTCCCGAATTCCTCAGGACCCTGCCTCAGCTCAGGTTTTGTTGCTGGCCGTGCAGGGTCTCCTGGATCTAGGGGTCATTTGCAAGATCCCCTTAGGAGACAGGGGCATGGGATTTTATTCCAACCTTTTCACAGTACCCAAGAAGGATGGGTCAGTCAGGCCCATTCTGGATTTAAAAATCCTCAACAAATTTGTCAAGAACAGACACTTTCGCATGGAAACTCTGCGCTCGGCCATTGGCTCTCTGCGCCCAGGGGACTTTGACATCCCTAGACATCAAGGATGCTTACCTTCACGTCCCGGTGTTTCCAGGACACCAAAGGTTTCTCAGATTTGCACTGAAAGATCAGCATTACCAATTTTGTGGCCTTGCCATTTGGCCTCACGTCGGCTCCCAGGGTGTTAACCAAGGTGCTGGCAGGGGTGATGTCCCTGATAAGGCTAAGGGGCATACGAGTTTTGCCCTACCTGGACGATATACTCATCACCTCTCGGTCTCTGCGGCAGGCAGAGTTGGACACTCAGCTGGTAGTGTCCACCCTGGAGTCCTTCGGCTGGGTGATCAATTACCCCAAGTCCTCTCTGTCCCCCTCCTCGGTGACTCCGTTCCTGGGAATGATTCTGGATACGGTTCAGTCAAGGATATTCCTTCCTCAACAGAAGGTGGAGGCTCTGACTGCGCAGACGAGGTTCCTGCTCTCATGCCCACAGCCCTCCATCAGGCAGGGAATGCAGCTGGTGGGCCTGATGGTGGCGAGCTTCGAGGCGGTGCCCTTTGCCCAGTTCCATTTGAGACCTCTGCAGCTTCACCTTCTGTCAGTATGGGACAAGAACCCAGCGTCCTTGGACGGGGTCTGTGTGCTTCCCCCCTCGGTCAGATGGTCCCTTGCGTGGTGGCTGGACCTCGGGCAACTTGATAGGGGGCAGGTCTTTTCTGGCCCCCTCCTGGGAGACGGTCACAACGGATGCCAGTCTGTCAGGTTGGGGGGGATTCTGGAAGTCCCTGCACTTCCAGGGGAAGTGGGGTCCTCAGGAGGCCCATTTACCCATCAGCATTCTGGAATTGCGGGCAGCCAGTTGGTACTGGAGCGGTTGACCCAACACCTGAGGGGTCTGTCGGTCCAGGTACGCTCAGACAACAGGACGGCAGTTGCCTACATCAACCATCAGGGAGGAACTCAGAGCAAGGGTGCCCTCCAGGAGGTGTCTCAGATTCTGACATGGGCGGAGGCCAATGTACAATGCATTTCGGCTGTTTACATTCCGGGGGCGGAGAATCTGCTTGCAGATGCTCTGAGCAGGGGGACGTCTCGTCAGGGAGAGTGGTCCTTCTGCAACAGGGTATTCCATTCCCTGTGTCACCGTTGGGGTCTACCGGATGTGGACCTGTTTGCATCCCGTCACAACCACAAGCTCCCGGCCTTCGTATCCCTGTCTCAGGATCCTCTGGCCTTGGCCACGGATGCTTGGCCATGGATGCCCTGTCCATGTCATGGAAGGAGTTTCAGCTCCTGTATGTATTTCCACCATTCCCCCTACTGGGCAGGGTTCTGCGCAAGATTGCTCTGGAAGGGGTGCCTGTGATTCTAGTGGCCCCCAAGTTGCCAAGAAGTGTGGTTCGCAGACGTGGTTCAAATGGCAGTAGACCAGTACGATCTGACAGGGGTGCCAGATCTGCTAACGCAGGGCTCCTTACGCCATCCCAATTTACAAACGCTGGCTTTGACGGCCTGGCTGCTGAAACCTCCATCTTGATGGAGAAGGGTTTGTCTTCTTCCTAGCCTGCACCATAGTACCTACCACAGAGGCAGACTTCTTCTTCCATCTATTATAGGGTATGGCGTACCTACATTGACTGGTGTGAGTCTAGGTCTCTTCCCTGTAGGGAGTTCTCTGTCCCTAGGGTTCTGGAGTTCCTACAGCATGGTTTGGAGTTAGGTCTAAAACTCAGTACTCTGAAGGGTCAGGTTTCAGCCCTGTCCGTCTTCTTTCAGAAGTCCTTTGCTCAACATCATTTGGTTAAGACCTTCTTTCAGGGGGTCACTCATGCGCGTCCCCCTCGTAAACCTGTGGTCCCCGTTTGGGATTTAAACTTGGTCTTATCTGCCTTGCAGGGTGCTCCCTTTGAGCCTATTCACAATGCTGCTCTGGCTGTTCTTACTCTCAAGGTTGCCTTTTTGGTGGCCCTAACTTCGGTTAGGCGTGTGTCGGAGTTGGCTGCTCTATCCATTCAGCCTCCGTACTATGAGAGGCACCAGGACAAGGTGGTGGTCCGCTTCAAGCCGGATTTTCTGCCTAAGGTTGTGTCTGCCTTTCATTTGAATCAGGACATTGTTCTTCCTTCATTGTGTTCCAATCCTAGCAACGACAAGGAAAGGGTTCTGCATTCTTGGATGTGGTCAGGTGCTTGAAGTATTACCTGGTTGTCACTGCGGCTTTCAGGAAGACTGATGCTCTCTTCGTTTTGCCTTCTGGGCCTAGGATGGGCTTGGCTCCTGCCAAGTCTACTATCAGCAAATGGATCCGTCAGGCTGTGATTCAGGCCTATTCTGCTAAGGGGAAGAGTCCTCCTTTCCGTCTTACTGCTCATTGTACTCGTGCTATTGGGGCCTCCTGGGCCTTCCAGCACCAGGCTTCTGTTGAACAAGTTTGCAAGGCCGCTACTTGGTCTTCTGTTCATACCTTTTCCAAGTTTTACAAGGTTGATGTTCGGGCCTCAGCTGATGCTGTTTGGCCGCAAGGTTTTGCAGGCGGCAGTAGTTTAAGCTGCGTGCTGTTGCCTTTTTTGTTGGGGATCCCACCCTACTTTTATGGACACTGCTATTGGATGTCCCAAGTGTAAGTACTATATCTGGAGCAGGACGTACTGTATGCTTAGAATAATACAATTCTGTGAAGTACTCGCCTATAGAATTGATATTATACGTATACAGTACGTCCTGCTCCACCCCACCCTGGTTTTTGCATTATTTTGGATCCCCTGTATGGTGATTGTTGCCATTGTTGTTGTTACCAGTTTTGGTGGTTAAATTCTCCCGGCTTCTTGTTCACTGCTTTTCAATGCTGGGGATTTGTGGGAGGTCCCTGGGTATATGAAGGGCTGGGAGGAGCTTGTTTTTGCATGTCTGCAGTTCACAGCGCCATCTGGCGGAGGATAACCCAAGTACATATCTGGAGCAGGACATACTGCATATGTATAATACCAATTTTACAGGTGAGTACTTCACAGAATTGTATTTTTCCAAGGGGTCGCGCATGTGCGGCCCCTGCGGAAGGCTGTGGTTCCTGTTTGGGATTTGAATTTGGTTCTTTCGGCTCTCCAGGGTCCTCCTTTTGAGCCGCTACAGGATATTGCTCTTTCTGTTTTCACTCAAAAGGTTGCCTTCTTGGTGGCTATTACCTCTGTTCGGCGTGTCTCTGTTAGCGGCTCTGTCGATTCAGGCCCCTTACATTGAAAGACACCAGGACAAGGTGGTCTTTAGTTTTAAGCCAGATTTCCTTCCTAAGTTGGTGTCTGCTTTCCATCTCAATCAGGATATTGTTCTCCCTTCCTTGTGTCCTAAGCCTAGCAATGACAAGGAGAGGGTTTTGCACAATTTGTATGTGGTTCGCTGTGTTAACTACTATTTGGGGACTACTTTTTCTTTTCGCAAGACGGATGCCTTTTTCGTGGTGCCCTGCGGGCCCAGGAAAGGTTTGGGGCCCGCCAAGTCTACCATTAGCAAATGGATTCGTCAGGCCATTGTTGGGGCCTATTCTGCTAAGGGGAGGACTCCCCCTTTTAGGGTCACTGCACACTCTACTCGTGCTGTTGGTGCATCCTGGGCTTTTCAGCACCAGGCTTCTGTTGATCAAGTTTGTAAGGCTGCTACTTGGTCTTCCGTTCATACTTTTTCCAAGATTTACAAGGTTGATGTGCGGGCTTCAGCGGATGCTGTTTTTGGCCGCAAGGTTCTGCAAGCTGCAGTGGTTTAAGTTGGTACATTCTTTACTGTTTCTGGTTCCCACCCATGACAAACACTACTATTGGATGTCCCACATGTCATGAAGATTTGAAGTGCAGTGTATGGCACACTTAGAATAATACCGTTTTGTAAGTACTCACCTGTAAAACGGGTATTATGAGTGTGCCATACACTCCACTTCAACCCACCCTTTTTTCTGGTATTCCGGAGCTTTTATATGGTGAACCATTGGTTTGATAATGTTATAATTGGTTCTTCCTGGTCCCCTTACTGCTTTTTTACACTGGGAAATTGGTGGGAGGTCCCAGGTATATATGGACTGGGAGGGGCTTTCTTTTTTGCATATTCATCTCTGCAGAAGTTCGCCCTCTACTGGAGATTACCCACATGTCATGAAGATTTGAAGTGGAGTGTATGGCACACTCATAATACCCGTTTTACAGGTGAGTACTCACAAGACGGTATTTTTCTGTGACAAAGATATTATCTTTGGGTATGTACACCTTCTAATGTTAAAGATGGTCTGGAAAAAGTTGTGTGCAGAGTTTAATGGCTTAAAGTGATAGAATAGTCAAAGGCACTTGTAAGCCCATTGTGTGGGGCTCTGTTTGGCACTGTCCTAAATGGTTTTCCATTTTTAAATTGAAGCAGAAATTGATGAGATATGAAGGTTTACAGCTTTACCTTAGGATTTCCTTTCTGAAGCATGTGGGCGTGGCCTATAGATCTTTCCTTTGGTCCACAGTGGGAAGCTGTTCTGGGTCTTACTAGGAGGAGGGCGGGAAGGAGGGGAGGGATGGGGTTAGCTGGGCTTGAATGGTAGCTTTGACAGCACCATTCAAGCTATCAATAGAGAGGGAGTTTGGATTCGCTCCATGAGCTAGTATTGGTGGCACACATCAGCGGGGTGGCGCTGGATTGGCAGATGACCTAAGTGTATTTCCCTTATTTACGGCCCAGGGGTGAGAGGAGGCACAGTGCAAGAGGAACGCTTGGGAAGGTTAGATGCTATTTATTTATTTAACCTTTTTGCATGAAAAAGTCCTTTAAGGTGCTCAAGGAATAGAACATTTGTGCATGTTTTCTGATTACTTGGCACATCAAAATGAAAGTGGTGCGAATATCCAGTAGAAAACCTGCTTTGGTGCTGCAGGTGTGTCGCCCACCGTTGTACACTGAGCACCATAGCAAATGCAATTGGAGAATAGAAAATAGGCTTTAACTTTCAATGATTTTGAATAAGCAGTGATATTCCCAGTATGTCACACACCCCGCTTCCGAATATTCATGACACTTGGGTAACTGTCCTGTAGAGGGCGATCTTGCAGAGATGACATGAAAAAAAAAGGAACCCCTCCCGGTCCATAAATACCTGGGACCTCCCACCATTCCCCAGCCTTTCGTCTCTGCAGTCGGCGAAGCAAGTCAGAAGATGGCTGTCTCCTCCTTGCAGGTAGCCGAGGTAACCCCCCGGCCGTTTGTTTCTATTGCTGCCTGAACCTTTGTTTATTTATTTAAACTATAGCAGTATGCCTCCCAGCCTAGGCTGAAGGTCCAGGCAATGGTAGGCTGCACCTTGTGATGTATATGGGAGCTTGCTCCCCCGTGGGACCCCATACAAAGGGGTAGGCGGTGTCCGGGTTGGTGATCCCAGCTTGGGATGCCCCGTCCCTCTTGCCCTTTCACCTATTGGTGTGGGTTCTCCCCCCTACCGTGTCCCTCTGTGCCCCTTGGCAGTGCTGGAACTGCGAAGACATGAAGTATCACGCTCTCGCAGGTGAGCGGGGCTTTACAGCCCGAGGCCCTGCGGGACTATTTCCACCCGTCCTCTTTGTGAAGAATATGCCGTTGGTCGGGTGAAGGTAAGCAGCACCTAGTGTGCTTACGGAGCTAGACTCCACCGCAATCCCCCACCATAGGGTAGGCGGTTAAGGCAAATGGTGAGCCTTCAGTGGATGCCCCTCCCGCATCAGTGCCCCCACGCCCCGTGTAACGGTGAACCCCGATTTTGGGTCACCTTCCTCCCTAGATCCCCCCGTTAGTGGGGGGAAAAAGAGGCGGGGGGGTTGTGTGTACGTTGGCCTAACCTTGCCCTAATTACACTAGAGACTTATAGCCTTTAATGGTTACCGAGTGTCAGAGCTGCGCTTCACACTTATGTTTGTTAGCCGCAGCGCCTTATTGTTTTTTACTTGGCGCGGACGGCGGCTCTGTTCGTGGGCGCTACAGCGTTTTTATTCCCGTATTCACCCTGTCCATTTTCTCTCTGAGGTGATTTTCTAGAGCGGTTGTCAGTTGCATAGCTACTGTGTTTTCTGATTGGCTGCGCGCCTTCGAGCGACGCGCTCTCCGGGGGGGGGGTGGTTTGTTTTGGCGCGTTCCGCGTCATCTCCCGCTCTGGCCCGACCTTCGAGGATCGCTTGGCGCCATTTCTTTCTCACGTGCGCGTGGTGAAGACGGTCCTCCCCTCGCTGTTCTGTAAGTGCCCTCATGGGCGACTTTTCTTTAGCTTTTGCTTCTCCTCGCTTGGCTCTGACATCCCTGTTCCCCTTGTGTCTTTCAGACCGTGAACCTCGATGGCTTCTCCCGGCCCGGTGTAGCGCCCGGTCCAGAATTTAAAAAAATCACTCCCACTTCCCAGCGGGTCTTTGGGGCATCCAGGGTTGCTTTATAGTGTCAATCCCTACTGGCATATTGTATATAATAATCACCATATGGAGGTATCTCAGGATATTGTGAACGGGGTTCCTTTGGGACAAGCCCGTCTGTGTGTAGCTTGTGGGGTATTGCCTAGCAGCGGTGACAATGCACGGGTCTGCGTCCCTTGTGCTCAGCAGGCGCTAGCCGGTATTCCCACCTCTTCCGAGGCTGGGCCCGCACCTCGCCTTGCTTCCCCTACTCCCCCAAGCCTGAGCCTAACGCCCAATACTAGTGGGGATTCTCATACTGATTTGGCCACTAGACTGGCTAGTGTGGAAAACTTACTTGCTGGCTCCTTGGCGTGCAAGGCCACTGCCAAGAGGCATCATTTGAATCCTGAATCTACTATACTTCTTATAGAATCTGATGATTTATTGCTTTCCTATGCACATTCCCCCCTCAGAGGAAGGGGAACTGTTCTCTGACTCAGGGTCATACGACGACGAGTCCAGGGGACAGGAAGAGTCTGGTTCTGATCATTGGTCCTCGGACGACATTGATAGACTGCTGACCCAGATCTTTGATGTGTTATCCCTCTCTCCCCCTGCCGCGGCTCCCCGGCAAAGGGGTGATCTGTTTCACACCGCTAGGGCGCGGTTGGAGTTTCCCGAACAAACTCATTTCAATAGCCTTGTGCTGAAAGAATGGGAACATCCCAGCAAACTCCATGGGGTTCCTAAAGCTGTGGATAAGAAATATCCCTTTCCTGCCGACCTGGTCAAGTGTTGGACATCGCCACCCGAGGTCGATGCCCCAATTCTAAGTCTGTCCAACACCTCTATTATGCACTCCCCCGACACTACTACGCTGCGGGATTTGGAAGATCGGCGAGTTGACCAACTGGCATGCCATGCCTTTGCATTTGGGGGAGCGTCGCTCCGCCCAGTTTGCGCCTTAGCCATTACGGCGTGGCGCTCAGGACGGTGGTTAAGACTGCTCTTGAAGGGGCGGATGACTTGCCCTCTGATGCTGCCAATGCTCTGGCCACCTGTGAGACTTTCGTGAACTATATCCTATCCGCATCGGACGATGCTATTAAGCTGAGCGCTAGATCTTCTGCTCTGGTGGTAGCCATACGCCGAGCGGTCTGGTTGCGCCAGTGGGCTGCTGAAAACGTCGCTAAGGCCCTTACGGGGCTTCCAATTAAAGGGCTGCGCCTGTTTGGAGAAAGGTTAGATGTTTTTGCCAAGGGTGGGAAGTTGCCTCAGCGCAAGCGTCAGATTTGGCCCTTTCGTGGCCCAAGCTCCCACTCGACCCCCTACCGTGGGGCTAAGCAAGGTAGAGGAGTGTCCTTCGCTGGGTCTTGCGCAGAGCCCTGGAACAAGAACAGAGGACGCCGTCCCAGTTCCTCCTGGGGGCCCAAGCCCAAAGCCCCTCCCCAGGCATGAAGGGGCGCCCTCGCCCGTCAGGGTGGGGGGACGTCTACAGCACTTCGAGCATGTCTGGAGACGCCACGTCTCAGACCGGTGGATTCAGGAGGTAGTGTCCTTCGGTTACAAGATAGTTTGCTGTACTGCCCCTACCAGGTTCGTCGGGTCCCGGATCCCACAGGACCCTGCCTCAGCTCGGGTCTTGATGCTGGCTGTGCAGGACCTTCTAGATATAGGGGTCATTTGCAAGGCCCCCTTAAGAGACAGGGGCATGGGGTTCTATTCCAACCTTTTCACAGTGCCCAAGAAGGACGGGTCAGTCAGACCCATTCTGGATTTAAAAATAAAAAACAGATTTGTCAGAAACAATTTTCGTATGGAAACTCTGCGCTCAGCCATTGCCTCGTTGCGCCCAGGGGACTTCATGACATCTGTGGATATCAAGGACGCTTACCTGCACGTTCTGGTGTTTCCAGGACATCAAAGGTTTCTCAGATTTGCGCTGCTGGATCAGCATTACCAGTTCGTGGCCCTGCCATTCGGCCTTACGTCGGCTCCCAGGGTGTTCACCAAGGTGCTGGCAGGGGTGATGTCCCTGATAAGGCTAAGGGGCATACGAGTTTTGCCCTACCTGGACGATATACTCATCACCTCTCGGTCTCTGCGGCAAGCAGAGCTGGACACTCGGTTGGTAATGTCCACCCTGGAGTCATTCGCCTGGGTGATCAATTACCCAAAGTCCTCTGTCCCCCTCCTCAGTGACCCCATTCCTGGGGATGATTCTGGATACAGTTCGGTCAAGGATATTCCTTCCTCCGCAGAAGGTGGAAGCTCTGACAATGCAGGCGAGGTCCCTGCTTTCGAGCCCTCACCCCTCCATCCGGCAGGGAATGCAGTTGGTGGGCTCGATGGTGGCAAGCTTCAAGGCGGTGCCCTTTGCCCAGTTCCATTTGAGAACTCTACAGCTTCATCTT
This sequence comes from Gastrophryne carolinensis, assembly GCA_027917425.1. NCBI lineage: Eukaryota > Metazoa > Chordata > Amphibia > Anura > Microhylidae > Gastrophryne > Gastrophryne carolinensis. The sequence goes on from CM051235.1 coordinate 271,847,811, forward strand.
CTGTCATTCTGGAACAAGGACCCAGCGTCCTTGGACGATATCTGGGTGCTCCCCCCCCCCCTCGGTCAGGCAATCCCTTGCGTGGTGGCTGGACCACAGGAACTTGACAAGGGGCAGGTCCTTCCTGGCTCCCTCCTGGGAGACGGTCACAACGGATGCCAGTCTGTCGGGATGGGGGGGATTCTGGAAGTCCCTGCGCTTCCAGGGGAGGTGGGGCCCTCAGGAGGCCCATCTACCCTTCAATGTCCTGGAACTCAGGGCGGTCAGATTGGTGCTGGAACAATTGACCCAGCACCTGAAGGGTCTGGCGGTTCAGGTACGCTCAGACAACAGAATGGCTGTTGCCTACATCAATCATCAGGGAGGGACCCGGAGCAAGGGAGCTCTCCAGGAAGTGTCTCTGATTCTAACATGGGCGGAAGCCAGCCAATGTCCAATACATCTCGGCTGTCTACATTCCGGGCGCGGAGAACCTGCTGGCAGATGCTCTGAGCAGGGGATCGTCTCGTCAGGGGGAATGGTCCCTCTGCAACAGGGTGTTTCAGGCCCTGTGTCTCCATTGGGGAGTGCCAGACGTGGATCTGTTTGCGTCCCGTCACAATCACAAGCTCCCGAGCTTTGTATCTCTGTCTCAGGATCCTCTGGCTCTGGCCACGGATGCCCTGTCAATGTCTTGGAGGGAGTTTCGGCTCCTGTATGTTTCGCGATTCTGGTGGCCCCAAGGTGGCCAAGAAGAGTGGTTCGCAGATGTGGTTCAAATGGCAGTAGATCAGTACGATCTGCCAAGGTTGCCAGACCTTCTGACTCAAGGGCCATCCCAATTTACTAACGCTGGCTATTGAAACCTCCATCTTGATGGAAAAGGGTTTGTCTGCATCTGTTGTGGCTACTATGGTGCAAGCCAGGAAGAAGACTTCTGCCGCCATCTATTATAGAGTATGGCGTGCTTACATTGACTGGTGTGAATCCAGGTCTCTTCCCTGCCGGGAATTCTTAGTATCCAGGGTGCTGGAGTTTTTACAACATGGCCTAGACTTAGGTCTTAAGCTTAGTACCTTGAAGGGCCAGGTTTCGGCCCTGTCTATCTTCTTTCAGAAGACCTTTGCCCAGCACTCTTATCAAGACCTTCTTTCAAGGGGTCACTCATGTGCGCCCTCCTCGGAAACCTATGGTTCCTGTTTGGGATTTGAACTTGGTTTTGTCGCCCCTGCAGGGGGCTCCCTTTGAGCCTATTCATGAGGCCGCTCTCGCTGTGCTCACGCTCAAGGTTGTCTTCCTGGTAGCCATCACTTCGGTTAGACGTGTCTGAGTTGGCTGCCTTGTCCATTCAGCCTCCCTACTTTGAGAGACACCGGGATAAGGTGGTGTTTCGCTTCAAGCCAGACTTCCTGCCTAAGGTTGTGTCTGCATTTCATTTGAATCAAGATATTGTACTTCCTTTCTTGTGCCCTAACCCTAGTAACCCTAAGGAAAGGGTTTTGCATTCCTTGGACGTGGTCAGGTGTGTCAAGTCTTACCTGGTTACCACTCAGGCCTTTAGAAAGAAGGATCCTCTCTACGTTGTGCCTCATGGGCCTAGGAAGGGTTTGGCTCCCGCCAAGTCTACCATCAGTAAATGGATTCGTCAGGCTGTTGTTCAAGCCTATACTGCTAAGGGGAAGACTCCCCCCTTTCGTCTTACTGCTCATTCTACTAGAGCTGTTGGGGCTTCTTGGGCTTTTCAGCACCAGGCCTCTGTGGAGCAAGTTTGCAAGGCCGCTACTTGGTCTTCTGTACATACCTTTACAAAGTTTTACAAGGTTGATGTTCGGGCCTCAGCTGACGCTGTGTTTGACCGCAAGGTTCTGCAGGCGGCAGTAGGTTCTGCAAGCGGTGGGATCCCACCCTTCTTTATGGACACTGCTATGGATGTCCCACATGTTATTACTACTACTGGAGCAGGACGTGCTGTATGCTTAGAATAATACAATTCTGTGAAGTACCCACCTGTAGAGTTGGTATTATACGCATACAGCACGTCCTGCTCCAACCCACCCTGTTTTCACCTTGTTCTGGATCCCCTGTTGGTGATTGTTATCTTTGATATTTTTGCCAGTTTTGGGTGGTTGTTTCTCCTGGCCTCTTTCTCACTGCTTTTCAATGCTGGGGATTTGTGGGAGGTCCCTCAGTATATGTAGGGCCGGGAGGAGCTTGTTTTCTACATGTCTGCAGTGCACGGAGGCGGAGGATTACCCACATGTTATTACTGCTACTGGAACAGGACGTGCTGTGTGCGTATAATACCAACTCTACAGGTGAGTACTTCAGAGTTGTATTTTTCGTAGTGCCCTCCGGGCCCAGGAAAGGTCTGGCGCCCGCTAAGTCTTCCATTAGTAAATGGATTCGACAGGCCATTGTTGGGGCCTATTCTGCCAAGGGGAGGTTTCCCCCTTTACGTGTTACTGCTCATTCTACTCGTGCTGTTGGAGCATCTTGGGCTTTTCAGCATCAGGCTTCTGTTGAACAAGTTTGCAAGGCTGCTACTTGGTCTTCTGTTCACACTTTTTCCAAGTTTTATAAGGTTGATGTGCGGGCCTCAGCGGATGCTGTTTTTGGCCGCAAAGTTCTGCAAGCTGCAGTAGTTTAAGTTTGCATTATTGCCTTTTTGGAATCCCCACCCATTATGGGCACTGCTATTGGATGTCCCAAGTGTCATGAATATTCGGAAGTGAGGTGTGTGACATACTGGGAATAATACCATTTTGTGATTACTCACCTGTAAAATGGTTATTACAAGTATGTCTCACACCCCGCTTCATCCCGCCCTTTTTTGGTTTTCTGGGATCCTTTATATGGTGAACCTTTTTCTTTGCTGTTTACATTTTGGCTCACCCTGGTCCCTTTACTGCTGTCTTATACTGGGGAATGGTGGGAGGTCCCAGGTATTTATGGACTGGGAGGGGTTCCTTTTTTACATGTCATCTCTGCAAGATCGCCCTCTACAGGACAGTTACCCAAGTGTCATGAATATTCAGAAGCGGGGTGTGTGACATACTTGTAATAACCATTTTACAGGTGAGTAATCACAAAATGGTATTTTCTGTGTACAAACTACATACAAGACCTTGCAATAGGTAAAATGCAGAAAAACAAATACCCAGACGTTCCCCTTCCTCCTCTTTGCCTGTGATCAATACAAATTGCTCTACTATTATAAGATTGTGCTCAATCCAAGCAATCCAAAGTATCAGACCCCCCCTCCCCCAAAAGTATATGCCATAACATGCTCCAAAGTTACTGATCCTGTGCAAACATATTGATGACTAGGTTAGAAAATATCCAATCGGAGTTGTGCTTTTGTGTGATTAGCATGTATGAGCTTGCATATAGGTCCATTAACACTACTAACTGATCTTTATTCAAACAGGGATGTTCATTTGCATTCTGAAGCTTTGCTCTTTTTCCATCTGTTTTCCTTTACTAGCAAATATTGGTTTAATAAATATAAAATTTACATTCGGTAATCTCTATAAGTGGTGAGTCCAGCTGTGCGCATGAACACCCTGTTAAGAAAGTGTATTGCTCAGGATAGCGCACCCACGCTATTCAGATTGCTGGCCATAGGTGAGCCACATTTTTTTTGCAGCAAAGCGGAAACTGTGCAAACTGGAAGCTCAGATTAGCTCCCAAGCAGCACAGCGCCACTTGCTTTCACTGGTTCTGACAGCGCTGGCCCTTTGAGAGAGCGCATGCTCTAGGCCTGCCCCCCACCCCCTCTTACAGCTGGGCATACGTGATCAGTGGGAGCACGCTGCTTGCTCAGGAGCTAATTTACGTTCATCACAGGTGCGCTATACAGATAAAGAAACCACTTTCTTATCAGAGTGTTTTCCGGTTTAAGGGTATTGGGTATTCTCTCTTTTCAGCTTGCCATCTGCCACCTTTCTGATTGAGACTTATATTTGGGTGTGTTTTTACCTTTGGTCTGCAAGTTGGGATTCCCAAATAAACTAATGTTGTTTTCCCCCTGTGTTTTCTGAAAATCCCAACTTTTACCCCAAAGGACAGTCACAGCGCTGCGATAGAAGATGAATTTTCCCAATGCATGCCGACTATGAAAAGACTGCCAGAGTGAGTATTTGTTTAGTCATACATGGCTTCTCTTTGCAATGCAGTGGTCAGTGAAGCTGATGTCAAAGAGGAGGAAGACATGTCCCTAGATTCAGAGGATGAGCTGCCACAGATTGAAGTGTGCACAAACAATGTGGATGCAGAACCTTGCAGAGATGAAGCGCTGAACCAGACACAAGCTGTAAAAGATCCCGAAATTGAAACGTCAAAGAACCAAACCCTAATCATTGACCCTGACTGCATGCAGCCTGTTACTCCGGGCTCAACATCTGGATCTGCTACAGGCGAACATGTGGCTGAGAACTCTTTGAACAGCTTGAGTGACTATGATAAACAATTGGGCATTTCACCTTTCAACCTGTTGACTCATCAGACCTTTCTCGGATCAATGGTATATGGTACCCAAACACCTGTGGATAACTTTTTCACTAATACATACAATCAGTCTGTGGAACAAGAGACATCAACACAAACGGAGTGGGATCCAAAATGGAATGGAAAATAGATTTCTTTTCTTATTTGTGATGTAACAAAAATATTTATACATTGAAGGCAATTTTTGTAAGATTTGTTTTGTTATAAAAAGTAAAATACACATTTTATTATATATATATTTAAATATTTCTTGACTCTTAGATTTGTCAGGGCATCTAATACAAATGGTCAAAGTTTACCACTTTAATATACACCTGGGAACAAATCTACAATAAATGTGCAGCAGGAAATAGTACACTCTATAGGAGGGCGGTTCACGGTGGGATGTGCTATTATGGTTTGTACCATTTACTTTACTTTAACTCCAGCAAATATGCTGTGCCTCCCATAGAATGAATAGGAAAACAGTCAATCAGAATACACTTGGGTTGTTAATGTATGTGCTGACAGGGTTTCCATGCAGGGATTTTGAACTCCATAATCTTCTTACATTGCCTTGCTCCAACCACTGGGGCTTGCCATCTTGCACAGATGTGACTGCTCTGGTGCGTACGTGAAGCAGTTCCTGTATGAACCTGGCTACCAGAAACTGAGAGGAGAATTTCTAGAAGGGTCGCCAGAAAGATCCAATTTCCCTCCTGGGATCATGTCCTTCTTTTACCAGCCACCATGTCATATTTGCATGCAGAGGATTCTGCTAAATAAAGCTGTTGGGATTTAGCCTATTTCCAGTAGCACAGCCCCTGGATTTTATTTTTTAGCATTGAGATCTGGACTGATTTCCACCCCCTTGCATCAGACTATGTGGGACACACTTGCAAGAGAGGATGGCTGCAAGCAGTCTGTTTTTATTAGGTTTGTCACATAGAAATAACCATATTCAAGGCACATCATATACAGACTGGTACTGGAAAAGGCTTTATTGGTACAATAATACAAGTCAAATCCGGTCATATCTAAAATACATGGGTTGATGCCTATGTCAACTCCTCAGGTGGGAAAATGTAATACTATTATTACTACTGTTAGATTAACCCAAAACTACCTAACTAGAGAATGTAGAGAAAATGAAGGGGAAAAATGAAAAGGAGGAAAAAAATGGGGGGGGGGGGGGATTAAGGAATAGCCTGTGCGCTATTTACTGCTACTAGCAAGTTGAAATATTTAAAAAAGAGGTACCAATACTTAGGCTTTATGACCCCATAATTGATCGATGGTGAGCAGCATTTTGAAAGACAAGCCACGGTTGCCACACGTGGCAGAATATCTGTTTATCTTGCTTAGAGTGAATCTTGCATTTCTTCAATGAAATTAACCGGAGTCGGACACTCTTTAATTGTAGGAGTATTTTGTGATTTACAACGAAGGTCATGCTTTCGTAGCATTAATCAGATGCAGTTGCATAGACTACTTGTAATTTGTTTTTACACTTAGACTGGACAATCCCTCTAAATATACAGAACAAAGAATTCGAACGACAATTAAAGCAAAATGGAAATAAAACAAAGCATAATCTCTGGCACGGTGCCCAAATTTGCCACCACAAACTATACGTATTCAGTGTATGTCTGCAATTACTTTACACATGTAATACATTTTGTTGAATTTATCTTGGCAATAAAGGCAATAGTCCTTTTAGGAATTACAATTGTTGCTGATCCGAGCACTTTGAGGAGCCTGTCATTATGCCTGGAGTTTAAAAAGTAGCAGACTTTCCTTTAGTGAGGAGATGAGCTCTGAAAGACTAAAAGCAAGATGCCTATGCTCCACCGCCTGACAAACTGATACAGAGCACGCTGCCATAGCTATAGAATTCCAGGTTTCTTATAACAATTTGTGATACGAGGCCTGGCCTTAACAGGGTTAGAGGGCTACCTGGCCTGCTTTTCAGTCCATTTGATCTGATATTCACTGAGTAATAGCAGCACAAGGAGCCACCAAACCCAGACACCTCACGGCTTACAATCTATATGCAGAGGACTTGCTAAAGAAGTTGTCTATGCCACCATATTCCAAGTATGTCTCACACCCTGCTTCGGAAGTATTAATTGCACGTGGGTTATGGTCCAGTAGAAGGCGAACTTCTGCAGAGATGACTAGAAAAAGAAGCCCCTCCCTGTCCATAAATACCTGGGACCTCCCACACATTCCCCAGTTTAGTCTCTGCAGACGGCGAAGAAAGTCAAGAGGATGGCTATCTTTCCTTTGCAGGTAAGCATATGGCCCCCCTTTGTCCTATTTCCACCCGGACCTTTATTCTAAGCATACAGCACGTCCTGCTCCATCTATAATACTTACACATGGGTAATCCTCCGCCAGAGGGTGCTGTTCACTGCAGACATGCAAAAACAGGCTCCTCCCGGCCCTTCATATACCGAGGGACCTCCCACAAATCCCCAGATTTCTCTGCAGTGCTGAACTGCGAAGACATGAAGTATCACGCACTCACAGGCGAGCGGGGCTTTACAGCCCGAGGCCCTGCGGGACTATTTCCACCCGTCCTCGTTGAGAAGACTGTGCCTCCCAGCCTGGGCTGCGTTGGTCGGGTGAAGGTAGGCAGCACCTTGGGTGCTTAACGGAGCCATGCTCCACCGCAATCCCCCACCATAGGGTAGGTGGTCAAGGCTAATGGTGAGCCTCTAGTGGATGCCCCTCCCGCTCTATTGCCCCGTGCCCTGAGTAGTGGTGAACCCTGTTTGCAGGGTCGCCACCCTCCCGTTTTCCCCAGCTAGTTAGGGGGAAAAGAAAGGGGGGGGGGGGGGCTGTGTGATGGTCCCAGTGTACTGTTAGTCACGCTTAAAGCCTTTATTTCTGCCTCTATTCATCCGGGTGTCAGAGCCGCGCTGCTTGCTCTTTATTCTGTTTGGCTGCCGCCGTTTTCCACTACTACATAGTTTTCTGTGTCGCTAGATGCCGCGGCACCTTTTCGTTACAATATCCTTGTGATTTCATCCCTGCCTTTTTATTTTTTACACTCAGAGCTTTGCGCTCTTCGGGGTGGGCGGGGACTTGTCTTGGCGCACTCCGCATCACGGCCGAGCATTGAGCCCGCCCTTCGTGGTTCGCTGGGCGCCATCTTGACGATCTTCGCACGCGTGGAGGCGGTTCCCCTCCTCCATTGGTCTGTAAGTGCCCTCGCGGGCGATTTCTCATTATATGTTCTTCCTGCTGCACATGGCCCTGACACCTTCTTTCACCTTATGTTTTTCAGACGCCGAGTCTCAGGCGGCCTCTCCCGGATAGATATATATATATATATATATATATATATATATATTTATTTATTTATTAGCGGGCCTTCCTTCAAATCTCCCACATTAATCAGTGGGTCGTTGGGGCATCCAGGGTTGCCTAGTGCATAAATCCCTACGGGCATACTGTGCCTAGATAATCACCATATGGAGGCATCTCAGGATTGTATGACCGGGGTCCCTCTGGGACAAGACCGGCTGTGTATAGCGTTTGGTCTCCCCCATGCTGATGCTGACGGGGCACGGGTGTGCGCGCCCTGTGCCGCGCAAACGCTGGCCGTGCAAGCAGCACCTGTGGCTGCACCTCGCTCCTATTCTCCCTCCTCCCCTGGCCTAAATATCACTCCTGTTGAGTCATGTTCCAGCGGGGAGTTACAACCTGACCCGTCTTCTAGACGGCCTACGCTTGACCAGATTGTTACGGGGTTGACCGAACGCTTGGGTCCTGGCAGGAAGCGGCCCTTGACGCCCCCGGCTTCGGCCTTTGCTATGGGTTCGGAGGAGCTCTCTTCTCCGTGTGATAGTGCTCCGTCTGACGATGGAGATCTGTTCTCTGATCCGGGTTCCTCTGATGAGAGGCCGAGGAGTCACGACGATTCTGACCAAGATGACTGGGGCCAGTTTGACATTGAGGGTATGTTGCTTAGGATTTTTAAGGCCCTGGCTATTTCGCTACCTGGCGCGGTTCCCAAGCCGAGAGGGGAGAGCTTCCATACGGCGACTGCGCGTTTGGAATTTCTCGAGCAGGCTCACTTCCACGCTCTAGTTCTTAAGGAGTGGGAATGCCCCACTAAACTTCCAGGGATCCCAGAGGACTGGGATAGGAAATACCCTTTTCCCCCTGAGATGGTTGATTGCTGGTCATAGTCTCCCGTGGTGGACGCACCGATCATTGGGGTTCCTAACCCCCCCTTCTTCACAGCCCCGGCCTACAGCACCCTTCAGGATGTCGAAGACCGGCGCATCGATAGGCTGGCTTCGCACGCCTTTGCTTGTGCAGGAACAGCGCTGCGTCCTGCTTGTGCCGCGGCCATCACAGTGATGGCCGCTAGAACCCTCATAAGACAGATGCTCGAGCATCACCCTGAGGATTTACCCTGGGAGGTGTTTAATGCACTCTCCAGTTGTGATATTTTTGTTAAATTTATCCTTAGCTCTGGATGACACAATCAGAATGTGTGCGAGGACCTCTGCCCCAGTGGTGGCTATACGTCGACTGCTCTGGCTGCGACAGTGGGGGGCTGACGATGCTGCTAAAAGGACTCTTGACTGGGCTTCCCTTTAGAGGGCAACGCCTGTTTGGGGCCCGTCTGGATATTTTTAAGAGGACAATTCGCCCCATCAAGGGCGGCCGTCTCGGTCCCCTCGGAGCAGGGATACCCCTCCCCCTCCATATCATAGTGTTAAACAAGAACCAGGGGTGCCCCTTCCGGGGCCTGGTACAGACTCCTGCCCCAGGAGAGGCAGACAACGTCAGGGGCCTTCTGGTCGGGCTAAGCCCGACTTCTTCTCCAAAACCCCCCAAGCATGATGGGACGCCCTCACCCGCCTGGGTGAGGGGATAGCCACAGCACCTTGCTCCTATCAGGAGGCCCCATGCTTCGTTCTGATGGATTCAGGAGGTAGTCCCTCTGGTTGCGGGACGGTGTTTGCTGGATGGTTCTTCCCCGAGTGGGTCAGGGTACTTCCGGTCCCTGTCTTTCTGCAGGTATTTGTACAGGCCTTCCTTGGCCTGCTAGGTCTGGGCTCTTTGACAGGATGCCCTTCACAGATAGAGGCAGTGGCCTCTACACCAGTTTGTTCCATCTTCTCCTGGAGGATGAGGCGGTGCACATCCTATCCCTCCATGGGTTTGGCGATTATACCCACAAGCGTTGCCGCTTGGCGTCTGAGTTGGGCCTTCGGCGCTCTGTAAATCAGTGGGCCTCTGGCTGTCCGGGGAATGCTATGATGCTTATTTTGGCTCCCATGTGTCTTCAGGACACTGCGGCTTTTACAGGTGGGTGTTGGTGTTCAACACCGCTGATTGTGGCCGTGTTATTAGGCCTCTCCCCCGCTCCCTGTGCTCGCTATGGCTTGGATGGGAGTGCTGTCTCAAATGAGACCAAGGGGCAGCCGCATAAGGACCTACTAAGTGGTCCTTACCTACAATGGGGAGTTATTGGGATGGGTGTTCAGTCACCTTAGTTCCTATCTTGTCCCATTCTCCAGTATATCCTCTCCTAGAATTGCATTTGGATTCGGCTCCGGCTAGTTCCTTCTTCCTTGGCGGTAGGGGATTTTTTGGGACAAATTCTCTGTCCCTCCTTGCTGATATATTTCCTTCACCAGGCAGGATTGCAGCTGGTGGGTTCGTTGGCGGCGTATCAGATGCTGTCCCTTATGTACATGATCCCACATGGGGTTCCAGCACCCCTGGAGCTAGGTCTGCGCTCATTCCCCTGGGTATGGCGGTTCCTCTTGAGCCAATTATACTCAAGAGCCCTGTCACGGCCCCCCCCCCTTCGTTGCTTGCATCTTCCGGTGACGGGTCGCCTTGGGGACCCAGTCTCGCAGGTTGGCGGGGGGGGGGGGATTCGTCCAATACCCCCCGTGGTTCCTAGGTGGGGTCCCTTTGAGCAGTGGTCCTCAACCCTGTCCTCAAGGCCCACCAACATGTCATTTTCTTTGGATCTCCAAATAGCCAGCTCTATTGCTCTGCAGCTGCACTAATTACTCCACCTGTACATCTTTGTGGAGATCTGCAAAACCTGGCCTGTTGGTGGGCCTTGAGGACAGGGTTGGGGACCACTGCCTTAGAGGGTCCATCTTATCTACTGGTTTGTTAAAACATGAGCCTTCTGTTGACTTATATGGCTGGACTTCTCCTATTTTAGGACCTGTCTATTTGGGGAATCCTGGCCTGTTGGAAGACAACGGCCTGTTTTATTACTGGTCTGGAGCTTGAAGCAGGTTGATCCCTCTGAAGGGTTCCTGATCTGGGCGGGGGTCTACGCCCCCTGCTCCTTAACGGTATTCGCTCCAATGGAATGTTTCTCAGTGGTAGGTTGTGCTATCCTGGTGTCACTCTGAGAGCCAACTAGGGTGGCTCTGTTGGGCCTCGCTTATACCACAGGGGCTCCACCCTTGGGTTTACTGTTCCAGAATATTCTGACTCTGGTCATGGGGGTTTAGAAAAACTATGCATGGATTTTCTATCTTATATGCCTTCTCTTCATTCACCCTACTATGGGGGGTTCTGCGCACGGTTGTGCTGATTAAGAGACCCGTGAGTTTGTTGACCCCCGGGTGACCTAGTGAACTGTGGTTCGCAGATGCTTCTGCTAAGGTCAGCTGACCTGTTCGCTCTCTCAGGAGTGCGGTTCCGCCCTTGTCAGGCCCCTTCTTTGTCATCCCAATCTACAGACTCTAGTCTGGGGCTTGACAGCTGATTCATTCACCCCTTGGAGACGGGCTTATCTTCTGGGTGAACTTGGTATATGGTGGGCTAGGAGCAAGCTTCCTTGGCTTCCTCTTCTCCGTCTATTGTGGGTTATTGTGTACCCATATTGATTGGCATGAGTCTTGGTCTCTTCCCTGTTGGACGTCTCGGTTACCAGGGTTCTAGAGTCATTACAGCATAGGTTGGGGTTGGTTCCCCATCTCGGTACTCTGAAGATTCAGGTTCTGTCCTGTCTGTCTTCCTGTAGAAGTCTGGTTCAGTCTTCCTTGCGAGGAGCTCTCTGGGGGGTTTGCTCAAGGGCATCTCTTATTTCTGTTTGCCCTGCGGATTGTTCCCTTGGGACTTATGCTGGGTGCTGTCTGAGCTGTCTTGTAGTCCAAATCACTTCTCTGGGGGCCCTTGCTTCAGTCAGACGTGTGCCTGAGAAGGTGGATCTGAGTACTTAGCCTTGGCTCGATATAGATATAGATATATATATATATATATATATTATCTATTATTATAGAGATATATATATATATATATATATATATATATATATATATATATATATATATATATATATATATATATATATATATATCTATCATATATCTATAGATATATATCTATCATATATCTATAGATATATATCTATCATATATCTATAGATATATATCTATCATATATCTATAGATATATATATATATGTCTATATGCACACCATGACGCGGTGGTATTCCGTCTTACGCCGGACCTCCTTGTGGTGGTTTATGATCATTGTTTAGGTCCTTTTAGTCTAGCTATGGACCATTCTTTATAATGCTGAAGTAAAGCATTTACATTCCCTCAACAGGTGTTGCAATTTTTCCTGGTGGTTTCTTGTCCCTTAGGGGGACTGATGCCCTTGGGGTCTGTGGGCGCCTCCTTATGTATGCGCCTGATATCGCTTGCTTCCAGGGCCACTGCGCCCTTTGGATTGATCTTACTTGGATGCCTTCCTGGTCCTGAGTAAAGGTTTTGGCTTCTTGCTAATGAAGGGGTCAGTATTCCAGCCTGTCGGACGTGAGACCAGTTCTCATTTCCCTTGGGGAAAGTTCTAAGTTTCCACGAGGCTTCTGTTGCCTGTGGGCTGGTTGGCCGTTACAATGGCCTATTCCTTTAAAGGGGAAGAATCCCCCTTTCTCATTGGCCCTTCAGCACCAGGTTTTTTCTGTTGAATAAGTTACTAGACTGTTGCTTGTCTCTGTTCATACCTTTCAAAGGTTTTGGTATGAGATTGACGTTAGAGCCTCTGCTCATGTCGTACCTGGTTGCAAAGTTTTGCAGGTGACAGCGCCTTTACTGTCTGCTGTGCCTTGTTTTTTTTTGGGGGGGATCCCACCCTACTTTATGGACACTGCTATTGGATGTCCCATGTGTAAGTATTATAGATGGAGCAGGACGTGCTGTATGCTTAGAATACAATTCTGTGAAATACTCACCTGTAGAATTGGTATTATACGCATACAGCACGTCCTGCTCCACCCCACCCTGGTTTTACATTTTCTGGATCCCCTGTATGATGGTTGTTCCCATTGTCATTATTCCACTTGGGTGGTTGGTTTCTCCCGGCTTCTTTTTCTCACTGCTTTTCAATGCTGGGGATTTGTGGGAGGTCCCTCGGTATATGAAGGGCCGGGAGGAGCCTGTTTTTGCATGTCTGCAGTGAACAGCGCCCTCTGGCGAAGGATTACCCATGTGTAAGTATTATAGATGGAGCAGGACGTGCTGTATGCGTATAATACCAATTCTACAGGTGAGTATTTCACAGAATTGTATTTTTAATGTCATTTAAGCCTCCCAGCTGTGGCTGCAGGTTCTGGGTGAGGGTAGTTAACACCTTTTAGAGGTGTTTTGACTAGGAGCCAAGCTCCACCACAAATCCCCCACCAAAGGGTAGGCGTCGTCAGGTTTTTTGGTGATCCTGACTTGGGATTCCCTGTCCATTTTGAAGCCTTCGCTACATAGCTAAATGTAGCCATCGGCTTACCCCTAACCTCCCTGTTCCCGGTTAGTGGGGGGGGGGGTAGCTTCCCCTCCATGGTTAATGTTTTTGTGCTTCACGTTGTGTGTGTATTGTGTTTGTGTGCTTTACTTCACGCGCTGGCAGCGTGTGCTCCTTTTCTTTAAAAAAAAATGTCTTTTCTTCCCTATACAGCCGGCCCGCGCGTGCGCTCTCAGGTGGCGGCGGGCCGGTGACGTCACAGCCGGCTCTGCAGCCCTATTGGCTGGGGAGCGCGGCCTGTGATTGGTCTCCGACTCGTTGGTGGGGGGGCTGGCGCTCGTGGTGGCCCGCCCCTTCCTTCTTCTTTTCACGGCCGGCTCCCAGCCCTATTGTCTGGGGGACGAGGTCTGTATTAAGGGATCCTGCGTTTTGGAGGGGGGGGGGGCAAGCGCTTGGCGCGCTCCACAGTGGCCCGCCCCCGTCCTCCTTCTCTGGCCAGCATTGCCTCTCAGTCGGCACCATCTTCTCTGGTCATGTGAGTGCCCCATGCGGGCTTATGTATATATGTGTTTGTCGTTTATCAGTGCATAATATGGCTGCTGGGCGATGGTAGAGCCCTTGGGCAGCTCACGGTATTGTTGTAATAAATATATATACTCATTTATTACAAGTGTGTATACTTGCCTGTCTTACGTATGTGGGTTCCCTACTATTGTGTCTTTCAGACAAAGAAACCCAAAATTAGAGGTTTCTCCCGGTCCTATGGCCCTTTTGCTCTAAATTTAGGGGTACTATAGTTTCCTTGGCATTATTCATATCCTCCCACTAACGGACTTTTAAGGGGCATCCCGGGTAGCTCTTTAGTGTAATTCACATCGGTCATTGTGACTACCTAAAAATCACTATATGGAGGCTCCCCAGGATACTGTGCTCGGGGTTCCTTCAGGGCAATCCCGGCTGTGTGACATGTGGGGCATCCCTTGTGGGCGATAATGTGCAAATTTGTGTGCCTTGTGCGCAGCAGGCTATTGCGCGGCAGGCCGGGCCCCGTGCGGCTGGATCAGCTCCGCTGGTCTCATCCCCTACATCCCCACGCCTGGTTTTGACCCCAAGTGACGTCACCAGTGGGGAGTCGCAATCTGATGTATGCGCGAGACTGGCCAACATTGAGAGACTGATTGCTAGCTCTGCGGCCAGGTAGGCCCCAGCTAAGAGACGGCATTTGGCGCCTGCGACGCCGGCCTTTGATTATGCTAATATTCTAAGTATGTCACACACCCCGCTTCAGATAGTCATTACACTTGGCTTATACCGACGTGTAGAGGGCGATCTTGCAGAGATGTCATGAAAAAAAGGGAGCCCCTCCCGGTCCATAAATAACTGGGACCTCCCACTCATTCCCCGGTCTTTCATCTCTGCAGACGGCTAGCAAGTCAGAAGATGTCTCCTCTTTGCAGGTAGCCGGGGTAACTCCCGGCCCCCCTCTTTTGATCTATTTCTGCCTGGACTTACTGTTAATCCCCTTTTTTAATAAAGAGCCTCCCAGCCTAGGCTGTGGGTCCAGGCAAGGGTAGACGGCACCTTATGGTGCCTTAGGAGCTATGCTCCACCGTGAGACCCCATACTAAGGGGTAGGCGGTATTCCGGGTTGGTGATCCCGGTTGGGATGCCCTATCCTTGCCCTTACACCTTTTGTGGTGTTATTTACCCCGGTCACCCATGGTTCCCTTCAGCTGGGGGGGGGGGGGGGCGCTTTTCCCGTTAGTTTTCCTTTACCCTCAGAGTGCATGCTTGTGTGTATGTGGTACGCTTTCTTGGCCGGGCCGGCGGTTTGCGGCGCCGCCGGCTGTTGCTGTCAGTCTCCGGGGGAGCTTCTCCCTCTCCGGTGCGGTTTCAGAGGGGGCGGGGCCGGGCTCGGGGCACCATCCTGCGGCCGCCCCCTCCCTCCCTCCGTGCTGCTGGTGCCGCTGCGGAGCTCGGTCACTGGCCGGGAGCCGCGTTGTGTCAGGGGAGAGGGGTGGGGTCGGGTGCAGCGCGCGGTTCGCGCCGGCCCGACCCTCTTCTGCTTCCTTGCTGCAAGTTCCCTTCGCCTCGTGCAGGACCCCATTACCATAAGCGCCCAGTGGGCTCCACTCTCTTGGCTGTTATTCTGCTTGTCCCGTCCAGGAGAAGTGGTGAATCCACGCAGCGCGTCGGCGGTTTTCACCTTGGGTGTTCTGGGTAGCTCGGATGACCATGCTGCATTACGGTGATGTATTCAGTCTCTAGATTTTCTTAGATTACTTTGCATTGCTCCTTTCTGGGCCTGCCAGCCGGTGATCGTTCGCCTCGCCATTTCACCTTCCCCTTTCTCTTTCACATTCTCCCTTCATTCACTCCCTGCACATATCCCAGCACTTACTTCACATTTTTTCCACTTACCTTTCCCATCTGGGTTCACTTCAGTATTGCACAGTCCACACTTTTTGGCTTGGCTGACGCGCGCTGGCTTGGCATTCATGAGCATGCAGGTTATGCCCCCATTCATGTGTGGCATATAATCATTAATATGTAATTAGACAATTATTCTTTACTATTTAGCATTTGGCGGGTCCGAGCCCCCACCACCCAGCCTTTTAATGTGTTGTATATATGTTTTTTAATTGGTCTGGCCCATATGTGGTTATTGTTATTTCTATTGTAAAATATAAATAAAATACCGTTTATACATTCCTTACATACTCTGTATAGATTGATTCATTGAGGGTGAGTGCAGAGGTCTTGGGGCGTTTGTATGGGATACACCAGAGTGTCCCTTTTTGTATTTGTTATTCTGCTTGTTAGCACGAGATTTATATATTATATGTATGTGTGCCTTGGCATATGTTTATGTACACAGCATCTGTGGGTTTGTGTGTGTGATAGTCCCTCTTTTTGTATTCCAGGCGGACCCTTCTTGGATCTTAAAGGGTCATCCCGGTCCTAGGGTACCTGGTTTAGTTTAAGAACTCCCTATAAATCCTCCCACGCGGTACACAGAAGGGGCATCCCGGGTCACTTATATTGCGCAATTCCCTTGGGCATTGCGACTGCCGATAAAATCGCCATATGGAGGCTTCCCAGGATACCGGGCACGGGCTCCCCTTGGGGCAACCCCGGCAATGTTTGGGGTGTGGGGTATCCCTTACTGGGGATGATGTATTCCTTTGCATACCATGCGCGCAGCAGACTATTGCGTGGCAGTCCGAATCCCATGCGTCTTGTTCTGTGCCGCCGGTCTCTTCACCTACCCCTCCTTGCCTGGCCCGTACCCCATGTGACGTCGTGTGGGGAGTCGCAATCTGAGGTGTGTGCCAGATTGGCCAATCTTGAAAAATTATTTTCTAGTGCTGTTGCCAGAAAGGCCCCGGCTAAGAGAAAGCACTTGTCTCCAGCCACGCCGGCTTCTGATTTTGAGGAGTTTGATTCACTGGACTGGTCTGATTACCCCCCTCTAGAGGAAGGGGAGCTATTTGAGGAGTCGGACGGTTCTGACGATCAGCAGTTTGCTGGCACTGATGCCGAGCAGGGTCAGGGGGATTCTTGGGATACCCCTAAGCTCCTGGCTCATATGTTTGAGGTTCTGGCAATTTCTCCTCCGGAAGTGGCTCTTCCACAGAAGGGGGGAGTTCTTTGAGGCGGCTAAGCCGCGCTTGGAATTCCCTAATCAAAAGCATTTCGATGGCATTATTCTTAAGGAATGGGAGAGGCCTACTCGGCTTCCAGGTGTTCCTCCAGGTTGGGATAAGAAATATCCCTTTCCGGCGGATGCGGTGAAGCGATGGTGGTCCCCTCCCGAGGTGGACGCCCCTGTTTTGGGGTTGTCTAGCACCTCCGTTTTACATTCTCCTGACTGTTCTACTCTCAAGGATGGTGAGGATAAACGCATTGACCAGATGGCTTGTCATGGTTTTGCCAGTGTCGGGTCGGCCTTGCGGCCTGTTTGTGCTTCGGCGCTTTTAGTAGTGACTTCTAGGTCGGTTGTTAGGGACCTGTTGCCCACTTCTAGGCTTGACCCGGCTAGTGATGAGTTCACCGCCCTTAAGCGGTGCGAGTTGTTTTTGTCATTTGTGCTAGCCGCCCTGGATGACACCATAGTGATGTGTAGCAGAACTTCGGCCTTGCTTGTGGCTATTCGGCGGTTGGTTTGGTTACGCCAGTGGGCGGCTGATTTTGTGTCCAAAAAGTCGCTTACGGCTCTTCCCTTTTTGGGGTTGCGGCTCTTTGGAGAAAAATTGGATTCGGTCGCAAAAGGAGGTAAGTTACCTCAGCGAAAGAAGCAACGTCGTCCCTTTCGGGGGGCGGCTTCCTTTGCTCCTTCCTTTCGTGGGGCCAGAGCTGGCAGGGGATTGGCTGTCTTCCCCTCCAGAGGTGATTCCTGGAACAGGGGCAGAGGACGTGCCTGTCCAGGTCACAGCTGGGGCTCTAAGCCCAAAGCCGCTGCCAATCCGGCTCAGAAATGAGGGGGCGCCCTCACCCTTGCGGGTGGGGGGACGGCTGCGTCACTTCTCCCAGGTCTGGGACCAGGAGGTCTCGGACAGATGGATCCGGAAGTGGTGTCTTCCGGTTACAAGCTGGAGTTCGAGATCCGGCCTCCTCCCAGATTCTTCAGGTCTCAGGGGCCCTTGGATCCTCCGGTAGCGCAAGGGCTCCGGGCGGCGGTAAAAGATCTCCTGGACATGGCTGTCATTTGCCCGGTGCCTTCCTCAGACTGGGGCCTGGGATTCTATTCCAATCTGTTCACGGTGCCCAAAAAGGATGGCTCCGTTCGTCCCATCTTGGATCTGAAGCTCCTCAACAGGTTTATCCGTCCCAGGAAGTTCCGCATGGAAACTCTGCGTTCAGCCATAAATTCGCTTTGCCAGGAGGACTTCATGACGTCCATAGACATCAAGGATGCTTATCTGCACGTTCCGATCTTCCCGGCACATCAGAAATTTCTCAGGTTTGTGGTGGGAGATCGGCATTTTCAGTTTGTGGCTCTTCCGTTTGGCCTTACCTCGGCTCCAAGGGTTTTCACGAAGGTGCTGGCACGGGTGATGGCCCTCCTCAGAGCCCAGGGTATCCGCATCGTGCCTTATCTGGACGATCTTCTCATTATGGCATCCTCTCTGGTGGCCTCTTTCGAGGCGGTTCCCTTTGCTCAGTTTCACACAAGGCAGCTCCATCTCCATCTCTTGGCGGCCTGGGACAGGTCTCCGCTGTCATTGGATCAGTCGTTTCTGATGTCCCCCCGGGTTCGGCGTTCCCTTCAGTGGTGGCTGGAACCAAGCAATCTGATGAGGGGCAGGGGCTTTCTGACCCCTCGTTGGGAGACGGTCACCACGGATGCCAGCCTGTCAGGTTGGGGGGGGGGGTTTGGAAGGATCTTCAGTTTCAGGCACTATGGTGCCTCAGGAGGCTCACGATCCCATCAATGTTCTGGAGCTGAGAGCCATCAGGTTGGTTCTGGCTCACTTGACTCATCAGTTACAGGGCTTACCGATCCAAGTTCAGTCTGACAATCGGACTGCGGCCGCCTACATCAATCACCAGGGAGGGACTCGCAGCAGGAGTGCCCTCAGGGAAGTGTCCTTGATCCTTGCTTGGGCAGAGAGCAATGTCCCATGCATCTCGCCGGTGTACATTCCGGGAGTGGAGAACACGGAGGCGGACTCCCTGAGCAGGTGCTCATCTCGCCGGGGGGAATGGTCTCTCAGCCCCAAGGTGTTTCAGTCACTTTGCCACAGGTGGGGGACTCCGGAGGTGTCATAATCACAAGCTTCCGGCATTTGTGTCTCTCTCGCGGGATCCGCTGGCTCTGGCAGTGGATGCCATGTCTCTGAGCTGGAGGGATCTGGGGTTTCTGTACCTGTTCCCTCCGTTCCCTATGGTAGACAAGGTGGTGTGCAAGCTGGCGCTAGAGGATGTGTCAGCAATCTTGGTGGCTCCAAGATGGCCAAGGCAGGTTTGGTTCGCAGACTTGGTGCGGTTGGCAGCGGATCAGTTCGTTCTGCCCCTTCTGCCGGATCTGCTCACTCAGGGTCAACTACTTTACCCCAATTTACCAATGCTGGGTTTGACGCCGTGGCTGCTGAAACCTCCATCTTGAAGGAGGAAGGTCTCTGGTTAGTGCTTGGAAGAGGTCTTCCTCTACAATCTACTATAGGACTTGGAGGTCTTATATTGATTGGTGTGAGGTCCGGGCCTTGCCTTACAGGGTGTATTCTTAGTATACAGTACGTCCTGCTCCAAATAGATTACTTACATTTGGGTTATCCTCTGCCAGATGGCGCTGCACTGCAGAGACATGTAAAACAGGCTCCTCCCGGCCCCTCAAATACCCAGGGACCTCCCACAAATCCCCAGATTTCTCTGCAGTGCTGACTGCGAAGACATGAAGTATCACTCTCTCGCAGGTGAGCGGGGCTATTAAAGCCTGCGGCCCTGTTGGACTATTCCCACCCGTCCCCTTTGTGATGTGACTCCCAGCCTGGGCTGCGCTGGTCGGGTGAAGGTAGGCAGCACCATGCGTGCTTATGGAGTGCTGCTCCACCGCAGTCCCCCACCAAAGGGTAGGCGGTATAGGCTGATGGTGAGCCTCTATGGGATGCCCCTCCCCCATTATTGCCCCATGCCCTGTGTAGCGGTGGGCCCTGTACAAAGGGCCGCCATCCTCCCTCGTCCCCCCCCGTAGCTCAGGGGGAAAGAAAGGGGGGGGTGTGTGTGTTTGGTGTCAGTGTATTGTGATTACATGCTGATGAATATGGCCTTTGTAATGTCCTTTGGACTTGTATATGTGGTGTCAGCCAGCGCGCTGATTTGTATTTTTACTCGTGTAACTGCCGCCGCGCGTGCTTTTTCCTTCATTGGATGTTCCGCGCCGGGCGGCGGCGCTACCTCAGACGCTTCTGCGTCCTCATTGGCTGCTTGTTGGACTTCGCGCCCATCGGGAGGGCGGGGCCTGGCGCGCTCCGCGTCATGGCGCGCCCTGGCCCGCCCTTCGAGGTACTCTGCGCCATTTTGTCAGTTTGCGCGGTTGACGTTCTTGCTTACCGTGGTCCGTAAGTGCCCTCGTGGGCGGCTTTTATACTCATTGTAGTGTTTTGGTTCTGACACCCTTTTCTTCTCATTGTGTCTTTCAGACGGGTGAATCCATTGGCTTCTCCCAGCCCGGTGTAATTGATAGTCGGGCCTTGTAAAATTCTCCCACTTTCCTAGCGGGTCATTGGGGCATCCAGGGTTGCTTTATAGCGTCAATCCCTACTGTCATATTGTGCCTAAAAAATCACCATATGGAGGCATCTCAGGATAATGTGACCGGGGTCCCTTTGGGACAAGACCGGCTGTGCATGGCGTGTGGACAACCCCATGCTGACGCTGACAGGGCACGGGTCTGCATACCCTGTGTTGAGCAAGCGCTGGCCTTGCATTCTGGCCTGCCACTGGCTGCACCTCGTTTCACTTCACCTACTTCCCCCAGGCTTAAATCTCGCTCCTGCTGAGTCACACACAAGTGGGGATTCTCAGCCTGATTTGTCTAATGGACTGCCTACGGCTGAACAGATTATTGCGAGGTCTTTAGCGCGTAAGGGCCCTGGTAAGAAGCGGCACTTGACGCCTAATGTTACTGTTTTCCCTATGGGATCTGAGGAGTTTAGGAATCTGTGGCTATACCCCTTCTGATGGAGAGCTCTTTTCTGACTCGGGCTCATCTGATGAGAGACCGAAGGGTCTTGTCTCAGGCCCTGACCACTGGGCTCAGGATGACACTGACAGATTATTGATCCAGATTTTTGAGGTTCTATCTATCTCTCCCCCTGGTGAGGCTCCCAGGCAAAGAGGGGAGCGTTTCCATATAGCAACATCACGTTTGGAATTTCTAGAGCAGGCACATTTCCATACCCTTGTACTAAAGAAATAGGAGTGCCCCAGTAAACTTCCCAGGGGATTGGGATAGGAAGTATCCTTTTCCCCCTGAGGTGGTTAAATGTTGGTCATCCCCCCCCCCCCCCCCCGAGGTGGATGCCCCGATCATAGGGCTACCTAACCCCCCCATTTATTACAGTCCCTGCTTATACTACCCTTCGGGATGCTGAGGACCGGCGCATTGACCTGCTGGCCTCCCACGCCTTTGCATGTGCGGGGACGGCGCTGCGCCCGGTCTGTGCCTCTGCCATTACTGCCGTGGCCGCTAGAACCCTCATCAGAAAAATGCTTGATCGTCCCCCTGATGATCTCCCTTGGGATGTGTTTAATGTACTCTCCAGTTGTTTGTAAAATTTGTTCCTATTAGCATTGGATGACACCATTAGAATGTGTGCAAGAACTTCTGCCCTTGTGGTGGCTATACGTCGCTTGGTCTGGCTGCGACAGTGGGGGGCTGACGATGCTGCTAAGACTCTTACCGGGCTTCCCTTTAAAGCCCGTCTAGACCTGTTTGGTAAGAAGGGTAAGTTACCCCAACGCAGGCGGCTGTCTCAGCCCCTTCAGGGCCAGGGCACCCCTTCTACCCCCTACCATGGTGTTAAACAGGAACCAGGGGTGTCCTTTGTGGGGGCTCGCACAGATTTCTGCCCCAGGAGCAGCAGACAACGCCCTGGCTACTCCGGGGGGGCTAAGCACAAATCTTCCCCCAAGTCCCCTCAAGCATGATGGGGCGCCCTCGCCCGGCTGGGTGAGGGGACGGCTGCGGCACCTTGCTCATGTCAGGAAGCATCACGCCTCAGACTGGTGGATTCAGGAGGTAGTGTCCTCCGGCTATAAGATAGGGTTTGCTGTGCGGCCTCCCCCAAGATTATCAGGTCCCGGGTACTCCTGGTCCCTGCCTCGGCTCAGGTGCTGGTGCAGGCCATGCAAGGCCTGCGGGGTCTGAGGGTCACTTGCAGATTGCCTTAACAGACAGTGGCAGGGGACGCTACACCAATCTTTCCACAGTTCCCCAAAAGGATGGGTCAGTCTGGCCCATTCTGGATTCACAGATTTCAGCAATTCGTCAATTACAGGCGGTTTTTGCTTAGAAACTCTGCGCTCGGCCATCAGCTCCTTGCGCCCTGGGGGCTTCTCGCCGTCTGTGGAGATCAAAGATGCTTAATTTCACATCCCTGTGTCTTCAGGACACCGAGGTTTTTCAGATTCGCGTTGAAAGACCAACACTGCCAATTTGTGGCCTTGTCATCTGGTCTCTCTTCGGCTCCCAGAGTGCTCACCAAGGTGCTGACGGGGGTGATGTCTCTGATGAGACCAAGGGGCGTCCGTGTGATGACCTACCTGGACGTCCTCATCACTTCCCAGTCTCTATTGGATACTCGGCTGGTGGTGTCCATTTGGGAGCCATTTGGATGGGTGATCAAACACCCCAAGTCCTCATTGTCCCCTTCATTGGTAACTCCATTCCTAGGAATGAATCTGGATACAGTTCAGGCAAGGATCTTCCTTCCTCAGCAATAAAGGGGACAATCTAGTTGCACGGGCTCAGTCCCTCATAGCTGTCCCCGTCCCTCCACCAGGCAGGGGATGCAGCTGGTGGGCCCGTTGGTGGTGTGCTCCGAAGAGGTCCCTTATGCTCAGTCCCCCTTGGGGCCTTCTGCAACTTCTCCTATTGTTTGTACAGGACAAGGACCCAGCATCCCTGGACAGGGTCTGTGTGCCTTCCCCCCCTGGTGAGGAGGTCCCTCTTGTAGTGGATGACCTCAAGGAACTTGTCTGGGGGCAGTTCCCTTCTTGCCCCTTCCTGGGAGACGGTCACCATGGGTGCCAATCTATCAGGTTGGGGGAGGTTTCTTCTGGAAGTCCCTGCGGTTCCAGGAGAGGTGGGGCCCTTAGGAGGCCCATACACCTATCAATGTTTGAAACAGTGAGCGTTCAGATTAGTTCTAACTTGCTTGACTACTCCTCTTCAGGGCCTGCCTGTTCGGGGGCGCTAGGTCTATCTGACGGCAGTGGCCTACATCAATCATCAGGGAGGGACCCGGAGCAGGAGGGTCCTCCAGGAAGTGTCTCTGATCCTGATCTGGGTGGAGGACAATGTTCCCTGCATATCGGCGGTATACGCTCCGGGGGGGGGGCCCTCTGCAACAGGGTGTTCCAATCCATGTGTCACTATGGGGACCAATCAGTTGTGGATCTGTTTGTGTCCCGTCACGATCACAAGCTCTCGGCCCTTGTTTCCCTGTCCCAGGAGTCTCTGGCCGTGGTCACGGTGCCTTAGTAACGTCATGGCAGGACATTCTGTTCTGTATGTCTTTTCCCCATTCCCCCTGCTAGGCAGGCGTGGTACAGAGGGCAGTAGATCAGTACGTTCTGCCAGGAGTGCCAGTTCTGCTCACTCAGGGCCCCTTACGCCATCCCAATCTACAGACTCTGGCCTTGACGGCCTGGCTGCTGAGACATCCATCTTGATGGAGACACTTATCTGCCTCGGTGATTGAGACTATGGGAAGATTAGGAGCAAACTTCTTCTTCCATCTATTATAGGGTATGGCGTACCTATATTGTTTGGTATGAGTCTAGGTCTCTTCCCTGTCGGGTGTTCTCTGTCCCCAGGGTTTGAGTTATTACAGCATGGGTTGGAGTCGGGTCTCCAACTCAGTACTCTGAAGGGTCAGGTTTCTGCCCTGTCTGTCTTCTTTCAGAAGTCTTTTGCTCAGCTTTCCCTGGTTAAGACTTTCTTTCAGGGGGTTACTCTTGTGCGTCCCCCACGTAATCCTATGGTCCCTGTTTGGGATTTGAACTTGGTTTTGTCTGCCTTGCAGGGTGTTTCCCTTTGGACCTATTCAGTATGCTGCTCTGGCTGTACTTACCCTCAAGTTTGTCTTTCTGGTGGCTATTACTTCGGTCAGACGTGTGTCTGAGCTGGCGGCTCTGTCTATCTAGCCCCCATACTTTGAGAGACGCCAGGATAAGGTGGTGTTCCGCTTTAAGCCGGACTTTCTGCCTAAGGTGGTGTCTACTGTTCTTTTGATTCAAGATATTGTTCTTACTTCTTGTGCCCTATTCCTAGCAATGGTAGTCACTGCGTCCTTTAGGAAAACTGATGTTCTTTTTGGGCCTACGGCCACTCCATCCTGAATGCGCCCGATCTCATTTGATCTCGGGGGCTAAGCAGCGTTGGGCCTGGTCATTACTTGGATGGGATGGTCCCTTCTGGTCCTAGGAGAGGTTTTTGGCTCCTGCCAAGTCTACTATTAGTGAATGGATTCGTCAGGCTGTGACTCAGGCCTATCCCATTAAGGAGAAGAATGTTTCCTTTCGTCTTACTGCTCATTCTACTCGTGCTATTGGTGCCTCTTGGGCCTTTCAGCACCAGGCTTCTGTTGAACAAGTTTGCTAGGCCGCTACTTGGGCTTCTGTTCATACCTTTTCAAAGTTTTACAAGGTTGATGTTAGGGCCTCAGCTCATGCGGTCTTGGCCGCAAGGTTTTGCAGGTGGCAGTGGTTTAAACTGTCTGCTGTTGCCTTTTTTGTTGGGGATCCCACCCTACTTTATGGACACTGCTATTGGATGTCCCAAGTGTAAGTAATCTATTTGGAGCAGGACGTACTGTATACTAAGAATAATACAATTCTGTGAAATACTCACCTGTAGAATTGGTATTCTAAGTATACAGTACGTCCTGCTCCACCCCACCCTGGTTTTTGTATTCTGGATCCCCTGTATGGTGATTGTTATCATTGTTATAGTTACCAGTTTTGGTGGTTAAATTCTCCCGGCTTCTTGTTCACTGCTTTTCAATGCTGGGGATTTGTGGGAGGTCCCTGGGTATTTGAGGGGTCGGGAGGAGCCTGTTTTACATTTCTCTGCAGTGCAGCGCCATCTGGCGGAGGATAACCCAAGTGTAAGTAATCTATTTGGAGCAGGACGTACCGTATACTTATAATATCAATTCTACAGGTGAGTATTTCACAGAATTGTATATTCTTAGTATACAGTACGTCCTGCTCCAGATATAGTACTTACACTTGGGTTATCCTCCGCCAGATGGCGCTGCACTGCAGAGACATGCAAAACAGGCTCCTCCCGGCCCCTCAAATACCCTGGGACCTCCCACAAATCCCCCAGATTTCTCTGCAGTGCTGACTGCGAAGACATGAAGTATCACTCTCTCGCAGGTGAGCAGGGATATCAAAGCCTGCGACCCTGTTGGACTATTCCCACCCGTCCTCCCTGTGATGTGCCTCCCAGCCTGGGCTGCGCTGGTCGGGTGAAGGTAGGCAGCACCATGTGTGCTTACGGAGCCATGCTCCACCGCAGTCCCCCACCAAAGGGTAGGCGGTTTAGGCTGATGGTGAGCCTCTAGGGGATGCCCCTCCCGCATTTTTGCCCATGCCCCGTGTAGCGGTGGGCCCTGTACAAAGGGTCGCCATCCTCCCTCGTTCCCCCTGTAGCTCTGGGGGGAAAGAAAGGGGGGGGTGAGTGTGTGTGGTCTCAGTGAATATGGCCTTAGTATTGTGCCTTGACTTGTATACTTGGAGTCAGACGCCGCGCTGATTTGCATTTTTATTGTGTATCTGCCGCCGCTGCGCGCGTTTTTCCTTCATTGGATGTGCTGCGCCGGGCGGCGGCATCGCCTCAGACGCTGCGGTGTCTTCATTGGCAAATCATCTTTTCTAAGTGTGTCATACACTTCGCTCCTCATGACAAGCTGTCTACTGTCTTAGAGTTTCGCGCTCTTCGAGGGGCCGGGGACCTGACGCGCTCCGCGTCACGGGCCGCCCTGGCCCCCCCTTCGAGGTTCACTTGGCGCCATTTTGATGGTAGTTGCGCGTGCACGCGGGGTAACGGTCCTCCTCCTCCCTTGGTCTGTAAGTGCCCTCGCGGGCGATTTTCATGCTTCTTGCTTACTGCGCATGGTTCTGACGCCCTTTATTCTCATGTGTCTTTCAGACTGGTAGACACCTTTGACTTCTCCTGGCCCTGTGTAATTTATAGCGGGCCTTGTAAAATTCTCCCACTTTCCTAGCGGGTCTTTGGGGCATCCAGGGTGGCCTATAGCGTAAATCCCTACTGGCATATTGTGCCTAAATAATCACCATATGGAGGCTTCTCAGAATTATGTGACCGGGGTCCCTCTGGGACAAGACCGGCTGTGTATAGCGTGTGGACAACCGCGTTGCGTGTCGCGGGGACACTTCGCCAGGGTGTCAACCCTGGCGAAGTGTCCCCGCGACACGCAACGCGTCGGTGGCGGCTGCGGCGGGGGACCCCCTGCGATACGGTGACGTAATCAAGTCTTTATTTTTTCATGCTGTCGCTGTGATTTATTATTGATTGCTTGGTTGCCCAGTTGGGCTTTACTCAATATAAAGCCTGTTTTCTTTTGCCTACATATTCTGTCTATAACTTGCATTCACTGTTGTCCAGTGTTGGGCTAACACACACAGCCCTGGATATACTGTTATATTGTTATTTTGCACATTGTTGAAACAGCCCTGGATACATTGTTACATTGCTATTTTGCACATATTTTCACATTGCCTGTTTGCACACACACTCACGTTGCCATTCTGTACACATCACATAGTTTGTTTTCATTTATGGTTATATAGCACATGCACTTATTTGTTCTTTTTCTCTTTTGTACACTTTAGTTTTTTTTATTCACTTCATCAGCACATCCATTTCATTACTGCTATACGGGTATATATTTATTACTCATTGCTGCTGTATCTGGGCATACCATTATTATTTAGTTTATTATCTTATTTAATTACGACGGCATTATTATATATATATGTTAGTCACCACACACCGGGTCCCCTTAGCTTATGTCTTTTATGTTTTTTAATCTTGTATGTAGATGAGTGTCTTCTTTTTATGTATATTACATTCATTAAAGTTAATATATTTTTATAATTAGTGTGCGGCCATCTCTAAGGGTTTGGGGATCAGTCTAGGATCCCAATTTTGTACATTTGAGATCTGTTGATTAAGATCTTTAAGGTTCTGTCTATCTCTCTCCCTGGTGAGGCCTCCAAGCCGAGAGGGGAGCGTTTCCATACAGCGACAGCACGCTTGGAATTTCTAGAGCAGGCTCATTTCCATGCTCTCGTACTCAAGGAATGGGAATGCCCCAGTAAACTTCCAGGGTTCCCAGGGGACTGGGATAGGAAATACCCTTTTCCCCCTGAGGTGGTTAATTGTTGGTTATCACCCCCCGTGGTGGATGCCCCGATCATAGGGGTTCCTAACCCCCCCTTTATTACAGCCCCTGCTTATAGTACCCTTCGGGATGCTGAGGACCGGCGCATTGATCTGCTGGCCTCCCACGCCTTTTCTTGTGCAGGGACGGCGCTGCGCCTGGTCTGTGCCGCAGCTATTACTGCAGTGGCCGCTAGAACCCTCATCAGAACCCTCATCAGAAAGATGCTTGATCATCACCCTGAGGATCTCCCCTGGGATGTGTTTAATGCACTCTCCAGTTGTGATGTGTTTAAAATGTGTTTAAAATTTATCCTATTAGGATCCTAATGGATGACACCATTAGAATGTGTGCAAGAACTTCTGCCCTTGTGTTGACTATACGTCGCCTGGTTTGGCTGCGACAGTGGGTTGCTGACGATGCTATTAAAAAGACTCTTACTGGGCTTCCCGTTAGAGGGCAACGCCTGTTTGGGGCCGTCTGGACCTGTTTGGTAAAAAGGGCAAATCACCCCAACGCAGGCGGCCGTCTCGGCCCCCTCGGGGCAGGGGCACCCCTCCCCCACCCTACCATAGTGTTAAACAAGAACCTGGGGTGTACTTCCTGGGGGCTCGCGCAGACTCCTGCCCTGGGAGCGGCAGACAACGCCCTGGCCCCTGCGGCGGGGCTAAGCCTAAATCTTCCACCAAACCCCCTCAAGCATGATGGGGCGCCCTCGCCAGTCTGTGTGAGGGGATGGCTGCAGCACCTTGCTCTTGTCAGGAGGCATCACGCCTCATTCTGGTGGATTCAGGAGGTAGTGTCCTCCAGATACAGGTTAGAGTTTGCTGCGCGGCCTCCCCCATGATTATCAGGGTACTCCTGGTCCCTGCCTCTGTTCAGGCGTTGGTACAGGCCATGCAAGGCCTGCAGGGTCTGGGGGTCACTTGCCCTTAATAGGCAGAGGCCGCTACACCAACCTTTCCACAGTCTCCCGAAAGGATGGGTCAGTCTGGCCCATTCTGGATTCACAAGTTTGCGGCAATTCACCAATTACAGGCAGTTTCTGCATGGAAACTCTGGGTTGGGCCTTCAGCGCCTTGCGCTCAGGGGGCTTCTTGCCGTCTGTGGAGCTCAAAGATGCTTCTGTTCACTTCCCTGTGTCTTCTGGACACCGAGGCTCTTCAGGTTCGTGTTGGATGTTCCAACACTGCTAATCTGTGGCCTTGTTACCTGAACTCTCTTCAGCTCCCAGAGTGCTCACCAAGGTGCTGACGGGGGTGATATCTCTGATGAGACCAAGGGGCGTCCGCGCTATGACCTACCTGGACGTCCTTTTTCACTTCCCAGTCTCTACGTCTGACTAAGTTGGTTTCTTGGCTAGTGGTGTCCACTGGGAGTCATTTGGATGGGTGTTCAATCACCCCAAGTCCTCATTGTCCCCTTGATTGGTAACTCCATTACTAGGAATGAATCTGGATTCGGTTCAGGCGAGAACCTTCCTTCCTCAGCAATAAAGTGAACAATCTGGTTGCATGGGCTTAGTCCCTCATTGCTGTCCCCTTCCCTTCGCTAGGCAGGGAGGCAGCTGGTGGGCCTGTTGGTGGCTTGCTCAGAAGAGATTCCTTATGCTCAGTTCCCCTTGGGCCCTTCTACAACTTCTATTGTTAGTACAGGACAGGGATTCAGCATCCCTGGAGCAGGGTCTGTGTGCCTTCCCCACTGGTGAGGAGGTCCCTCTTGGAGTTGATGAACTCAAGGAACCTGTCTGGGGGCAGTTCCCTTCTTGCCCCTTCCTGGAGACGGTCACCATGGATGCCAATCTGAAACTCCCTGCGGTTCTGGGGGAGGTGGGGCCTTTAGAGGGTCCATACACCTATCAATGTTTGAAACAGTGAGCGTTCAGGTTGGTTCTATTTCGCTTGGCTACTCCTCTTCAGGGCCTACCTGTTCGGGGGCGCTCGGTCTGTCTGATGACAGTGGCCTACATTAATCATCTGGGATTGACCTGGAGCAGGAGGGTCCTCCAGGAAATGTCTGTGATCCTAATCTGGGTGGAGGACTATGCTCCCTGCATATCAGTGGTTTTCGGCCCGGTAGGGTCTCTCTGTGACAGGATGTGCTAATCCCTGTGTCACTATGGGGTCCAACCAGTTATGGATCTGTTTGTGTCCCGTTGCTATCACAAGCTCTCGGGCCTTGTTTCCCTGTCCCAGGATCTTCTGGCCGTGGTCAGGATGCCTTAGTAACGTTATGGCTGGACATTCTGTTCTGTAGGTCTTTTCTCCATTCCCCCTGCTAGGCAGGGTTCTGCGCAAGATTGCTCTGGAAGGGGGACCAGTGACTCTGGTGGTCCCCGGGTGGCCTAGTAGAGTGTGGTTCGTAGACGTGGTACTAGGGGGCAGTAGTTCTGTACGTTCTGCCAGGAGTGCCAGCTCTGCTCACTCAGGGCCCCTTTATGTCACACCAATCTACAGACTCTGGCCTAGACTGCCTGACTGCTGAAACATCCATCTTGTTGGAGACAGGCTTATCTGTCTCGGTGATTGAGACTATGGGAAGACCAGGAGCAAGCTTCTTCCTCTTCTTCCTCCATCTGTTATAGGATATGGTTTACCCATATCGATTGGTGTGAGTCTAGGTCTCTTCCCTGTCGGGCATTCTCGGTTCCCAGGGTTCTAGAGTTATTACAGCATGAGTTGGAGTTGGTCTCCAACTCAGTACTCTGATGGATGAGGTTCTGCCCTGTCCGCCTTGATTTAGAAGTCTTTTGTTCAGTCTTCCTTGGTTAAGACTTTTCAGGGGGTACTCATGTGCGTCCCCCATGTAATCCTTTGGTCCCTATTGGGATTTGAATTTTATTCTGTCTGCCTTGCGGGGATGCTGTCTGGCTGTTCTTACCCTCAAAGTTGTCCTTCTGGTGGGTGTTACTTCGGTCAGACTTGTGTTTGGCGGGCGGCTCTGTCTACCTAGCCCCCATTCTTTGAGATACACCAGGATAAGGTGGTGGTCCGCCTGAAGCCGGATTCTCTGCCTAAGGTGGTGTCTTATGTTCATTGATTCAAGATATTGTTATTCCTTCTGTGCCTTATTCCTCGCAACGCTGAGGAAAGGGTTCTGCATTCCTTGAACAGGTGTTGGAAGTTTTTCCTTGGTAGTCACTGTGTCCTTTAGGAGAACTGATGCTCCTTTGGATCACGGTCACTCCATCCTGAATGTGCCCGATCTCGTCTGTTCTCGGGGAGTTGGGCGGCTTTGGCCCTGGTCATTACTTGAAGGGGATGGTTCCTTCTGGTCCTAGGAAAGGGTTTTTGGCTTCTGCCAAGTCTACTGTTAGCGATTGGATTCATCAGGCTGTTACTTAGGCCTATTCCAACAAGGGGAAGAATCTTCCTTTTCGCCTTGCTTCTTATTCTACTCGTGCTTTGGTGCCTCTTGGGCTTTTCAGCACCAGGCTTCTGTTGAACTGGTTTGCTACGCCGCTATTTGGTCTTCTGTTCATACCTTTTCAAAGTTTTACAAGGTTGATGTTAGGGCCTCAGCTCATGCTGTCTTGGACGCATGGTTATGCAGGTGGCAGTGGTTTTAACTGTCTGCTGTTGCCTTTTAGTTGGGGATCCCACCCTACTTTATGGACACTGCTATTGGATGTCCCAAGTGTAAGTACTATATCTGGAGCAGGACGTACTGTATACTAAGAATAATACAATTCTGTGAAATACTCACCTGTAGAATTGATATTATTTGTATACAGTACGTCCTGCTCCACCCCACCCTGGTTTTTGCATTTTTCTGGATCCCCTGTATGGTGATTGTTACCATTGTTATAGTTACCAGTTTTGGTGGTTAATTCTCCCGGCTTCTTGTTCACTGCTTTTCAATGCTGGGGATTTGTGGGAGGTCCCCGGGTATTTGAGGGGCCGGGAGGAGCCTGTTTTGCATGTGTCTGCAGTGCAGCGCCATCTGGCAGAGGATAACCCAAGTGTAAGTACTATATCTGGAGCAGGACGTACTGTATACAAATATCAATTCTACAGGGGAGTATTTCACAGAATTGTATTTTTTTCTATCCCTAGGGTTTTGGAATTTCTGCAACATGGTCTGGACTTGGGGTTGCAGCTTAGTATGTTGAAAGGGCACGTTTCTGCCCTGGCGGTTTTCTTTCAAAGGTCTTTTGCTCTTAACCCCCTGAAAAAAAGTCTTAACCAGAGGATGAAGCATGTGCGGCCTCCTAGGAAGCCTTTGCTCCCAGTTTGGGATTTGAATTTGGTTCTTTCTGCTCTTCAGGCTCCTCCTTTTGAGCCTTTGCAGGATATTGCTCTTTCTACGCTTACTCAGAAGGTTGCTTTTTTGGTTGCCATCACTTCCGTTCAGCGTGTATCGGAGTTGGCGGCTTTGTCCATTCTGGCCCCGTACTTTGAGAGGCATCAGGACAAGGTTGTTTTCCGCTCCAAGCCAGATTTCCTTCCTAAGGTGGTTTCCGCCTTTCATCTTAAACAGGACATTGTTCTACCCTCCTTGTGTCCTAAGCCCAGCAATGACAAGGAGAGAGTCTTGCATTCTTTGGATGTGGTTCGCTGTGTGAAGTACTATTTGGTGGCTACTTCCTCTTTTCGTACGCCTTTTTCGTGGTGCCCTCCGGACCTAGGAAAGGTTTGGCACCCGCTAAGTCTTCCATTATTA
This sequence comes from Gastrophryne carolinensis, assembly GCA_027917425.1. NCBI lineage: Eukaryota > Metazoa > Chordata > Amphibia > Anura > Microhylidae > Gastrophryne > Gastrophryne carolinensis. The sequence continues at coordinate 271,879,815 of CM051235.1, forward strand.
AATGGATTTGCCAGGCCATTGTTGGGGCCTATTCTGCCAAGGGGAAGATTCCCCCTTTTCGTGTTACTGCTCATTCTACTCGTGCTGTCGGGGCGTCCTGGGCTTTCCAGCACCAGGCCTCTGTTGAGCAAGTTTGTAAGGCTGCTACTTGGTCTTCTGTTCCAAGTTTTACAAGGTTGATGTTCAGGCCTCAGCGGATGCTGTTTTTGGCCACAAAGTTCTGCAAGCTGCGGTGGTTGAAGTTTGTGCATTGTTGCCTTGTTTTGGATCCCCGCCCTTTATGGACACTGCTATTGGATGTCCCAAGTGTAATGACTATCTGAAGCGGGGTGTGTGACATACTTAGAATAATACCATTTTGTGAATACTCACCTGTAAAATGGGTATTATAAGTATGTCACACACCCCGCTTCACCCTGCCCTTTGGTATTTTGGATCCTTTATATGGTGAACCTTTCTTACTGTTACTGGTTATTTTGGCTCTTCCTGGTCCCTTTGTTTCCTTACTGCTGTCTTAATACTGGTGAATGAGTGGGAGGTCCCAGGTATTTATGGACTGGGAGGGGCTCCCTTTTTTTATGACATCTCTGCAAGATCGCCCTCTACAGGTCGGTATAACCCAAGTGTAATGACTATCTGAAGCGGGGTGTGTGACATACTTATAATACCCATTTTACAGGTGAGTATTCACAAAATGGTATTTTTTAACCATTTGACTTGCCTGATTGTTCCCTGCTAGAGGAAGGGGAACTGTTCCCAGAATCTGACTCATCTGAGGATCTGCAGTACCCTGGCGCTGATGCCGGTTCAGAGCGCGGGGATACTGTCGACACCCATAGGCTCCTTACTCAAATTTTTGAGGTACTTGCCATTTACCTTCCTGCGGAGGCCCCTCCGCAACAGGGGGAATTTTTGGGGACCGTCAAACCTCGTTTGGAGTTCCCAGATCAGAGGCACTTTAACAATCTGATCCTTAAGGAATGGGAGAAGCCTAGTCGGCTCCCTGGTATCCCTCACGGGTGGGATAGGAAGTATCCCTTTCCTGCTGATGTGGTGAAACTTTGGTGGTCGACGCCCCCAGAGGTCGACGCGCCCGTCCTGGGATTGTCCAATACTTCAGTCGTGCATACCCCAGATTCCACTACCTTGAAGGATGGTGAGGACCGACGTCTCGATCAGTTGGCTTCACATGCCTTTGCTTGTGTGGGTTCGGCCTTACGCCCGGTTTGTGCTTCTGCGCTCACGGCCGTGGCTACTAGAGCTCTAATTAGGGGCCTTTTGGATGGTTCCCAATTGGATCCTTGCAGTGAGGAGTTTACAGCCTTGACTCATTGTGAGATGTTCATTGATTTTGTCTTATCAGCCTTGGATGATACTATCCGTATGTGTAGCAGGACCTCGGCATTGCAGGTTGCTATACGCCGGTCGGTCTGGTTGCGCCAGTGGGCGGCCGAAAACGCTGCTAAGAAGTCGCTCACAGGTCTTTCCTTTCTGGGTCTGTGCCTGTTTGGTGATCGTTTAGACTCTGTTGCCAGAGGGGGTAAGTTACCTCAACGCAAGAAGCAGCGCCGGCCCTTTCGGGGTTCGGGTTCATTCAACCCTTTCTTTCGTGGCTCTCGGTCAAGCAGGGGAACGTTTTTCATTGCATTCCGAGGAGATGCCTGGGGTAGGGGCAGAGGACGTGCCCGACCCAGGATTTCCTGGGGTACTAAACCCAAATCCGTTGCCAAGCCCGCTCTGCAATGAAGGGGCGCCCTCACCCTTGCGGGTGAGGGTACTGCTGCGGCTCTTTGCGCAGGTCTGGACCCTAGAGGTTACAGACGTCTGGATCCGGGAGGTAATTTCCTCCGGGTACAACCTGGAGTTTGCATTCCGGCCTCCTCCTAGATTCCTCAGGTCTGGTGTTCCGTCGGACCCTCGGGCGGCACAGGGCCTTTTTATGGCGGTGCAAAACCTTTGGGATATGGGGGTAGTTTGTCCGGTTCCCCCCACAGAGAGAGGTCTGGGTTACTATTCCAACCTCTTTACGGTGCCCAAAAAAGATGGTTCCAGAAGACCCATTTTGGACTTGAAAACTCTCAACCGGTTCATCAGAACCAAAAAATTTCGCATGGCGACTCTGGGCTCTGCTGTCGACTCACTGTGTCCGGGGGGCTTTATGACCTTAATAGATATCAAGGACGCTTACCTTCATGTGCCAGTCTTCCCGGGACACCAAAGGTTCCTCAGGTTCGTGGTAGACAACCAGCACTTCCAGTTTGTGGCTCTTCCCCTCGGGCTGACTTCAGCGCCCAGGGTGTTCACCAAGGTTTTTGTGGGCGTGATGGCCCTTCTCAGAGTCCGGGGCATTCGTATCTTGCCTTACCTGGACGACCTTCTCATTACGCCATCCTCTCTCCACCAGGCGGAGCTGGACACCAGTGCGGTGGTGATGACACTGGAGAGGTTCGGGTGGGTAATCAATTACCCCAAGTCCTCTCTATCCCCTTCAAGGGTGGCTTCGTTCCTGGGCATGACTCTGGATACCATTCAGACCAGGGTGTTCCTACCCCAGCAGAAGGTGGATGTTCTTCAGGCTCTTATTCGTTTTCTTCTGTCCAGCCCTCGTCCGTCCATCAGGCAATGCATGAGGCTGGTAGGTTTGATGGTGGCTTGCTTCGAGGCAGTGCCATTTGCTCAGTTTCACATGAGACCCCTTCAGCTCCATCTTCTATCGGTTTGGGACAAATGTCCTCTGTCCCTGGATCAGACTTGTGTTCTGTCCCCTCTTGTCCGGTGGTCCTTCCAGTGGTGGATGGACCAGAGGAATCTCCTGGGGGGGCAGGTCCTTTCTTGCGCCCTGTTGGGAGACGGTCACTACGGATGCCAGTCTGTCAGGCTGGGGAGGCTTCTGGAGGGAACATCAGTTCCAGGGGCTTTGGGGTCCTCAGGAGGCCCATATCCCCATCAACATTCTGGAGCTGAGGGCGCCTGACACATCACCTTCAGGGCTTACCAGTTCAGGTTCGCTCAGACAATCGGACAGCGGTCGCTTACATCAATCACCAAGGAGGGACTCGCAGCAGGAGTGCCCTCCGGGAAGTGTCTCTGATTCTTGCTTGGGCCAAGAGGAATGTTCTGTGCATCTCGGCAGTCTACATTCCAGGGGTGGAGAACCTGGAAGCGGACTCTCTGAGCAGGGGGACCTCTCGCCGGGGGGAATAGTCCCTCAGCAGCAAGGTATTACTATCCCTGTGTCGCAGGTGGGGGAGGCCGGAGGTGGATCTGTTTGCCTCTCGTCACAATCACAAGCTTCCGGCATTTGTGCCTGTCCCAGGACCCTCTGGCAGTGGATACCATGTCTCTGTCCTGGCGGGAGCTCGGTCTCCTGTATCTGTTTCCTCCCTTTCCCATGGCGGGCAAGGTGGTACGCAAGCTGGCTCAAGAGGGTGTGCCAGCAATCCTGGTGGCCCCAAGGTGGCCAAGACAGGTGTGGTTCGCAGACGTCGTCCGGCTAGCGGTCGGTCAATTCAGGCTGCCTCTGCTTCCGGATCTGGTCAGCTTTGTTACCCCAATTTACAAACGCTGGCTTTGACGGCGTGGCTGCTGAAACCTTCATCTTAAAGGAAAAGGGTTTGTCTGAGGCTCAGGGCTAGGAAGAAATCTTCCTCTAATATCTATTACAGGACCTGGCAAACCTACATTGATTGGTGTGAGGCTAGGGCCTTTCCTTGTCGGGTGTTTTCCATTCCTTGGATTTTGGAGTTTCTTCAGCATGGTCTGGACATGGGTTTTCAACTTAGCACCCTTAAGGGGCATGTGTCCGCTCTGGCGGTTTTCTTTCAGAGATCTTTCGCTCTTCATCCTTTTGGTTAAGACCTTTTTTCAGGGGGTCACTCGTGTGCCCTCCTCACAAACCCATGTTGCCTGTTTGGGATTTAAATTTGGTGTTGTCTGCCCTTCAGGGTCCTACTTTTGAACCAGTGCAGGATGCTGCACTATCCATTTTCACCTTAAAAGTTGCCCTTTTGGTGGCTATCACCTCTGTTCGACGGGTTTCTGAGTTGGCGGCTCTGTCTATTCAGGCCCCCTACTTTGAGAGACATCAGGACAAGGTGGTTTTCTGCTTTAAACCAGACTTCCTGCCAAAGGTTGTCTTTGCTTTTCACCTCAATCAGGACATTGTGCTTCCTTCATTGTGTCCTAAACCTAGCAATGACAAGGAGAGGGCTTTGCACTCTCTGGATGTCGTTAGACGTGTAAAGTACTATCTGGTGGCTACTTCACCATTCCGGAAGACGGACGCCTTTTTTGTGGTGCCCTCCGGGCCCAAGAAGGGTTTGGCGCCAGTCAAGTCTATCATTAGTAAATGGATTCATCAGGCCGTTATTAGGGTATAAGTTTGTAAGGCTGCTACTTGGTCTTCTGTTCATACTTTTTCCAAGTTTTATAAGGTTGATGTGCGGGCCTCAGCGGATGCTGTTTTTTGCCGCAAAGTTCTGCAAGCTGCAGTGGTTTAATTTGTGCACTATTGCCTGTTGGGATCCCCACCCTTTTTTGGACACTGCTATTGGATGTCCCACGTGTAATGAATACTTCCGAAGCAGGGTGTGAGACATACTTGGAATAATACCATTTTGTGATTACCCACCTGTAAAATGGGTATTATAAGTATGTCTCACACCCTGCTTCGTCCCACCCTGAGTTGTATATTGGATCCTCTATATGGTGAAACTTTTTTCTCATAGATTTTATTGGCTCTTCCTGGTCCCCTTACTGCTTTCTTATACTGGGGAATGTGTGGGAGGTCCCAGGTATTTATGGACCGGGAGGGGCTTCTTTTTCTAGTGATCTCTGCAGAAGTTCACCCTCTACTGGACCATAACCCACGTGTAATTAATACTTCCGAAGCAGGGTGTGAGACATACTTATAATTTTACAGGTGAGTAATCACAAAATGGTATTTTTTCAACCTGCAGTATGCAGCGATGTTCAGCGGTGCAACAGAGGGGGCTGGTTGGTCTGGTATAGTTTTAACAGCAAAACATTCCTTGCTTTAACAGTTCTATGCGGTCCGTGACCTTATTTTGTTACCATTTATAACTGAATACCCACCTTGAGGATTCAAAGGATTTATTTACCTGCACCCCATGCAACATGGAGGCACCCAGATATGGGATCTCCCCCACCACAAGCCCTGGGCAGCGCTATCATTACGCATTTGCACTGTCAGTCTGAGTTTGATTGACTTTCATTGTAGGTAACTTAAAAGTAGCGAGTAGGTCTTGGGCTTAAGGCAAGAGGAGATTCAGCAGGGCCCAAACCAGGATGCCACCAAGCTTTGAGGGGGGGGGGGGTGAGGAAGTAATGTATTGACTTTGAATAAAGGAGCTTAAGGTCAAGCACTGTACATGAGTTTTATATTTTCAGGGGCAGGGAAAAGTGACTAGATTCACCCAAAATTTCCAGCCTGCAAAGCAGCCTTGGCAGAGATTTTCTAGACTACCTAGAAGCCTGGCTCTAGAAGCGGCTCTGCAAGTGTTTTTCAGTAGCTCTGAGGTGTATAGCTTGGCACGAACAGTGGACTCTAAAAGCCTAGTCACCCTACCCCAAATAAAGAAATTTGAGTAATGCTTTTTTTTTGGAGGGGTTCACTTGTTAGAAGCTCTAGTGTAGAAGGTCGTAACCAGATGATAAAACCTAATTTATAACTTTGCCAGTTACAATTACTTGGAAAGTATTCCTTAAAATCCAAGTGGGAAACTTTACATGGGCTCTGGTTTATCCACACAGTCCTTTTAAAGTGGACCAACACCCAGTATTTTCACTATCCTGGGTGTTGGTCCACTTCAGTGGGGCATCCGAGATCAGGATTCAGCCATTCACCGAGATCAGCCATTCACAAACGAGATCAGCCATTCACAAACGGGCGCACACACTGCTAGAGGGGCGCGCGGGAGGCGGCTGATCCGTCGCCGATAAGGTTTTTTTGGGGGGGGGGGTTTCACCCCGCGGGACACCCCGATCTCTGATGCCCCGCGGTGAGGGAGGTGATCGGCCCAGGAATCTTATAGATTCCCGGGCCGATCACCCCTGGGTGTTGGTCCACTTTAATGTGATGTTGGCCTTACGCTGTTCCTTTTCTTTCAACAATGTGCAGAGCATGGCGGTCCACTTCATGCAAGGGTTTTCACTCCTGAAGCACAGCCCTCATGCAGTCATACAGTAATTTTACATTTTAATTTACTGAGAATCAACTAATAAAAATCACATTGGCATGCTAATTATTTGGTGAAGCAAGTTTAACTCTGGACATTTGGATGTGAATTGCAACCTGAAACTGAGTTGTGAACTGTTAAAGTGCTATAAAATGTTAACAATATTCTCCCCCCCCTCCTCCTCCTCCCCCCCCCTCCTCCTCCTCCCCCCCCTCCTCCTCCCTCCCCCCCCTCCTCCTCCCTCCCCCCCCCTCCTCCTCCCTCCCCCCCCTCCTCCTCCTCCTCCCTCCCCCCCTCCTCCCTCCCTCCCTCCTCCCTCCCTCCCTCCTCCTCCTCCTCCTCCTCCTCGCTGCGAGTGCTACACATCCCTCCTGCCTGGCGTTCTGTGTGTGGGTGAAGGTCGGGTGAGTGGCCTGTGGCCCTTCAGATGCATCCATTTTTAACCCCTTATGCGTTGCAGCATTCTGAGCGTGTGTTCTGTTTTATGTGTTCCAGGTGGACCATTGATCTTATTAAAGGGGGGTTCTCCCGGTCCAGGGTCCCTGGTTAAATTTAGTTGGCTTCAAATCCTCCCACTCGGGACTTAAAGGGGCATCCCGAGTTGCATTATTGCGTAATTCCCAAAAGAGCATTGTACACATATATTTATATATATTATTAAAAAATCACCATATGGAGGCTTCCCCGGATACTGGGCTGGTGCCCCCCTTGGGGCAATCCAGGCTGTGTTTGGGGTGTGGGGTATCCCTTTTGGGGGATGATGTATTTCTATGTGTACCCTGTGCGCAGTGGTCTATTACGCGGCAGACCGGATCTCAGGCGTCCGGTTCTGCTCCGCCAGTCTCTTCTCCGTCTCCCCCTCGCTTGACACGTGCGTGTGATGTGGTCATTAGCGGGGGGGGTCGCAATCTGAGGTGTGCGCTAGATTGGCCAATCTTGAAAAATTGTTTTCCAGTGCTGTTGTTAAAAAAGCAACGGCAAAGAGAGAACATTTGTATACGGTTGCGCAGGCGGTTGCGATAGGGAGGATTTTGACTCCCTGGATTGGTCTGATTGTTCCCCGCGTGAGGAAGGGGAGTTAGTCTGATGACTCCGATGATCAGCAGTTTGTGGGCGCTGATACCGAGCAGGGCCAGGGGGATTCTTTGGATACCGCTAGGGTCCTGGCTCAAATGTTTGAGGTCCTGGCTATTTCTCCCCCCGAGGCGGCTCCTCCGCTGAAGGGGGAGTTCTTTGAAGTGACTAAGCCGCGCTTGGAATTTCCTTATCAAAAGCATTTTGATGGTATCGTTCTCAAGGAATGGGAGAGGCCGACTCGGCTTCCGGGTGTCCCACCGGGTTGGGACAAGAAATATCCCTTTCCGGCGGACGCGGTGAAGCACTGGTCGTCTCCCCCCGAGGTGGATGCTCCTGTTTTGGGGTTGTTCAGCTCCTCAGTCCTCCATTCTCCGGAGTGCACTACTCTCAAGGATGGTGAGGATAAACGCATTGACCAGATGGCTTGCCATGGTTTTGCCAGTGTTGGATCGGCCTTGCGGCCGGTTTGTGCTTCTGCGCTTGTATTGGTAGCTGCCAGGTCGGTTGTTAGAGGCTTGTTGATCTCTTCCGGGCTTGACCCGGCTAGTGAGGAGTTTGCCGACCTTAAGTGCTGTGAGTTATTTTTGTCCTTTGTGCTGTCCGCCCTGGACGACACATTGGTGATGTGTAGCAGAGCTGCGGCCCTGCTTGTGGCTATCCGCCGGTCTGTTTGGTTACGCCAGTGGGTGGCTGATTTTGTGTCCAAAAAGTCACGGCCCTTCCCTTTGTGGGGTTGCGGCTCTTTGGAGAAAAATTGGATTCGGTGGCAAAGGGAGGTAGGTTACCTCAGCGTAAGAAGCAGCGTCGCCCCTTTCGGGGGGCGGCTTCCTTCTCTCAGTCCTTTCGTGGGGCTAGAGTTGGCAGGGGCTTGGCCTTCCCTTCGTCCAGAGGTGATTCCTGGCCTAGGGGCAGGGGTCGGGCCCGTCCAGGGCACAGTTGGGGTTTCAAGCCTAGAGCCGCTGCCAAGCCGGCTCAGCAATGAGGGGGGCCCTCACCCTTGCGGGTGTGGGGACGGTTGCAACTCTTCTCCCAGGTCTGGGTCCAACAGGTCTCGGACAGGTGGATTCAGGAAGTGGTGTCTTCCGGTTACAAGCTGGAGTTCGAGTTCCGGCCCCCTCCCAGATTCTTCAGGTCTCGGGTGCCGTCAGACCCTCTGGCCGCCCAGGGGCTTCGGGCGGCAGTAGCAAGTCTCGTGGACATGGCTGTCATCTGTCCGGTGCCCCTCTCAGACCGGGGCCTGGGCTTCTATTCCAATTTGTTCACGGTGCCCAAGAAGGACAGATCCGTCCGTCCCATTCTGGATCTGAAGTTGCTCAACAGGTTCGTTCGTCCCCGGAAGTTCCGTATGGAAATCTGCGTTCAGCCATCCATTCACTTCATCAGGGGGACTTCATGACGTCCATAGACATCAAGGATGCTTACCTGCATATTCCAATATTTCTACCACACCAGAGATTCCTCAGGTTTGTCGTGGACAATCGGCATTTTCAGTTTGTGGCTCTTCCGTTTGGCCTTACCTCAGCTCCAAGGGTGTTTACCAAGGTGTTGGCAGGAGTGATGGCCATCCTCAGAGCCAGGGGTATCCGCATCGTGCCCTATCTGGACGATCTTCTCATCATGGCGTCTTCCCTCAGTCAGGCGCAGCTGGATACCAGGACTGTGGTGTCCACTCTGGAGAGTTTCGGTTGGGTGATCAACTATCCCAAGTCCTGCCTCACTCCCTCCAGGGTGGTGGAGTTCTTGGGAATGTCCCTGGATACCTCTCAGGCCAGGGTGTTTTTCCCCCGAGCCAAGGTTTTTCTGATTCAGGAGTTGACTCAGCATCTCCTATCCATCCCCCGCCCGCCCATCCGGCTAGGGATGCGATTGGTGGGATTGATGGTGGCGTCGTTCGAGGCGGTTCCCTTTGCCCAGTTTCACACAAGGACGCTCCAACTCCATCCCTTGGCGGCCTGGGATGGGTCCCCGCTGTCATTGGATCAGTCCTTTCTGATGTCCCCCCGGGTGCGGCGTTCCCTCCGGTGGTGGCTGAAACCGAGCAATCTGACAAGGGGCAGGTCCTTCATGACCCCTTGTTGGGAGACGGTCACCACGGATGCCAGCCTGTCAGGTTGGGGGGGATTTTGGAAGGATCTTCAGTTTCAGGGGCTGTGGGGGCCTCAGGAGGCTCACGCCCCCATCAATGTTCTGGAGCTGAGAGCCATCAGGTTGGTTCTGGCTCACTTGACTCCTCAGTTACGGGGACTACGGGTTCAGGTTCGGTCGGGCAATCGGACGGCTGTCGCCTACATCAATCACCAGGGAGGGACTCGCAGCAGGCGGGCCCTCAGGGAAGTGTCTTTGATACTGGATTGGGCAGAGGGCAATGTCCCATGCATCTCGGCAGTGTACATTCCGGGAGTGGAGAACACGGAGGCGGACTCCCTGACCAGGGGGTCATCTCGCCGGGGGGAATGGTCGCTCAGCCCCAAGGTGTTTCGGTCACTTTGCCACCGGTGGGGGACTCCGGAGGTGGACCTCTTTGTCTCTCATTACAATCACAAGCTTCCGGCATATGTGTCTCTCTCGCGGGATCCGCTGGCTCTGGCAGCGGATGCCATGTCTCTGAACTGGAGGGATCTGGGGTTTCTTTACCTGTTCCCTCCGTTTCCCATGGTGGGCAAAGTGGTGCGCAAGCTGGCCCTAGAGGGCGCGTCGGCAATCCTGGTGGCTCCAAGGTGGCCAAGACAGGTTTGGTTCGCAGACGTGGTAAGGTTGGCAGAGGATCAGTTAGACCTGCCCCTTCTGCCGGATCTGCTCACTCAGGGTCCACTGCTCTACCCCAATTTACCAACACTGGCTTTGATGGCGTGGTTGCTGGAACCTCCATCTTGAGGGAGGAAGGTCTTTCTGATGCTGTCATTCAGACTCTGGTTAGGGCTAGAAAGCAGTCCTCCTCCGCCATCTATTATAGGACTTGGAGGTCTTATATTGATTGGTGTGAGGTTAGGGCCTTGCCTTGCAGGGTGTTTTCTATCCCTAGGGTCTTGGAATTTCTGCAACCTGGTCTGGACCATTGTTTGCAGCTTAGTACGCTGAAAGGGCAGGTTTCTGCCCTGGCGGTTCTCTTTCAAAAGTCTTTTGCTCTTCATCCTCTGGTTAAGACCTTTTTCCAGGGGGTTACGCATGTGCGGCCACCTAGGAAATCTTTGCTCCCAGTTTGGGATTTGAATTTGGTTTTGTCTGCCTTGCAGGGTCCTCCTTTTGAACCTTTGCAGGATATTGCACTTTCTACACTTACTCAGAAGGTTGTTTTTCTGGTTGCCATCACTTCCGTTCGGCGTTTATCGGAGTTGGTGGCTTTGTCCATTCAGGCCCCTTTGAGAGGCATCGGGACAAGGTTGTTTTCCACTTCAAGCCTAAGGTGGTCTCTGCTTTTCATCTGAATCAGGATATTGTTCTTCCCTCCTTGTGTCCTAAGCCCAGCAATGACAAGGAGAGGGTTTTGCATTCTTTGGACGTGGTTTGCTGTGTGAAGTACTATTTGGTGGCTACTTCTCCCTTTCGTAGGACTGACGCCCTTATTCTAAGCATACAGCACGTCCTGCTCCATCTATAATACTTACACATCGGTAATACTCCGCCAGAGGGCGCTGTTCACTGTAGACATGCAAAAACAGGCTTCTCCCGGCCCTTCATATACCCAGGGACCTCCCACAAATCCCCAGATTTCTCTGCAGTGCTGACTGCGAAGACATGAAGATATCAACTCTCTCGCAGGTGAGCGGGGCTATCACAGCCTGCAGCCCTGCAGGACTATTACCACCAGCCTGGGCTGCGCTGGTCGGGTGAAGGTAGGCAGCACCTCGTGTGCTCACGGAGCTACGCTCCACCGCAATCCCCCACCATAGGGTAGGCGGTTTAGGCCGATGGTGAGCCTCCATTAGATGCCCCTCCCGCATTCTTGCCCGTGCCCCTCATAGCGATATTTCCTGGGTGCAGGTCCTCTTCTCCCTCGCTTCCTCCCGTAGCTCGGGGGAAAAGAAAGGGGAGGGGGTTATGTGTGGCAGTCCTAGTGTATCATAACACGCTTAAGGCCATTGATTTTTCATTTGACTTTGGTTGTCAGTGCCGCGCTCCTCGCTCCGCATAAGGTGGCGCGCGTGTTTGTCCTTCATACATTAGTGTGCAGCCCGGGCGGCAGCATCATTCTTTAGTGTGAGAGCAATCTCCTTTATTACATTATGGATGTGTGTATTTCACTGCTGTTGTTCACGTTGCGCTGGTTAGAGCTTCGCACTCTTTGGGGATGGCGGGGACTCGGCATGATGCGGCCCACGTCACAGCCAGATCAGGCCCGCCCCTCGAGGTTCGCTTGGCGCCACTTTGACTATCTGCGCGCGCGTGGTTGCGATCCGCCTCCTCCCTTGGTCATGTAAGTGCCCTCCGGGGCGGTTTTTGTTCCTGTGATTCTTTTATTCGAGCGCCGCATGGCACCGACACCCCCCTTCTTATCCCATTATGTCTTTCAGACGCCAGGATTTCGGTGGCTTCTCCCGGCCTGACATATATTATAGCGGGTCCACATAACAAATTCTCCCACTTCCTAGCGGGTCTTGGGGCATCCAGGGTTGCCTATTGCGTAAATTCCTGCGGGCATACTGCTCAGATAATCACCATATGGAGGTAATTATGTACCCGGGGTCCCTCTGGGACATGACCGGCTGTGTACTGTGTGTGGTCCGCCCCATGCTGATGCTGACAGAGCACGGGTCTGCGGACCGTGTGCTGAACAGGCACTGACCCTGCAATCAGGTTTGCCAGTGGCTGCACCTCTCTTTAATATACCTGTCTCCCCGGACCTAAATCTCACTCCTGATGAGTCTCACTCGAGCGGGGATGACCAGCAAGTCGTGCTGCGCAGGTTGCCCACGGCTGAGCAGGTGCTGTCTAGTTTGGCGGAGCGCTTGGGCCCAGGAAAGAAGCGGTCCCTGACGCCTCCTGGCTCTCCGGTTCCTAACGATACTGATGACTCTGCTGCTATGCAGGACCTTGATCCTTCTGAGGAAGGTGAGCTATTCTCCGATTCGGGCTCCTCGGATGAGATGCCTGGGAGCCGTGATGATTCTGGGCCCGGTTCTTGGGACCTGTGTGACACAGATGAACTACTTATTAAGATCTTTGAGGTTTTGTCAATCTCCCCTCCTGGAGAGGCTTCCAAGCCTAAGAAGGAGAGTTTCCACACAGCGCCGCCGCTCTTGGAATTCCTGGAACAGGAGCATTTCCAGAATCTTATATCCCAAGAATGGGAATCGCCTTGTAAACTTAAAGGGGTCCCAGGGGTCTGGGATTTGAAGTACCCTTTCCCTCCTGATGTGGTTAACTTTTGGTCAGCACCTCTTGTGGTGGATGCACCGATTATAGGGATTACTAACCCCCCCTTCATGACGGCTCCTTATTACCTTACCCATTCGGGATGCTGAGGACCGGCGCATTGACAGACTGGCTTCCCACGCCTTTTCGTGTGCAGGGACGGCTCTGCGCCCGGTCTGTGCCGCGGCTATCACTGCAGTGGCCGCCAGGACTCTCATTAGAAAAGTACTTGACCCCCGACCTGAGGACCTCCCCTGGGGGTGTGTTTAATGCGCTCTCAGACTGTGATGTGTTTGTGAGGTTCATCCTCAGCGCTGGATGACACCATTAAGATGTGTGCTAGAACCTCTGCCCTTGTGGTAGCTATTCACCGCCTGGTCTGGCTGCGCCAGTGGGGTGCTGACGATGCTACGAAAAAGGCTCTCACTTGCCTTCCCTTCAGAGGACGGCGTCTATTTGGGGCCCGTTTGGACCTTTTTGGAAAAAAGGGTAAGGCACCCCTCCTCAAACGCGAACCTGAGGTGTGCTTCCAACTGTTCGGTGTGGATTTCCACCACGGGCTGGGCAGGCAACGCACTGGGCCCTCTGGCGGGTCTAAGTCCAAATCTGCCAAGACTTCCCAAGCATGAAGGGACGCCCTCGCCCTTCTGGGCGAGGGGACTGCTACAGCAGCTGACTCCTATCTAGGAATGTCTCTTCTTCTGGCGGTTCCAGGAGGTAGTTCCCCTGGACACAAGTTAGCATTTGCTGGGCGGTCCCTCTGAGTTTGTCAGGGTGCTTCTAGCCCCTATTTTTCACCTCAGGAATTGGTGCAGGCCGTACTAGGCCTACAGAGTTTGGGCTTACTTGCAGGCTGCCCTTAACAGAATGGGGCTATGGCCTCTATATTAACCTTCCTCCTTCCCTCAACAGTATGAGGCAGTCTGGGCCATGCTGGCCTATGGTAAGCCTGGCAATTCTACTCTCACAGGTAGTCCCTATATGACATCTCTGTCTTGGGACACAGGCGCCCTGTGCAAGGGGGGCTTCCGGCCTCCTGTGGAGTTCTAGATCTTATTAGTTCCCCTTGTGTCTTCTGGACACCAAGACCGTTACTAGTCGGTGTTGCAGGACCAACCCTGCGGATTGAGGCATTGTTTGTGGCCTCTCTTTCGCTCCCAGGCTACTCGCTATGGCGCGAATGGGGGTGATGTCTCGGACATGCCTGGGGGGCGTCCGCATTAGGACCTACCGGGTCGTCTTTCCTTACTCCCCAATCTCTACGTCAGGCCGAGTGGATTAGTCAACCGGCGGTGTCCCCTGGGAGTTACTGGATGGGTGCTCAGTCACCTCAGTCCCTCATGGTCCCTTATCCGCTATCTCCATTCCTTGGTTTCGGTTCAGGCTTGAGCCTTCTTCCTTGGCAACAAGTAGACTCCTGGTTACGGGGGCTCTGTCCCCCTTTGCTGACATCTTACTTTCACCAGGCAGGATTGCAGCTGGTGGGCCGTTGGTGGTGTATCAGATGATGTCCCTTATATACCGAGCCCTTGGGCTCTTCGGCACAGTAGGTTATTGATCCTACATGGGGTTCCAGCACCCCTGGAGCTAGGTCTGTGCTCATTCCCTCTTGGTACGGTGGTTCCTCTTGAGCTGATTATATTCAAGGACCCTGTCAGGGGGCACCCCCTTCCTTGCTTGCATCCTCCTGTGAATGGTGACCTTTGGTACCAAGTCTTGCAGGTTGGCGGGGGGAGATTTCTTCCAAAATCCCCTGTGGTTCCTGGGTAGGGTCCCTTAGAGGGTCCATCTTACCTACCGGTTTGTTAAAACAATGAGCCTTCCGTTGACTCTATACGGCTGGACTTCTCCTCTTTTAGGATCTGTCTATTCGGGGAATTTTGGCCTGTTGGTCTACGCCCCCTGCTCCTCAGCAGTATTCGTTCCAATGGATGTCTTTCAGTGGCAGGTTATGCTATCCTGGTGTCACTCTGAGAGCCAACTAGGGTGGCTCTGTTGGGTCTCGCTTATACCACAGGGGCTCTGCTCTTGTTTTTACTGTCCCAGAATATTCTGACTCTGGTCATGGGGGCTTAGTAAAATTATGCATAGACCTTCTATTTTATATGCCTTCTCATCATTCACCCTACTATGTGGGGTTCTGCGCACGGTTGTGCTGATAAAGAGACCCGTGAGGTTGATGGCCCCTGGGTGGCCTAGTGAACTGTGGTTCGCAGATGCTTCTGCTGAGGTCAGCTGACCTGTACGCTCTCCCAGGAGTGCGGTTCTGCCCTTGTCAGGCCCCTTCTTTTGTCGTCCCAATCTACAGACTCTAGTCTGGGGCTTGACAGCTGATTCATTCACCCCTTGGAGACGGGCTTATCTTCTGGGTTACTTGGTATATGGGGGGCTAGGAGCAAGCTTCCTTGGCTTCCTCTTCCTCCGTCTATTGTGGGTTATGGTGTACCCATATTGATTGGCATGAGTATTGGTCTCTTCCCTGTTGGACGTTCTCGGTGCCCAGGGTTCTAGAGTCATTACAGCATAAGTTGGGGTTGGCTCCCCATCTAGGTACTCTGAAGGTTCAGGTTCTGTCCTGTCTATCTTCCTGTAGAAGTCTTGTTCAGTCTTCCTTGTGGGGAGTTCTCTTGGGGATTGCTCAGGGGCATCTCCCAAGTAGTTCTATGGTCCTTGTGGGGATCAATGTTCATTCTGTTTGCCCTGCGGTTTGTTCCCTTGGGACTTATTCTGGATGCTGTCTGAGCTGTTTTGTAGTCCAAGTCGCTTCTCCGGGGGCTCTTGCTTCAGTCAGACGTATGCCTGAGAAGGTGGATCTGATTACTTAGCCTTCGCTCGTTGCGAATATATATATATATATATATATATATATATATATATATATATATATATATATATTCGCTCGATCGAATATATATATATATATATATATATATATAATATTCGCTCGATCGATTATATATATATATATATATATATATATATAGATAGATATATATATATTCGCTCGATCGATTTTATATATATATATATATATATATATATATATATATCATGATGTGGTGGTGTTCCGCCCTACTCCGGACCCTATTGTCCAAGCTGGTGTATTATGATCATTGTTTCAGTCCTTTTGGGCTGTCTATGGGCCTTATTCTTAGTAATGCTGATGTAAGGGGTCTACATTCCCTCAACAAGTGTGGAACTTTTCCTGGTTGTTCTTGTCCCTTGGGGGGACTGATGCCCTTTGGGGTCTGCGAGTGCCTCCATATGTATGCGCCTGATATCGTTTGCTTCCAGGGCCTGTGCGCCCTTTGGCCTGATCTTTCTCGGATGGTTTGCCTTCCTGGTCCTGAGTTAAGGTTTCGGCTTCTTGCTGATCCTTGTTAGTGAAGGGGTCAGTATCCCCGCCTGTCTGGCGGGAGACCAGTTGTCGTTTCCCCGTTGGGGAGAGTTCTAAGTTTTGCCGAGGCTTCTGTTGCCTGTGGGCTGGTTGGGCCGTTACACTGGCCTATTCCTTTACGGGGGAAGAACCTCCCTCTCTCGTTTTATTCCGTTATATTGGTGTTTGGGTACCTTTGACCCTTCAGCACCTGGTTTTCTGTTGAATAAGTTGCTAAGACCGTTGCTTGTCTCTGTTCATACCTTTTCAAAGGTTTTGTTATGAGATTGACGTTAGAGCCTTTGCTCATGTCGTGCTTGGTAGCAAAGTTTTGCAGGTGACGGCGCCTTTACTGTCTGCTGTGCCTTTTTTGGGGGGGGGATCCCACCCTATTTTATGGACGATGCTATTGGATGTCCCATGTGTAAGTATTATAGATGGAGCAGGACGTGCTGTATGCTAAGAATAATACAATTCTGTGAAATACTCACCTGTAGAATTGGTATTATACGCATACAGCACGTCCTGCTCCACCCCACCCTGGTTTTACATTTTTCTGGATCCCCTGTATGGTGATTGTTATCATTACTGTTGTTACCAGTTGGTGGTTGGTTTCTCCCGGCTTCTTTTCTCACTGCTTTTCAATGCTGGGGATTTGTGGGAGGTCCCTTGGTATATGAAGGGCCGGGAGGAGGCTGTTTTTGCATGTCTGCAGTGAACAGCGCCCTCTGGCGGAGTATTACCCATGTGTAAGTATTATAGATGGAGCAGGATGTGCTGTATGCGTATAATACCAATTCTACAGGTGAGTATTTCACAGAATTGTATTTTTGTGGTGCCCTCTGGGCCTAGGAAGGGTTTGGCTCCTGCAAAGTCTTGCCTTAATAAATGGATTTGCCATTGTTGGGGCCTATTCTGCCAAGGGGAAGGTTCCCCCTTTTCGTGTTACTGCTCATTCTACTCGTGCTGTTGGGGTGTCCTGGGCCTTCCAGCACCAGGCTTCCATTGAGCAGGTTTGTAAGGCTGCCACTTGGTCTTCGGTTCACACTTTTTCCAAGTTTTACAAGGTTGATGTTCGGGCCTCAGCGGATGCTGTTTTTGGCCACAAAGTTCTGCAAGCTGCAGTGGTTTAAGTTTTGTGCCTTGTTGCCTTGTTTTTGGATCCCTGCCCTTTATGGACACTGCTATTGGATGTCCCACATGTAATGAATGTCTTGAAGCGGGGTGTGTGACATATTTAGAATAATACCATTTTGTGAATACTCACCTGTAAAATGGGTATTATAAGTATGTCACACACTCCGCTTCACCCTGCCCTTTTGTATTCTGGATCCTTTATATGGTGAACCTTTGTTGTTTTTTTTTTTTATAATTCTGTGTTTATTTAAAGTTTTTATACAAGAAATAAAGACACATTTTCCAAACAATACAAACGTAAGATAACAAAGAAAACGCACAATGTCAGTTTATGCAAACCCGATATGTATCAATAAGGACATTACCAAACCTGCCACTGAAAATACACGGTAGGTCCTTCTATACAGGATCTGAACATTCAGACTAGCGGCTGTCTGCCATGAAATTGGCAACAACATCAAAATAAAAGGAACAGATAGGAATAGAGTAGAGAACAAAGGCAAAAATGAGAGGGGGGGGAGGGGAGGGAAGGGGGGGGGGGAGGGGAGGGGAGGGAAGGGGGGGGGGGAGGGGAGGGAAGGGGGGGGGAGGGGAGGGGAGGGGGCAAGCAGCAGGTTCTGACTATGTGGACCAGTGTTCCGAGGCGGCCAAGCATGGCCCGAGCATCTACAGCATTCCCCCCAGGCCCGCGTTCAATTCACAGGGGGGGAAGGCCGAAGAGGCGGGGGCTCTTGCTGTGAGCAGAGGAGCTCCTTGCCCTCCGGGGACTCCATATACACCATCCAACCATACCAGGTGATGGCGAATTTCTCATGTGTGCCGTCGCGTGAAGACATAAGGCTTTCAAACCTCATAGTATCATTCACCCTTCGGCATCACATGCTTATAGAAGGAGGCTCTCTATTCTTCCAAACCTGAGGGATGCAGCATTTTGCTGCGTTCAGCAAATGGCAAGTTATGGAGTTCCTGTAGCGCTTCAGGGGAGTCTCCGAAACGTGGAGGAGACAGAGGGCAGGGTCATCAGGTATCGTTGCTCCCGAAACTCTTTCCGTGACCCTTCTGATTGGTTCCAGTATTCCTTAAGCAGAGGGCAGGACCAGAAAATGTGCAAAAGATCCCCCCGCTCACCGTCACACCTCCAGCAGTTTGGGGGGATGTCTGGGCACCATCTGTTCAGGTCCGATGGAACTCTGTACCATCTCGACAGCAATTTGTATCCACATTCTTGAATCCGGGTACAAATTGAGGACCTGTGCAGCAACGCCAGAATCCTCCGGCGCTTCTCGGTGGTCCATGACGCGTCAAGGTCTCTCGCCCACTTTCCCAGGTAGGGGGGGTCCTCCAAGTCGGGCGGGGCCGCGAGGAGTCTATAGGTCCTCGAGAGGACGTGTCTCACTGCTTCGCTACTGCAGCACATTTCCTCAAAGCTCGTGAGAGTCTGTCTGCCCTCCCTGAAGTCCCGCAGCGAGGCCAGGAAGTGGTTCAGCTGCATACATTGCCACCTGGACCACTCCGGGACCCTGGTCCTTCGGGCTAGTTCACCCAGGTCCGCCCAGCCTCTCTCCCGGAGAAAATGGCCCGTGTTGTACACGTTCGCTGCAACCCAAGCCCTCGCCTGCAGGCCCTCGCACCCCGGCGCAAAACGCGGGTTCCCCAATACAGGGTACATGGGAGGGGGGGGGGAGATCCCCTGGCAGCGGAAAGTGGCCCCACATACCTTAAGTGTGGGGCCTATAGTGGGGTGTGCCTCCCAGGTCTGTCCCCCTCGGCCGCCACCCATGGTGCACCTCTAAGTGGGATTGCAATGAAGCTCTGTTCCAAGCCGACCCACTGCTTACACCGACTATGAGCACACCAGTCGACTATTCTACTGAGGTGGGTCGCAGCATGGTAGAGTATTAGATCAGGGACACCTACGCCTCAACCTCGGCCTCCGTCCAGCCCAAATAAATCTGATGAACACCGAGCGCACCCTCAGGAGAAAGGAGCGAGGAACAAACACCGACAGCGCTTGGAGGAGGTAGAGCAGACGAGGCAGGAGGGTCATTTTGACCGCATTACACCTCCCAAACCATGAAAGCCTCCCTCCACCCCACCTAGCGGTCTTCCTCTCAAAATTTTTCAGAAGCGGGGGGAAGTTAAGAGAGTATGTTTTCAGGAGATCATTACTAATGTTGGTCCCCAAGTACTTAATGCTAATGCTGGCCCAGCGGAATGGGAAGGCGTTCTTGATGTTTTCGAACCTACGGGGGGGATGTTGACATTAAGGGCTTCGGACTTCTGGAGGTTGATCTTATAGTTTGAAAGGTTCCCATACTCCCTAAGTTCCCACATAAGATTAGGTAGCGAGACCTCGGGGTGAGAGAGGCAGAAGATTAAGTCGTCTGCGTAGGCCGCAACCTTATAATGGCCTGACGCGTTCTCAACTCCACGGACATCTGGATTCCCCCGCACCCTGCACAAGAAAGGGTCAAGATAAAGATTAGGGGCGACAAGGGACAGCCCTGTCTTGTCCCATTCCTGATTGCAAACGAGTCAGACAGGAACCCGTTTACTCTCACCGACGCCGAGGGGGAGCTGTAAAGGCTCCCTATCCAGCTCAGCATGTTTGGGCCAAGCCCAACGTGGCTAAGCACCGATGACATGAAGCTCCAATTCACCCTATCAAAGGCTTTCTCGGCGTCGGTGGAGAGCAAATAAGAGGGGGTGTTCTGCGTCTGCGCCAGGTGGATCATATTTAGGACCTTGGTAGTATTGTCTCTAGCCTCTCTGAGAGGCATGAAACCCACCTGGTCCAGTCCTATCACCGAGTGCAGGTGTGGGGCAATCCTAGTCGCCAGGACTTTAGCGAATAGTTTTATGTCCGCGTTGAGGAGTGAGATAGGCCTGAAGTTAGCGCAAAGGTTCATATCCTTTCCCTCTTTGGGGATGACCACTATATGGGCCCTAAGAAAATCTACAGGGGGGGGAGGGGATCCCGCAACAAGAGAGTTCAGCATTTGGAGGAGGTTGGGGCTCAAGATGGGGGAACAGCTTTTTATAATACTGGAGGTGCAGTCCATCGGGGCCCGGCGTCTTGCCAGTGGCAGAGTTGGCCAGGGCGTTATGCAGTTCCAGCATCGAGATTGGGCTCTCAAGCTCAGCGCATATCTGTGCTGGCAGTTTGGGCATCCCCGAGCCCTCGATGTACCGCATGCATCTCCTTCCGAAGCCTCCCTCCCCGGGCGCAGGCAGGTTATAAAGGTCTTTATAGAATTTGCGGAATACCTCAGCTATAGCTTCCACCCTATGGACCAGTTTTCCCTGTCTGTTATTTTGGGTATGTACGTTGTGGATCTCTCTGCTCTCAGGGCCCTGGCAAGCATTCTGCCACATTTATCTCCCGACTCGTAAAAAGCCTGTCTACATTTTGCTACCTGGGCCTTCAGTCTGTCCCAACATACTGTTTTCAGTCTTTCCCTTAGCGAAGTGAGGGTCGTGAGATTGGCTGCTGCCAAGGATTCTTTATGCAGGGTCTCAAGCCTCCCAATCTCCTTGAGGAGCCGCACGACGCCCTCGGCTTTTTCCTTCTTTATTCGGGATCCCTGGCTGATTAGGACGCCCCTAATGAAGCATTTGTGGGCCTCCCAGAAAACACCGGGAGACACCTCTGTGCCTGTGTTTAGCTGAAAAAAGTTCTTAAGTTCTTTCCGAACCACCTCAAGGACCCTCTGGTCCTCCAGCAGTGACCCGTTTAGCTTCCAAGACCAACTCCTAGGGACCGGATCAGGGTCCCTAAGCGTGATCGAGACAGGCGCGTGGTCTGAAAGGGTGATGTTGCCAATTGAGGTGTCATCCACTCTACCCAAGTGCGTATGCGGGATCAGGAACAGGTCCAGTCTGGAATAGGAATTGTGAGGGTGGGAGAAGAATGTGAAGTTCCGTGTGTTTGGATGCTGGATTCTCCAGGGATCTACCAGCTGGAATGAATGCAGGGTTTTCTTGAGGCGCTTCAGTCTAGAATACGCCAAGTGCGGGCCCCCCTTAAAAGTGTCCAAAAGCGGGTCAAGCGTCAGGTTAAAGTCCCCCCCCCCCAGTACGAGTAGCCCCTCCCGAAATTGAGCCAGGGCCTCCAACATGCCTTCTACAAAGGAAAGTTGCCCTGAGTTTGGGGCATATACGTTGGCTAATGTCACCATTTCAGATTGTGCCTTCCCCTTGACAAAAAGCCATCTGCCCTCCTGGTCAGCCTTATAGTTCCCAAGCATTCGGATTTGGAGATCACTATGCTTACCCCCCGGGATCTAGAGTCCGACCGACCGGTCCCCCTGATGGGGCGATCCCAGCCATCCTTGTGGATAAAGTCAAGCCCCCGGAAAGGGAAGGGCGGGTGGGACACAAGGGGAGTTAAGGGAAGGGGAAAACAGATAGGGGAAAGGCAAAGAAAACTACTTAACCAGAGACAAACAAATACAACACTAACTGATCCTAAACGGAGTAGAAACAAGTCCCAAAGGTCCGGCGGACCACGGGCTGACCCTATCGGGGGGAAGGTGTCTGTCGGCGCGGAGCTGCAACCACAGTCACCCCCTCCCGCACCAGGCCACAGAAACAGGCGGAGGGCTTATGGCCCACCGACTTGCTAAAGAAATGCAGCAAACCCAACACGAGGGAACATAGCTCAACCAATATCAAACATTCTGGCATTAAAATGACAGCAACACAGAGCGCAGCTCAAGAGACCCCAGTGCTTATGTCTCTGCGTCATAAGGTCTCGCTTGACTTCTTCTTGCGCGGCGTCGGCTCCCCGAGCCTCTAGGGCCCCTTCGGGCGGCGCCCCCAGGCTGGAAGGGCGGCAGAACCAACCTGGCCGCCAGTCAGGGACCTCGACTGGCTCACATTGAATGAATGCGAAAAGTCCCGGCAAGTCCTTGGGCGTTTTGACCAGAAAAGTGTTACGGTCCTTTTGTACAATTAAATGAAAGGGGAAGCTCCACCTGTAGGACGCCCCGCTGCGCACAATCACCTCAAGAAGCGGTTTCACGGCTCGCCGCATTAACAGGGTTCTTCGCGACAGGTCCTGCATAATTTGAACGTCTGCCCCGTCAAACTCAACACTCCCTTTCCTCCAGGAACCGCGGGCAATATCCTCCTTTAGAGAATAGCGGTGGACCCTGCAGATCACGTCTCTTGTTCTTGAGGGATCCGGGCCCGGGGGTCCCAGGGCCCTGTGCACTCTGTCCAACTCAATTGGGGTGTCCGGGGCTCTGTCCAGCACAGAATTAAAGATTGCTGTCACAATGCGCCTCAAGTCCTCACCTGAGGAGGCCTCCGGGATGCCCCTCAGGCGCAAGTTGTTCCTCCGGCTCCGGTTCTCCACGTTATCTAGGTGAAGCATTTGGGTCTGAAGAAGAGCCTCCTGGAAGTCACAGCGCTCCTCTAACACTTTAAGTCGATTCTCGGTCGTGGGTTCTGTGGCCTCCAAGACTGACACTCTCAAAGCCACCCCAGCAATCTGTAGCTTGACCTCCCCCAACTCTCGCTTATGCGCTTCAGCATACTTCGCAATCAACCCCTCAATATCGGACCTAGTGGGGAGGCTCCTTAGCAATGAGATCGTTTCCAGGTGGATATCAGCATCTCTGGGGGGCTCAAGCGGCACACTCACATCTCCCAAACCACCGGGCGCCAAGGGGGCAGACGTCGACTGCGGAGGCCCGTTGGGGGGAGTACGCAACCAGGAGGCCCAAGATACCTCTCCCCGCTCCGGAGAGAAGCACGGCTGAGAAGGCGACATCGGCGCCGGGCTGGAGCTAGCTGTGGGCCATGGAGCCTCCGGGGACGGCAACAGTGGTGGCGTCGGGGGGGCTTGGGTGGGGGGCGTACTACGACTTCCGGTTCCAAGGGAGGCGGGTGACAGGGTCCCGGCTTCCTCTGGGGGAGGCCCACACCAGGGGTGTCCCACGTGGGGGGCTGAGCGCTGTGCCCCGGGGCCAGGTCCACGTTTTTTTCTCCCCTGGCCGAGAACGCGAACCTGTGCAGGTCAAGGGTCCCCAGAACGTTGGTGCTAGACCCAGGACGAGACTGCTGCTGATGGGAGGGGAGTAGGGGGGGCTCCCCAGGGCGGGCAGGGGGCGTGTTCCCCGCAGGGAGTGGAGGGGGCCTGGCCGGCATATGCGGGGGGGGCACGGGCTGCCCCTTCATTATGCCAGGATCTGGTGGCTGACTGGCACTGCTCGCCACTCCTTCTCCCTCCTCCTCCCTCCCCTCCCAACCGTCGCTCACCGCAGCTCGCGGGTCCCGGCCTCTGGGCTCTCCTGCCCCTCGCGTCATCTCCGGGGACTCAAGTATGTCTTCGGGGGCCCCGACCCCTCGCCTCAGCTCCAGGAACTCACGCGGGTCTTCGGAGGCACCGCCCTCTCGCGTCACGGTCGCGTGCCTCCTCGCCTCAGCGGGCGCCATCTTGGTGCACCCTTCCCTGCTCGGGCACGGCACCGCACCTTCTCCTCAAGAGAGTCCCGATGGCAGCCGTGCGGCAGACATCCACTTCGCCGACCCCGCTCTCTGCTCTCGCCGACAGGCATCAGGAGGGTCCCTCGTACGTGTGGGCTCCTCCAGACGAGCGCCGTTGGTCCCCGCCGCCATTTTGGTGCACCCCGGACCGGGGGCAGCTGGTGCCTCCTCCTTCCTCGCCCGCTCCCTGGCCGGTAAGTGTCGGGCGCCGCTTTCCTCCTTTGAGCTCGCCGCAGCTAGGGCCCTCTCATCCTCTCCGGACTTTCCATCTCTCTTTCTGCAGGGCAGTGCGCCGCCATTTTGGCGCGGCGGCTCTCTGATCTTTCCTTCTGTAGGGCCATGGCATGGTGGCGAGAGGGACCCTTCCTCGTGCCCCCTCCCTTCCTCAGCATGGTCCTGCGCTTCGCCATCGGGTGTTTGGTGGGTCTGCTGCGCTAAAAACGTTTGGAAATAGGGCACTGGTGCAGGAGCTCGGGGAAGATGCCTCCTCACAGCTCCATGTGTAGGACACGCCACCTTTGTTGGTTTTAATTGGCTTTCCTGGTCCCTTGATCTTACTGCTATCTTTATACTGGGGAATGAGTGGGAGGTCCCAGGTATTTATGGGCCGGGAGGGTCTTACCTTTTTTTGATATCTCTGCAAGATCGCCATCTACAGGTCAGTATACCCACATTTAATGAATGTCTTGAAGCGGGGTGTGTGACATACTTATAATACCCATTTTACCGGTGAGTATTCACAAAATGGTATTTTTTTCCAGTGAGGTAAAAGTATTTTTTTTTTTCAATCATCCTTCAGCATGACCCATGGAGAGAGAGGCTCCACCCTGTGGGAGGAAACATGAACTAAAGAGGTTAAAACTGCACCCCTTCCTCCCCACCTCAGTTCTTTGTGTTTCCTTCCTAAGGAACCACTGGACAAAGTGTAAGATTTTAACCAATTTTTTATTTTAGTTTATTAATTTCAGACAAGTTCTGGAGGTACCCCGTTGAGCCTTTGAACATGGTACTGGGTGTAGTTCACCCGAGGTCTTTGGCGGCCAGGGAAATCCCACATAGTCTGACTAAGCACTAGTTGAGGCGATGTCGCCTTTTAACCCCAGCATACTTGGTTAAGTTTCCTAGTGTGCTTGCCCTAGTGGGACCCCTGGGGCAATTTTTAGGATTCCATCTGTTTTTAGCAAAGCACTTTTTCCCTCCACTCTTTCAAATGTGGGGGGCGGAGTCTCGCGATCAGTGTGTTCTGACTGCACTTCAGGGTGTGGCGAACACGTGTAGTGACCCAGAAGTTCATAAGCTCCACTTATCCCTGAGCAACGTGCAGATCTGAGGCAGAGGAACGGACCAAGAGTTGCCCCGGCTGCATTAGGGGAAGCAATGGTATTGGTTAGCAAGGAAGCAGCCAAGCGCACCCTGAGATAGAGAGGCAGCATCAGAAGGGGTAGTAGCAGAGCACAAAAGCCCTCAGCAGCAGCAATGTCCATCCAGAGCCCCGCAGGGAAGACCATCCCGGGCTTAAACAGGTGCAGGCAATTCCAGCAGTAGCCTTCTCACCTCAAACTAGATTTCTTTTGGATAAAATCTTGTTTTATTAAGATGTTTTATATGCCGAATACAAGGGGGTATGTATACTTAAAAGGTATTTTTATGTGATTTTTTTTTTTTTATTTTAGCCTATTACACCCAGGTTAAAGATAAGGACATTAACCCCCCAAAAATAAATCTCAAGGCATCCAAGAACTCAAGACTCTGTGAATCCTGCAGCGCTATTGTTCCTGGATACTTGGCAGAGGCCTTTGTGTCAGGAATGTAGGCATGTAAAATGGATGAGGGCACAGCTGCCCTGTTCAGGGAGATCTTTGCCTCAAAGCAAAATGCCCATAGAGCCTCTGATACGCCTGAGGTATTCATTGTTGCTGTATCAGAAGCCTGTAATTTCGCTTACATCAGCTACCACCCCCAATGCTTTTAGTTCAGGTCCGCTTCAGTTTGAAGTACTATCAGAAGTGGAAGAAGAAAGTGTTGATCCTCCTTTGCAGGATTTCCTGAATGAGGATGCACAGGGTAATCATTCCAGAGGGGGCCCCGGTTCTTCAAAAAAAACTGCCAGAAGACAGTGGCTTATACTTGATTCTCCAAGTTTCATAAGTATCATCTAATAATCCTGCTAATACAGGATAAGATGTACAAAACATTTTGTGGAAGACTTTAAAGGTTTTTCCTGTTTACTCAGCACTTAAAGCGGTCATTAAGGCTGAATGGGAAAACCCAGAAAAACTTTTTTCCCTATATCCAGTCCAGGTCGTCCCAAAGTGATGACATGTGGGTATTCCGCCCCCAGGGGGCGCTCGACTGCAAGATCAAAAGCTGTCGCTCCTCCCGGCCCCGTAGAAAAGCAGGTGTCTCACTATGATTTCCCAGTGTTCATCTTGCAGTCTTGACTGCAGAAGATCGTCGAAGACACTCTCTCTCGGATAATGGCAGCAGAGCGGGGCCACCTAGCCAGAGTCCTATTCCCACGGATCCCGTTTGACTCACAACTGCCTCCCAGCCTACGGCTGCTCGGGATTCATGAAGGTAGGGTGAACGCCGCATGGGTCCCTGGGCGTTCGGCAGAGCACCTGCTCTGGGCCGCAGATCTCACACTGAGAGGTAGCCGGCCACAGGTTATGGTGAGCCTGAAAGAGGGAACCACTATTCCTTTTATTATTTATTTACCCTCCCATTGTGTGCCCACAAGCTTTTTTGAATGTGTCAGGAGAGGGCCTCCTTGGTGTTTGGTGCTTACTGTACTCTTATGGCTCCTCGGGCTCTGCTGAGCATGCGACATACTCGCCTCCCTCGCTGTTGCTATGGGGTTACTGTACCCTGCTGGCGCTGTGCCACTGTGCGGCGCTGCTGTGACACGGGGGGCTCCGCTAGCGTGGCGATGGCAGCATGTGTGGGGACGGCTGTGTCCCCTCGGCCATTTTGGCTTTACTGGGCCGAATCCTCTCAGCAGCCTTAGTGATGGGCGGGCGCTATTGTTCGCGCCATCAGAGGGGCGGAGCTGGGCGCAGATGCATTACGCATCACTCGGCGTGGCCCGCCCCTCGAGGAGCACGTCTCCCAGAGGGATCCTGTGCGTCTTCTGTGCTGTGTGCTCTGCTGCTGCTACCAGGCCGCCCACATTGTAGGCTGGAAGTTCCTACGTTGCGGTGGCCTGCGGACACCGCAGAATTTTTCCTCCGCCGCTGCTACTGGGGTCGCCGTTGCTGCGGTCCTGGTCAATTTAGAGGACCCTACACCACTGCTGCTGCTGAGTGTTTCTTCAGAACCGGAGGCCGTTGTCACTCTGTCGGTGTTGTGAGTCCCTCTTTTCCAAGTATACAGCACGTTCTGTTTCACTAAATTCTTTACGTCTGGGTTATCTGCCACAAGGTGGCGCAGTGGACTGCAGAAAGACTTGTGGCATCTCCCGGCCCTATAAAAAGCCAGGAACCTCCCACAAATTCCCAGTTCTCCTTCTGCAGTCGGACTGTGAAGATAGAAGATGTCTCTCTCTTGCGCAGGTGAGCGAGGCAACCAAGCCTGCGCCCCTGCAAGTCTGTTCCCATCCGATTCTGGACTCCCACTGCCTCCCAGCCTCAGCTGACAGGTCAGGTGAAGGTAGAAGAGCACTAGGGTCAAGTGCTCCAGGAGGAACTGCTTTCTGAGGGGGTGAGTTATTTGTGGACTATGTCCTCTTTTTACTTCTGGGACCCCCCCCCCCGGCTATGGATACTCGCCGCTGCCTTCCCTCGTCTCCCTCTCTTCTCCCCCCTCTCTGACTCCGTTCGGGGGAGGGGGGCGTCTGGCAGTGGTGGTGAGTGGTGTTTTCTGAGGTAATTTGGCGATTTTGGTGTTTTTTTGGTGTTTTTAGCTGCCGCGCAGCTTTGTACTACGCTCCGAGGCTGTGGGCGCTATAGCCTGAGGTAATTTTGCTTTGTAATGGCGTCGGCCAGGTCACATGTGTTTTTTTTCTGAGGTAATTTGGCGATTTTGGTGTGTTTTTTGGTGTTTTTAGCTGCCGCGCTGTCTGGTTTTCTTCATTCCCGGCTGCAGCGTTGCTTTCCCTGGTGTATTGCTTTACCTAGCGGTCTGTGCCTGAGTGACCCCGCGGTGTCTTTGGTCCGTGAGTCCCCCTTGGGGGGTTTTTTTACTGACCCTGGGATTTTCATGTGCTGCGGGATGCTAATGTGTATTTTTACTTATGTTTTTCAGACGGGATACCATTGGGTTGTGGTTCTCCCGGCTTACTCCTTCCTCCCCCTCACTCCCCCTTCACAAAATAGACTTCTGGGGGCATTCCGTGGGAGGGCATCCTGGATGGCTTCTGTCTTAAGCCTTTACCCACTACTGGCCTATTGCGCCTGTGTTAATCACCATATGGAGGCTTCAGGGGATAGCGTGCTTGGGGGCCCTGCGGGGCAAGCCCGGCTATGTTCCATGTGTGGGTATCCCCTGTGATTAACAGTGTCACGGTGTGCGAATGCCGTGTGCTGACAGTGTCATTGCACTACAAGCTGGTTTGCCTGCTTCGCTTCCCAGCTCGGCTCCTCCCTCTGCTTCCCCTACTCTCCCACTCCTGCAACTAGGCCCCTGTGAGGGTACTGTTAGCAGGGAGTCTCATTCTGATTTGGCTCTGCGGGTGGCTAACATTGAGAGGCAGCTTGCCAGGCCTGTTCCTAGGAAGGCCTCTGGCAGAAGCGGCACCTGGATCCCAGGCCCTCCCCCTTGCTAAGATGTATGTGGGGATTGATGAGTTTGGTGGCTGTCACCCCCTTGAGATGGGGGGACTTTCCCAGGATTCTGACTCCTATGGGAACCAGCAGGAGGGTTGCGATAGTGACCCTGGGTCGGTGTCCGCAGAGGATCCATGGTACCCTGAGGACACTGATAATCTGCTGTCACATATTTTTGATATATTGCACATTGCTGCCCCTGAGGTGGCTAAAAGAAAGCAGGGGGAGCTCTTTTGCCCTGGTAAACAGCGTCCAGAGTTCCCTGAGCAGGAACATTTTACATTTTGGTACTTAAAGAATGGGAACGTCCTAGCAGGCTGCCTGCTGTGCCCAAGAGTTGGATAAAAGGTATCCTTTTCCTGCTGATCTTGTTAAGAAGGCTTGTCCAATACTTCGGTCATGCCTTCCCCTGACACTGCCTCTCTGAGGGATGGTGAGGACCGGCGCATGGATCAATTGGCCTGCCATGCTTTTACCTGTGTGGGGGCTGGATTGCTTCCGACCTGTGCCGCTGCCATTACTGCTATTGCCCTCAAGAGGCTGCTCAAGCGTCTCATTGATGGTGCTACAGCTGGTGGGGGGGGGGGGGGGATATTAGTACTCTCTTAC
Source organism: Gastrophryne carolinensis (assembly GCA_027917425.1). Classification (NCBI taxonomy): domain Eukaryota; kingdom Metazoa; phylum Chordata; class Amphibia; order Anura; family Microhylidae; genus Gastrophryne; species Gastrophryne carolinensis. The sequence goes on from CM051235.1 coordinate 271,908,818, forward strand.
TTTGTTCTGATTTAGAGGCCATTTTGGGGGTCCTCCATCCTCCTCCCTTCCTTCCGGCTCCCAGAGAAGGTCGTGGCTCCCTCTTCTCTAGTGGCCGCAGAGATTCTTGGGGCAGTGGCAGATCCCGTGGTCATCCCGGTCTCTCCTGGATACCAAGGCCAAACCCTGTCACAAGCCCCCTCAGGCATGAAGGGGCGCCCTCACCCATCCGGTGACGGGACGGTTTCGGCTCTTTGCTCACGTCTGGAGGCTTCACGTCTCAGACTGGTGGATACAGGAGGTATTGTCCTCCGGTTAAAAGATCTGAAGGGACTTAACAAATTGTCAGATTCAAGCATTTTCGTATGGAGACGCTACGCTCTGCTGTCAGTACCCTTCGCCCGGGCGACTTCATGACCACTGTGGACATGGCCTATCTTTCCAGGTCGTCAGAGATATTCTAAGTATGCAGCACGTCCTGCTCCAGATAATGATTCATAACAGATGGGATTACCTCCGCCAGCGGGCGCTTGACTGCAGAGATGGCAAAAAGAGGCCCCTCCCGGTCCATATATACCCAGGACCTCCCACAAATTCCCCAGTTTCTTCTCTGCAGTCGGCTGCGAAGGTCAGAAGATGGCTTCTCATCGCAGGTGAGCGGGGCTTAACAGCCCGCGGCCCTGTAGGACTATTCCCACCCGTTCCACTTATGCCTCCCAGCTTTGGCTGCACTGGTCGGGTGACGGTAGGCAGCACCTGTCACAGGTGCTCTCTTTGCGGAGCCTGGTTCCGACCACAATCCCTCACCAAAGCGTAGGCGGTGCAGGTTATGGTGAACCTGATTTGGGATGCCCCGTCCGCTCTTACCCTTCCCTGTCCTGGTCATTGGTGGGTCTTTTATTTGACATCCACTCTCCCTCCTCTCGTTGTCCCGTTCGGGGGGGGGGGGGGGGGATATGTGCGCTTATTGCCTTGTGTGTGTGTGATTGCACTTCATTCAGGGCTCCGCGCTCTGTCTTTCACCTTGTCACTTTGAATTTGCCACCGCTGACACGTGCGCCTTCTGGCGTCAGCGGCAGCATCATCAAGAATCCCTGCGCGCCCATTGGCCGTAGCGTTCTGGCCTGTCTGTGTGTTTCTCGGAGGGGGCGACCCGCCCCTTGAGGTTCCTCCAGCGCCATTTGGTCCTCTCCTGATGTAATTGCTGGCTCCCCACCGCGGTCCGTTAGTGCCCCTGCAGGCTTGGCTTTTATTCAATTGTCATTTCGGTGTATGGGGTGTCATTGTTATGTCGGGATAACTCTTTTAAGAGGTTTGTCCCCGTTCCTGTCCCCTCTTTTTAGTTATAGTAACTTTATTAGAGGCCTACACTGTTGAATCCTCCCACTTCCCTGGCGGACATTTGGGGCATCCCGGGTTGCTTGTACGGTGTAATTCCTACTGGCCATTTGTGCCACCATAATCACCATTTGGAGACTTCACAGGATATTGTGCTCGAGGTCCCCTCGGGACAAGCCCGGCTGTGTGTAGTGTGTGGGGCATCCCCTGTGAGCGATGATGTGCCAGTCTGTGTACCCTGCGCTGCATTCTGGGCTATCTGTGACTGGGCCTGCGCCCACTATGTCCTCACCCACTCCCCCTCGCTTGATTATGACTCCCAGTGAGCTAAATACTAGTGGGGAGTCTCAGCCTGACGTGTCTTCCAGGTTGGCTAACATTGAGAGGCTGGTTGCTAGATCTGCGGCCTGTAATGCTCCGGCTAAAAGGCGGCATGTGGCGCCGGGTGCGTCTGCCTTTCCTATGGAGACAGAGAACTTTCTTGATTTGTCTGACTATACCCCACTTGAGGAGGGGGAATTATTCTCGGATTCGGAGTTATCTGATGATCAGCATTTCAGTGGTGCTGACTATGGCTCTGAAGATTGGGATGCTGATGACACCAATAGACTGTTAACTCAGATTTTTGATGTGCTTTCTATCTCCCTTCCTGCTGCGGCTCCCAAGCTACAGGGGGAACTTTTCAGTACTGCTAAACCACGTCTGGAATTTCCAGAACAGGCCCATTTCAATAATCTTGTTTTCAAAGAATGGGAGTGTCCCGGCCGGCTTCCCGGAATCCCTAAGGGCTGGGATAAAAGGTACCCTTTTCCCACTGATGAGGTTAAATGTTGGTCAACCCCCCCAGAAGTGGATGCACCAGTATTGGGGCTGTCCAACACATCTGTGGTCCATTCCCCTGATTCCACTACCCTTAAGGATAGTGAGGACCGGCGCATTGACCAGCTGGCTTCCCATGCTTTTGCCTGTGTGGGGTCTGCCTTGCGCCCTGTCTGTGCTGCTATTACTGCTGTTGCTGTTAGGACTCTCCTCAATGGTCTGTTGGAAGGCGCCCCTTATGATACTTCTAGTGCTGAGTTCAGGGTCTTGTCACAGTGTGAAATGTTCATTGCATATTTCCTTTCTGCTTTAGATGACACCATTAGGATGTGTAGTAGAACCTCTGCCTTGGTGGTTGCTATACGCTGCTCTGTTTGGCTGCGCCAGTGGGCAGCTGATAACGCTGCTAAGAAGGCCCTCACGGGGCTCCCCTTTAAGGGGCTGCGCCTATTTGGTGATCGCTTGGACCTGTTTGCCAAGGGGGGCAAGTAGCCTCAACGTAAGAAGCAGCTGCGGCCCTTTCGGGGTTCGGGTGCCTTTGCTCCCTCCTACCGTGGATCCAGGTCTGGGAGAGGGGTTTCCTTTGCAGGTCCTAGGGGAGACTTCTGGGGCAGGGGCAGAGGTCGTGCCCGCTCCAGATCTTCCTGGGGGTCCAAGCCCAAATCTGTCGCCAAGCCTCCTCAGCCATGAAGGGGCGCCCTCACCCATCCGGGGTGGGGGACGGCTGCGGCTCTTCGCTCGTGTCTGGGGACAACATGTCCCAGACAGGTGGATTCTGGAGGTTGTGTCCTCCTGCTACAAGCTAGAGTTCGCTGCCTGGCCGCCTCCAAGATTCCTCCGTTCTCGGATTCCTCTAGACCCCTTGGCAGCTCATGGGCTGTTTCTGGCTGTGCAAAATCTCCTGGACTTGGGGGTCATCTGTCAGGTCCCTCCTGTGGAAAGGGGTTTTTTATTCCAATCTGTTCACAGTACCCAAAAGGGATGGTTCCGTCAGACCCATCCTGGACTTGGAGCTGCTCAACAAGTTCATCAGGACCAGGCACTTTCGCATGGAGACCCTGCGCTCCGCGAACAGTTCATTGCGCCCAGGAGACTTCATGACCTCCATAGACATCAAAGATGCTTACCTTCATGTTCCAGTCTTCCCAGGGCATCATAGATTCCTCAGGTTCGCACTGGCGGACCAGCACTACCAATTTGTGGCACTGCCCTTCGGTCTCACTTCGGCCCCCAGGGTCTTCACCAAGGTGCTGGCGGGTGTCATGGCTCTCCTCAGGGCATTCTCATTCTTCCCTATCTGGACGACCTTCTCATTACCTTTCAATCTTTCCAGTAGGCGGTATTGGATACCCAGCGGGTGGTGCCGGTTCTGGAGTCATTCGGCTGGGTGATCAATCACCCCAAGTCTTCCCCATCTCCGTCTCTGGTGACTTCCTTCCTGGGCATGAATCTGGATACTGTTCAGGCCAGGATTTTTCTTCCTCAGCAGAAGGTGGACTCTCTGCAAGCTGAAGTTCATTCCCTTCTGTCCTGCCCTCACCCTTCCATCCGGCAGGGGATGCAGCTGGTGGGACAGATGGTGTCCTGCTTTGAGGCGGTTCCCTATGCACAGTTCCACATGAGACCTCTGTCTATTGTCGGTCTGGGACAAGAGTCCCCTGTCGCTGGATCTGGCCTTTGTTCTGTCCCCTCTGGCTCGGCGGTCCCTCTTGTGGTGGCTGGACTTGAGGAACCTGTTGGGGGGCAGATCCTTCCTGGCCCCCTGTTGGGAGACAGTCACCACGGGTGCCAGTATGTCAGGTTGGGGGGGCTTCTGGAAATCCCTACAATTCCGGGGGCTATGGGGCCCTCAGGAGGCCCATGCTTCTATCAACATTCTGGAGCTGCGGTTCGGTTGGTTCTGGCCCACTTGACTCTTCACCTTCGGGGCCGGCCGGTCCAAGTTCGCTCAGACAACCAGACAGCGGTTGCCTACATCAATCATCAGGGAGGGACTCGGAGCAAGAGTGCCTTCAAGGAGGTGTCCATGATTCTGTCCTGGGCGGAGGACAATGTCCCTTGCATCTCAGCAGTGTACATTCCGGGGGTGGAGAATCGGGAGGCAGATTTTCTGAGCAGGGGGACTTCTCACCTGGGGGAATGGTCTCTCAGCAGCGAGGTCTTCCTATCCTTGTGTCACCGTTGGGGGGTCCAGGAAGTGGATCTGTTTGCATCCCACCACAATTGCAAGCTCCCAGTCTTTGTCTCTCTGTTCCAGGATCCCCTGGCCCTTGCGGTGGATGCTCTGAATCTATCCTGGCAGGGGTTCCGTCTCCTGTATCTTTTTCCTCCGTTCCCCCTGCTGGGCAGGGTTCTGCGCAAGCGGGCTCAGGAAAGGGTGTCAGCAATCCTGGTGGCCCCCCCGTTGGCCAAGACAGGTGTGGTTTGCAGATATTGTTCAGCTGGCAGTAGATCAGTACACTCTGCCCCTGGTCCCGGACCTTCTCACTCAAGGGCGGCTATGCCATCCCAATTTACAAACGCTGGCTTTGACGGCCTGGCTGCTGAAACCTCCATCTTAAGGGATGAGGGGCTTTCTGATTCTGTGGTTAACACTCTAATCAGGGCTAGGAGGAAATCCTCTTCTACCATCTACTATAGGATCTGGCGGGCCTACGTTGACTGGTGTGAGTCTAGGGTCCTTCCATGTCGGGTGTTTTCCATTCCTAGGATCCTTCCTTCAGCATGGTTTGGATCTGGGACTTCAGCTCAGCACGGTCAAGAGTCACATTTCTGCCTTGGCTGTTTTCTTCCAGAGATCTTTTCGCTCAACATCCTCTGGTCAAGATATACATAAGAAGTGCCAGCCACAGATTCCTTGGATATAAGCAGCGATTCTTACTACAGGCACAGGGCACAGAGCGCTCACCTCTGGAAGATATGTAGTCCACAATAAGGAAGTGCCAGCCTGGAGTAGAAGCCTTAAAATCATCAGTCCTTTATTTGCATCCTTTAAAAGTCCATCACAGCATGGTATTGATAAAACACATACAACGAGCAGGCCCCACGTCGACGCGTTTCGAGCAGCAGCTCTTAATCATGACACTGGGGCAAGTTACAAAGCCTTCATTTATACATATGTTAATCATTAACAATTACCTTGCACAAGGCACCTGAGACAAAGACCCGGTATTGCAATAAGGAGGGACCAGGGAATGACAAGAAAGTAACATACCTGTATATACATATATTCTGGGCCACAGTGTAGGAGATCCATTCCAGAATGTCCAGCTCCGTGGCGCGCACATTACGGCTCCCAGCGCACTACGGAAGATTCACTTCCGTATTGAGATATGAGAGGGAAGGTATCCTCCAATCAGCTGGCACACATGACGTATAGTAACTCCATTGGTGGTAATATGAGTACGTCATAGGGCTGGAATGGAACAGCCTGCATGGTGGCCGCCATTAAGGGCAAATAGATCACAATAAAAGAAAACACTGCGGCCAGGGCAGGACTAACTCCGTGCTCAGCGCCATTATGGGCAGCATTGCACAAGGAAGGGACAAATAAGGGATTATTAAACTCTGAAATCCAGAGATGGATACATAAATCTGTTAGCAGGAAAAGCCAACTAACATACTTATATCCTATACTGTGAAATAAAAAATTTAACCCATTAGAGTATCAATCCTCTTCCCTCAATCATTGTATCCGCGGTCTTGGTACTCAGGGAAGACACTATTAACAGCAGCATAAGGCATATAATATACGTATCAGAAACAAACACATGATTGATTAGAATATATAATTTGCTATTAAATTAATAACATACCAAAAATAAACATTCATTACACTATGTATATATTATTCCAGATATAATTATATGCCATATCATTATTAAGGTATTTATGTATGACTAATCTTAATTTATACTGAAATATTCAATTAAATTTTCCTTATTTATGTGAGTCTAAGGAGGGATCCATAAAAAGGGAATATAGAGGGAGGGATGGAAAGGCGGGACCACTTTATGACCCAGACACTAATGCACTGATCCCTACAATTATATCCTTATCTTAAGAACAGATCTACATCCCATCGTGAGTTCATTCCCTTAGGGATACGAGATCCCAATTTAAAAATCCAAAAGACTTCACGTTGAAGAAGCCTGTCTGATAAGTCTCCACCCCTCGGTCCCAATCTGACCTTCTCTATAGGCATACATCTGAATTGGGATAAATCTCCATCGTGGAAGTCCCTAAAATGTTTCCCTACATTGGAGGTACATGTCAGACGATCAGGAGACGATGAGTATATATGTTCTGCTATACGTTTTTTCAGGGGCCGTGTAGTGCAGCCCACATATTGAATGTTACAGCTGAGACAAGTGATCAGATAGATCACATTTGATGAATTACAGTTCATTAGTTGTTTGATCTCAAACTTTTGATGGGTTACAGTGGACTCAAAGGATGTATTCACTTGCATATATTTACATACCCCACATCTATTCATCCCGCACCTATAAGATCCTTGGTGATTCAACCAAGAGCTCTTACCTTGCGGGGCTTTAGTAAATAGGCTTGGAGATAACTTGCGTCCCAAAGTTGGAGGTCTATGGCTCACCACTCTCACCCCATTCTTTAAGATCTCCTTTAATTGGGGATCACATTTAAGAAGTGGCAGATGTTTGTTAATTATTGTCTTTATCTGGTTAAATTCCTCACTATATGATGTAACTAGTGTAACATTATTTGACCGGGTACCCGAATAATTGTCCCTAATAGACCTCTTAGTGTTATTATCCATGTGGGGGACATTCATCCTATGATGGGGCATCTTTCTAAGCATTGTGTCTCGATCTTTTTTACTAGCAATATCTCTTGCTCGTATCAATAGGTCCGATGAGTACCCCCTTTCCGACAGCCTATCCGAGATATGATTAAGTTCCTCTTCAAAGGCTGATTGTTCGGAGCAATTCCTACGAGCTCGGACCATTTCCCCCACGGGGATAGATCTAATGGTGTGGGGGGGGTGGCAACTTTCCGCTCTAAGGGTCATATTACCCGCAGTCTCTTTTCTATAAGTTTTAGTTACAACACGTTTTAGATCCGCACTAACTTCCAATGTTAGATCTAAAAATGAAATAGATTGAATACTCTGTTCTGAAGTAAATTTCAGATTTAATTGGTTAGTATTGAGATAATCTAAAAATTGCATGACCGAGTCCGATTGACCAGACCATATAAAGATCAAATCATCAATGTAACGGCCATACAGTTGTATATTTTTCCTAAAGGGGTTTGTGTGGCCATATATAGTCTCCCTCTCCCACCACCCCATATAGAGATTGGCGAACGAGGGAGAGAAAGGGGCCCCCATAGAGGCTCCACATCGCTGTAAAAAATACTGTCCTGAGAACATAAAGTAATTATGCTGTAATAGGAATTGTAGAGCCATAATTAGGAAGATTTTAAGTTCCTTAGAGTACAGGGAATAATTGTCCAGATGGAACTGGACTGCTTGCAGGGCCAAATCATGGGGTATTATAGAATAAAGTGATGCAACATCACAGGTTAACCACCGAAAATCAGGTTCCCACTGAACATGTCCCATTTGGCATATAACATCTCGCGAATCCTGTAAGTAGCCCGGGAGTCTCCTCACTAAGGGGAGCAGGTGAGCATCCACCCATTGCCCCAGCCTCTCATTCATCCCCCCAATACCCGCCACAATGGGCCTCCCAACAGGTGGACGTTGGGGCTTGTGTATCTTGGGGAGATGATGAAAGACCGGGGCAATGGGGGAGGCCACCAAGAGGGAGTCCGCCTGATGTTTAGTAAGCACTCCCAATGCCATGCCTTCTCCCAGCAAAACAGTAAGATCATGTTGGAATTTGGTAAGCGGATTCCCTGTCAGTTTTATATATGTGGTGGAATCTTCCAATTGTCTATACGCCTCTCTCTCATAATCGTCTGTGTCCAACACTACAATACATCCACCTTTATCAGCTGTACGTATAACTATTGAGTCATTGGTCTTTAAACCCTCTACTGCCTCCTTTTCCCTCTTAGTAAAATTGGACTTGTAATGTTTATGCTTATTATTAGCTAACTCTGTAAGGTCAGCTTCAACAGCCTCTTGGAAAACATCTAAATAAGGAGACCTGGAATTAATGGGATAAAATTTACTATTGGAAAAGGTGACACATGAAGGGGCATTGATTTTAGATGGTCCCTCTTCCGATAAGTTATCCAACCACAATCGTAAAGTAGTATCTTGAAAAGAGGGAATAATCCTATCCTGGGTATCTACTACACAATCTGTCCCCATTCCATATACATTACAATCTGCTGAAGAAACATCAGAATCAAATTCCATAGGTGTCTCACAAAAAAAGTGTTTACGCAATGTTAGGTTTCTCACAAATCTATTAATATCCAAAATGGTTGCAAACAGATTAAAGTGAAAGGTAGGCGCAAATGATAGACCTCTAGAGAGAACAGACAATTCAACATTAGAAAGGGAGTGAGACGACAGGTTAATAACACTTGTTACTCCTGTGCTCTCCTGCCCCTGAGCATGTAACGTGCGCCCGGATCTATGTTTTCTCCCCGCTCTGTGGGTCCTCTTGTAGATCTTTTCTTCATTGATCTTGGGGTTAATGTCCCTTGAAAATTTCTAGTTGCCTGTTCGGCATCAGATCTATCATTCCCAGAGGACCACTCCGAGGAGTCTGACATGTTGAAAGACACCATTTTCTTTCCCGACGGGCTCTTCAATATTGACCTCGGACGGGAGTTCCTAGTAGATCGTTTCCAGGTATACACTCTATTATTTTGATAGTCCTCCGTGTCACGTTGAAATTTGATTTTCTTAACTGCCATAATCTGAGATTCCATCAGATTTATAGATTTTTGCATCCTTTCCATATAATCTTTAAATTGAGGGTCCGGTTCAAAATCTTTAAGGGCTGTTTCCAATTTTACAATATTAGCCTGTAAATCTTTGAGTTTCTCCTCCTCATATTTTGTAATCAATTTCATTAAATCAAGGGAGGCTTGAGTCAGGATCTCATCCCATTCATATTTAAATTTATCAGAATAAATGGTGGTAGGGATCTTTCTGATCCGTAAGCCTCTAGGGATCATACAGTTCTGAAGATATTTATTAATTGAACTCAGATCCCACCATGTTTTTAATTCCTTTTTCATCATTTCCTCATACTCTCTGACCATATTCCTGAGGTCATTTGATAATGGGATAGTCTCTGATGAGGAAGCAGACACAAATACCGAATTGAACTTATCCTGGCTGTCAGTAGTGCCTCCAAAATATGATTTAACACGTTCCATGTTATCAATCAATGGTATTGAATAATAGACTGTGATGTCCCACTTATGTGGCAAGGTGTTACTAAAATAAACACACTGGTATCATAAATTGATAAGTCCTGAATCAGGCACGGCTGAGCTTGCAGTCACAATATACATAAGAAGTGCCAGCCACAGATTCCTTGGATATAAGCAGCGATTCTTACTACAGGCACAGGGCACAGAGCGCTCACCTCTGGAAGATATGTAGTCCACAATAAGGAAGTGCCAGCCTGGAGTAGAAGCCTTAAAATCATCAGTCCTTTATTTGCATCCTTTAAAAGTCCATCACAGCATGGTATTGATAAAACACATACAACGAGCAGGCCCCACGTCGACGCGTTTCGAGCAGCAGCTCTTAATCATGACACTGGGGCAAGTTACAAAGCCTTCATTTATACATATGTTAATCATTAACAATTACCTTGCACAAGGCACCTGAGACAAAGACCCGGTATTGCAATAAGGAGGGACCAGGGAATGACAAGAAAGTAACATACCTGTATATACATATATTCTGGGCCACAGTGTAGGAGATCCATTCCAGAATGTCCAGCTCCGTGGCGCGCACATTACGGCTCCCAGCGCACTACGGAAGATTCACTTCCGTATTGAGATATGAGAGGGAAGGTATCCTCCAATCAGCTGGCACACATGCCGTAATGTGCGCGCCACGGAGCTGGACATTCTGGAATGGATCTCCTACACTGTGGCCCAGAATATATGTATATACAGGTATGTTACTTTCTTGTCATTCCCTGGTCCCTCCTTATTGCAATACCGGGTCTTTGTCTCAGGTGCCTTGTGCAAGGTAATTGTTAATGATTAACATATGTATAAATGAAGGCTTTGTAACTTGCCCCAGTGTCATGATTAAGAGCTGCTGCTCGAAACGCGTCGACGTGGGGCCTGCTCGTTGTATGTGTTTTATCAATACCATGCTGTGATGGACTTTTAAAGGATGCAAATAAAGGACTGATGATTTTAAGGCTTCTACTCCAGGCTGGCACTTCCTTATTGTGGACTACATATCCTCTGGTCAAGACTTTCTTCCAGGGGGTTGCTCATGTGCGTCCCGCTCGCAAACCTCTGTTGCCAGTTTGGGACTTGAATTTGGTTTTGTCTGCCCTTCAGGGCCCTCCATTTGAGCCTGTGCATGAGGCATGAGGCACAGGCATGTTTCGGAGTTGGTGGCCCTTTCTATTCAGGCCCCCCTACTTTGAGAGACACCAGGACAAGGTGGTTTTCAGATTTAAACCCGATTCCTTGCCTAAGGCTGTCTCTGCCTTCCATCTCAATCAGGACATTAGGCTCGATTCAGAGAGACAAAAAAAAAACTTCTGTTTTAGTGCCGATGTCGTATTATTTTCAAATGTTCCCGCTCTCGTATGAATGTGCGAGCGAATCTATGCATGCATTGTAAACCTTCTGCAAAGTTTCCGTCCGCTCGTATGCCAGAGTACGAGTACGAGGATGTCATTTTCCATCAAGACTTTTCTGATTCATTTTCTCAGGTAACAACGTAGCCTTTCGTTTTTGCCCTTTTCCCATCGTATCCTCACACGAATCCTTTACGTTTCCCTTTTACAAAAAATAATCTTCCAGACGGAAATCCTTACGATCTTGCGCCTGCGCACTTCCAACTTAACTCATTAAAGTGCTCGCCTACATACTTGACTCCCTCACTTCTACTTCAATGTTTAGCTAAACCACTTAGCACTATCCTGCAGCTTCCCTTTTGAACCCTTAAAACTTACCCAAATCACTTAGCGCTATCCTGCAGCTTCCCTTTTGAACTCTTAAAACTTACCCAAATCACTTAGCACTATCCTGCAGCTTCCCTTTTGATCCCTTAAAGCTCACCCTAACCACTTCGCGCTATCCTGCAGCTTCCCTTTTGAACTCTTAAAACTTACCCAAATCACTTAGCACTATCCTGCAGCTTCCCTTTTGATCCCTTAAAGCTCACCCTAACCACTTAGCGCTATCCTGCAGCTTCCCTTTTGAACCCTTAAAACTTACCCAAATCACTTAGCACTATCCTGCAGCTTCCCTTTTGAACCCTTACAACTTACCCTAACCACTTCGCCCTATCCTGCAGCTTCCCTTTTGAACTCTTAAAACTTACCCAAATCACTTAGCGCTATCCTGCAGCTTCCCCTTTGATCCCTTAAAGCTCACCCTAACCACTTAGCGCTATCCTGCAGCTTCCCTTTTGAACCCTTAAAACTTACCCAAATCACTTAGCACTATCCTGCAGCTTCCCTTCTGAACCCTTAAAACTTACCCAAATCACTTAGTGCTATCCTGCAGCTTCCCTTTTGATCCCTTAAAGCTCACCCTAACCACTTAGCGCTATCCTGCAGCTTCCCTTTTGAACCCTTAAAACTTACCCAAATCACTTCGCGGTTATGTTTTTCTTCATTTACCGAACCCTAAAACTTACCCAAATCACTTCGCGGTTAGGTTCTTCTTCCATTTTAGGCCCCTAAAACTTACCTAAATCACTTCGCGGTTTATGTTTTTCTTCATTTTCCGCACCCTAAAACTTACCCAAATCACTTCGCTGTTAGGTTCTTCTTCATTTTCCGCACCGTAAAACTTACCCAAATCACTTCGCGGTTATGTTTTTCTTCATTTTCCGCACCCTAAAACTTACCCAAATCACTTCGCGGTTATGTTTTTCTTAATTTACCGCACCCTAAAACTTACCCAAATCACTTCACGGTTAGGTTCTTCTTCCATTTTAGGCCCCTAAAACGTACCCAAATCACTTCGCGGTTATATTTTTCTTAATTTACCGCACCCTAAAACTTACCCAAATCACTTCGCGGTTAGGTTCTTCTTCCATTTTAGGCCTCTAAAACTTACCCAAATTACGTCGCGGTTATGTTTTTCTTAATTTACCGCACCCTAAAACTTACCCAAATCACTTCGCGGTTAGGTTCTTCTTCCATTTTAGGCCCCTAAAACTTACCCAAATCACTTCGCGGTTATGTTTTAGGTTCTTCTTCCATTTTAGGCCCCTAAAACTTACCCAAATCACTTCGCGGTTATGTTTTTCTTCATTTTCCGCACCCTAAAACTTACCCAAATCACTTCACGGTTATGTTTTTTTTCATTTACCGCACCCTAAAACTTACCCAAATCACTTCGCGGTTAGGTTCTTCTTCCATTTTAGGCCCCTAAAACACCCAAATCACTTTGCGGTTATGTTTTTCTTCATTTTCCGCACCCTAAAACTTACCCAAATCACTTCGCGGTTGTTTTTCTTCATTTACCGAACCCTAAAACTTACCCAAATCACTTCGCGGTTAGGTTCTTCTTCCATTTTAGGCCCCTAAAACTTACCCAAATCACTTCACTGTTTGTTTTTCTTCATTTTCCACACCCTAAAACTTACCCAAATCACTTTGCGGTTATGTTTTTCTTCATTTATTGCACCCTAAAACTTACCCAAATCACTTCGCGGTTAGGTTCTTCTTCCATTTTAGACCCCTAAAACTTACCCAAATCACTTCACGGTTATGTTTTTCTTCATTTACCGCACCCTAAAACTTACCCAAATCACTTCGCGGTTAGGTTCTTCCATTTTAGGCCCCTAAAACACCCAAATCACTTTGCGGTTATGTTTTTCTTCATTTTCCGCACCCTAAAACTAACCCAAATCACTTCGCGGTTAGGTTCTTCTTCCACTTTAGGCCCCTAAAACTTACCCAAATCACTTTGCGGTTATGTTTTTCTTCATTTTCCGCACCCTAAAATTTACCCAAATCACTTCGCGGTTAGGTTCTTCTTCCATTTTAGGTCCCTAAAACGTACCCAAATCACTTTGCGGATATGTTTTTCTTCATTTACCGCACCCTAAAACCCAAATCACTTCACGGTTAGGTTCTTCTTCCATTTTAGGCCCCTAAAACTTACCCAAATCACTTCGCGGTTATGTTTTTCTTCATTTACCGCACCCTAAAACTTACCCAAATCACTTCGCGGTTAGGTTGTTCTTCCATTTTAGGCCCCTAAAACTTACCCAAATCACTTCGCGGTCATCTGAATCTTCATCTCTAAATATGTATTGTAGCCTTCGTTTGTTGTTAATGTATTTGTTCAAAAAAATGATACTGAAACTTTTATTATGTTTTTTGTTTTTTATAGCAGAAAGCCATTTTTGTTTGGCTTTTTTTGTAAAATAATTTTAAAAGCAATGTGGCATTTGTTTAAAGTTTGGTAAAAACATTAAAATTTTGTAAAAATGCTGCTGCATATCGGCCACCAACTCAAGGACCCTTCGATTCATTGCTTCCACTCTTGCACGTGTGGTCCCTGGATCAAATTAGAAAAAATACATTAGTTTGAGACAAATACAGGTTTCTCACCTGTGGAAGGAATGTTTGTTAGTTTGCAAATTAAATCATGATGACATATGTCATTCTGCTAAGTAATTAATCTAAGGAAGTGGGCACATGTCATTCTGCTAAGTAATTAATCTAAGGAAGTGGGCACATGTCATTCTGCTAAGTAATTAATGTAAGGAAGTGGACACATGTCATTCTGCTAAGTAATTAATCTAAGGAAGTGGGCACATGTCATTCTGCTAAGTAATTAATCTAAGGAAGTGGGCACATGTCATTTTGCTAAGTAATTAATCTAATGAAGTGGGCACATGCCATTCTGCTAAGTAATTAATCTAAGGAAGTGGGCACATGTCATTCTGCTAAGTAATGAATGTAAGGAAGTGGGCACATGTCATTCTGCTAAGTAATTAATGTAAGGAAGTGGGCACATGTCATTCTGCTAAGTAATTAATCTAAGGAAGTGGGCACATGTCATTCTGCTAAGTAATTAATCTAAGGAAGTGGGCACATGTCATTCTGCTAAGTAATTAATCTAAGGAAGTGGGCACATGTTATTCTGCTAAGTAATTAATGTAAGGAAGTGGGCACATGTCATTCTGCTAAGTAATTAATGTAAGGAAGTGGGCACATGTCATTCTGCTAAGTGATTAATCTAAGGAAGTGGGCACATGTCATTCTGTTAAGTAATTAATCTAAGGAAGTGGGCACATGTCATTCTGCTAAGTAATTAATCTAAGGAAGTGGGCACATGTCATTCTGCTAAGTAATTAATCTAAGGAAGTGGGCACATGTTATTCTGCTAAGTAATTAATGTAAGGAAGTGGGCACATGTCATTCTGCTAAGTAATCAATCTAAGGAAGTGGGCACATGTCATTCTGCTAAGTAATTAATCTAAGGAAGTGGGCACATGTTATTCTGCTAAGTAATTAATGTAAGGAAGTGGGCACATGTCATTCTGCTAAGTAATCAATCTAAGGAAGTGGGCACATGTCATTCTGCTAAGTAATTAATCTAAGGAAGTGGGCACATGTTATTCTGCTAAGTAATTAATGTAAGGAAGTGGGCACATGTCATTCTGCTAAGTAATTAATGTAAGGAAGTGGGCACATGTCATTCTGCTAAGTAATTAATGTAAGGAAGTGGGCACATGTTATTCTGCTAAGTAATTAATGTAAGGAAGTGGGCACATGTCATTCTGCTAAGTAATTAATGTAAGGAAGTGGGCACATGTCATTCTGCTAAGTGATTAATCTAAGGAAGTGGGCACATGTCATTCTGTTAAGTAATTAATCTAAGGAAGTGTGCACATGTCATTCTGCTAAGTAATTAATCTAAGGAAGTAGGCACATGTCATTCTGCTAAGTAATTAATGTAAGGAAGTGGACACATGTCATTCTGCTAAGAAATTAATCTAAGGAAGTGTGCACATGCCATTCTGCTAAGTAATTAATGTAAGGAAGTGGGCACATGTCATTCTGCTAAGTAATGAATGTAAGGAAGTGGGCACATGTCATTCTGCTAAGTAATTAATGTAAGGAAGTGGGCACATGTCATTCTGCTAAGTAATTAATCTAAGGAAGTGGGCACATGTCATTCTGCTAAGTAATTAATCTAAGGAAGTGGGCACATGTCATTCTGCTAAGTAATTAATCTAAGGAAGTGGGCACATGTTATTCTGTTAAGTAATTAATGTAAGGAAGTGGGCACATGTCATTCTGCTAAGTAATTAATGTAAGGAAGTGGGCACATGTCATTCTGCTAAGTGATTAATCTAAGGAAGTGGGCACATGTCATTCTGTTAAGTAATTAATCTAAGGAAGTGGGCACATGCCATTCTGCTAAGTAATTAATGTAAGGAAGTGGGCACATGTCATTCTGCTAAGTAATTAATGTAAGGAAGTGGGCACGTGTCATTCTGCTAAGTGATTAATCTAAGGAAGTGGGCACATGTCATTCTGCTAAGTAATTAATCTAAGGAAGTGGGCACATGTCATTCTGCTACGTAATTAATCTAAGGAAGAGGGCACATGTCATTCTGCTAAGTAATTAATCTAAGGAAGAGGGCACATGTCATTCTGCTAAGTAATTAATCTAAGGAAGAGGGCACATGTCATTCTGCTAAGTAATTAATGTAAGGAAGTGGGCACATGTTATTCTGCTAAGTAATTAATGTAAGGAAGTGGGCACATGTCATTCTGCTAAGTAATTAATCTAAGGAAGTGGGCACATGTCATTCTGCTAAGTAATTAATCTAAGGAAGTGGGCACATGTCATTCTGCTAAGTAATTAATCTAAGGAAGTGGGCACATGTCATTCTGCTAAGTAATCTAAGGAAGTGGGCACATGTCATTCTGCTAAGTAATTCATCTAAGGAAGTGGGCACATGTCATTCTGCTAAGTAATTAATCTAAGGAAGAGGGCACATGTCATTCTGCTAAGTAATTAATGTAAGGAAGTGGGCACATGTCATTCTGCTAATGCCATTGACTATGGCTTGATGTATCTGGGTGATCATGTCAATTAACACATACTGCAAAGAATGACATTACAACTTACTTGGTTGGTGGCCGACGGATGCCTCGTTGGGGACAACCCTACGTCCTGGGCCCTGCCACTGTTGTGAAGTAGAGGCTGTAGAGACATGGCAAATAGGGTCACTTATAATGTCTTAGTCAACAGTAATCAAATGTCAATTTAAATGTGTGTGTCACATCACTCACCTTCTCCCTGTGCCTCCTGGGCGAGATCTGCTGCAACCTCCACATCTTCACCGGCTCCAGAAGCATCTGCAAAAACAGATTAAGGGAATCGGCTTGGGTGGAAATTGCATGTATATGTGTGTGCGGTTACATGAAGAGTCACATACCAGAGGCTCCTGCATGGGTCGCTGGGTACGACTCCCTGCCCACGCCGTGCCGCCCCTCCTCTGTGGAAAGGTCCAGGGGCTGGTCTGAGGAACCAACAGAGGAGGGGTAGGACCGTCGCACTGGAGATCCACCACCTTCACTCCCAGCTGCAGATTCATGCAGCACTGGTCGGCCTGTGCGCCTCCGGGTGCGGCGGATTCAGTGATCCATTTCCAGCACTACAAAAGAAATACAATTATAAATCCATGCCTACCTTCTGCATCAGTTACATCTAGCATGCATTCGCTATGTACTTACTAGGGAAATGGAGTCCGAAAAACCGCCACACCCGGAGCATGTGCAGCCGTTTCAGGTCCGACCAATGCTGCATGATCTGAGTGTGGGTGAAGGTGGTGTCCGTCTGATGGTGGATTCTGGAAACTATCTCCAGGGCGACGGTGCGCTTCTCAAAAGAGTTGGGCAGGTAGTCGTACCTGCGCTCCAGCATGGTCTACAAAACACAAAATAAACATAGGATTTAGTTCAAAATGCATACAAATATCTGTCATCAATCGAGCATTTGACTAAATGACATTAACAGACACATTTCTAGCCTAATCCAATCCTTGTAGCTGGCCTCAGTGCTGGCTCGCACGTGTGGGCCGTCACGTCGGTTTTAAACAGAGTTTTATACGCTTTGTAAACAACCCGTTTCTTCCGGCGCTTCCTTAAGGGCTAGGCATGCATTTAGATGGAAAATAAAAGTAATTAAAAGACACTTACAAGCATGATGATCTCTTCTTGTTGGCGGGTGAAGATTGTGGGCGCCATCTTGCCTCTTGTCTGCAGCAGATAAGTAATGCCCCTGCGGTTTCCGGGTTCCGCATGTCCGTACGAACGGCCGTACGCACGTCCGCACGCATAGCGTGAGACCCCCGGCAATCTTATTTAAAGGGTCCTGGACACACAGCTCATTCTCTTTCAGAGTCCATGTGCAATGGCACTGAAAAAAGCTGCTCCAAAAGCTGCAAAGGAGGCCACCACCAAACAGCCAGCCAAACGGCAGGAGCCTGCTGAGGGCCTAAGACTCGGTCCCAGATGATCCAAAAGAAATAGCGCACAACACGCAGTGGCCAGCCAAAGGCACCCAGCCCAACTAGGACAAAAAAGGAGGCCGCTGGAAAACCCAAGGCACAGGCCAGAAAGGCAACCACCACGGAGGGGGAAACAAGGGACCAAGAGGGTGCGAAGCCCCAGCCCACCAAGGTCACCATCACCCCAACCACATGGCTACCATGGCCAGAAAAGCCAAAGGAGACAACGGGAAAGAAGCCCCACTAGTTCTACCTCCCCATCAACACCACTCGCACGGGGCCACAAGGCTCATGCCAAGAGGCCAAGGCACAGGGCCCGAAGTCCCAGGACACCCTCCCCACCCGCACGGGTGTCCAAATCACCAGACAAGAAGCCAAGGCACAGGGCCCGAAGTCCCAGGTCGCCCTCCCCACCCGCACGGGTGTCCGAATCACCAGACAAGAGGCCAAGGCACAGGGCCCGAAGTCCCAGGTCGCCCTCCCCACCCGCACGGGTGTCCAAATCACCAGACAAGAGGCCAAGGCACAGGGCCCGAAGTCCCAGGTCGCCCTCCCCACCCGCACGGGTGTCCAAATCACCAGACAAGAAGCCAAGGCACAGGGCCCGAAGTCCCAGGTCGCCCTCCCCACCCGCACGGGTGTCCAAATCACCAGACAAGAGGCCAAGGCACAGGGCCCGAAGCTCAACCTCTGGGTCACCACGGGACCGCCCGTCTACCGCCATGGGTATTGGAAGGGCCCTAAGAGGCACCGGGCCCCAAGCACAACTTCCACCACAACATCCTCTCCTCCTCGGCCACATTTGGCGCAGGCACAGGCGGAAATGCAGGCAGAATATGCCACAGCTACGCCTGCTAGTTCCGTGGCCACCCAGGCAAGAACTCCAAGTCCATATCCAAGTCCAGTCCAATCCGAAGCCAGCCACCTGTCCTACATTTCTCCCCAACACAGCCAGCCCAGAATGTCCCCCCATTTGCAGGCAACCACTGATAAGCCAGAACGTCAAGCAACAGGGCGCACATTGCGCCGAGGCCACTTGAGTGGCAGGTTTGGTGAGGCCCAAACTCTGGCATTGGCAAGTGGCCTCACCTTGTATTATGATGAGCTATATGGGCGCAGATCCAAAGCTACAAGCAAGCAGCGGAAAGCGGAGATTTTTGAGCAGCTCCGCAGACAGGTCAATGCAGCGGGGGAAGAGGTCAAAGATGTGGAGCAGATCCAAAGAAAATATCGGACCTAAAGTATGCAGCACGGAAGAAAGAAAATAAACGGCGTCATTACAGGTACATATCTACTTTGTGGATTTTGCTTCATCTGGTATTGGAAACATTTATCTAAATGTGTGCAACTCTCTTTTTCAGCTTACAAACTGGCAGCGGATTCCCTACAAAACTCCAATTTACCCGAGCTGAGGAGATGGTGCTGGGACTGCTACATCCTGTGGCCTTTGAGGGACACTTGGCCCGACAGGACACAGACATCCCTCTGATTCCTGCCGGTTAGTAATGTTACTGTGTATGTGAAATGTGATCTGCGTGTAAAATTAGGCACAAACCCATATATTAACACATGCCCCTAGGGTGTGCCTTGTAGTGGAGGTAACCATTTAAACAGACCAGTTATTTGCTGGTTGACTTCCTCTGAGATTATTTTGGAGAGTCTTGCAGAACACAATTGTGATTAGCAAAGGACTGCCTGTTATGTATTTTGAGAAAATTCAATACAACACTGCCATCTTTATCTGTAGCCAATTTGGGGTTGAGCTGTGGTTTGCTCCAAACGACTTGATGTGGGGTGCTTGAACGTTTGACCTAGAAAGAATGTCAAGCAGCCTAATCTAATGTCAAATGCTATTTGCAAGCTGAGTGTGGTCCCATAATGGGCTTAAGGGATGTGTGAAGCCTCAGAACAGCCAGTACATGCATGTTTATTTTGGTTAAGGAGACCAATGTGTATGTACTCATTGACTAATACATCTAACAGATAATGACATTCATAGTCAAGTTTAACTTGGTCCGTTGGGGGAGTTTACATTCATGCATGGACCCGTGTTTTATTGAACCATATGTGTTAATACGCATCACCAATGCCTAGTTGTGTGTTAACATGCCTTCTTTTCACCAATGCAGCCCAGCATCATCCCTCAGCTAGTGTGGAATCCTCTGTCAGTTTGAACATGCCGTCTACTTCCGCGCTGCCTCGGACCCAGGATCCGATATATACGGTAAGTGTCTTTATATGATGTTGCTAATGCATGTGCCTTGCCATGTTTCTTTTGGCGGAATTACATATGTAGTCCCTAAACTGAACCTTTTTTTTAACATGTCCCAACAGACCCTCACACTGATGGAGGAAATCCAGGAGCTGGAGGAAGATGGAGCCTTCATGGAACCTTCAGAACCCCTCCCCCTGGGACAGAATCAGCAACTTTCCCAACATGTTTCTCCAACAAATGCTCAGCAACAGAGTGAAGCTGGCGGCATGCTGGCAGCATGCAGAGACTGAGCCGACAGTCCCCAGTGTTAGCTCTGCTGCTGAGGATTTGCCAAGCAGACCTGTGGCTGTTGGTGGACCTAGAGGCACATCATCTGCACGCCCCCAAAACCGGGGAATTGGGAGGCCTAGTCGACTACGTCGCCCACTTGCCCAGGGGAGGGGCACGCAGATGATGGAGTCAGCATGGCACCATGAGAGGCGGCTATTTCGCCTCCAAAATCAAAGAAACCAGGAACATCTTCATGGCCAATTAGAAACCTTAAACAACACATTAAACGCCATGCTGACTGAATTTAGGTCCAACAACAGCCACATGGCCACCTTATCCAATTATTACAGTGGCATGCTTGAGGAAGTTCGAAATAGCAACAGACACATGGCCACCTTAACTTCCAATCTCAGTGCCATGATGGCTGAATTTCGAACTTCCAATAGAAACATGTTGGAACAGTTGCAGATTCTGAATGCCACACAGGCCCAGGTGAGGGCCCACCTCCAAGGGCCCCAACCTGGGTTTTATGGGCATCCCCCATTTTAAGGCCTATTTGGCCTGTATCTGCTCCACATCTTTGATCTACATCCCCACTGTATTTACCTGTCTGGTGAGCCCTATCAATATACCCTTTTGGTATGTCTTTGCTTGTATGCTTTGTATTTGCGCCCATATAGCTCATTAGAGTGCTGAGGTAGCCCACTAGCCAATGCCGGAGGGGAAGTCTCAATGAACCTGCCACTCAAGCTGTTGCGCTGCATGCTTGTAGCGTATGACATTGTTTCTGGCTCCTCCTGTTTGTAGGCATGATTGTGGGACATTCTGGGCTGGAAAATACTACCTTGACCCCTGGCTGAGATTGAACTGGACTTGGATTGGGACTGGGGGTTCTTGTTTGGGTGTCACACTGAATAACAGGTGTAGATGTGGCATAGGTTTGGCTGCTTTACACCTGTGCCTGTGGCAAATGTGGCCAAGCAGGAGAGGGTGTGTCTGTGGGCCTATTTGTTGGATGCACAATGTGGACATGGCAGTGCTTGTTACAAACCTATGTTTGTTACATTTTAATTTGTCCTTAACTTTGCACAGGAGTGCCTTACTTTAAAACTCCTTCCTCTGGGCAATTGCTATGTGGCTTGATTTGGCTGAACTTACATTTTTCTTTGTGCCCATGTTTTTGATGCTGCTATGGGAGTGACCAGCAAATGCAATGTTTGCTTCAGAAATAAACTACATAAAATTGTAATTAACCTGTTGTGGACTAAGTTTATGCTTTTTAGTTTTGCCTGAATAAAGCTGAGTTAAAGTAGGCAGTAACACATTTGTAACATGCTGAAAAACCCAAATGACAATCATGTGTGAGGTTGGTTTAAAATATTTCTTTACTGTTTGTAAAAGTAACAAAGATACAAACACAAAGGGCCAAATTCAGAAGTATCCAAGAAAAAAGGCACCAAACAAACAAAGGAAACACAAATTATGAAAAATGTGTCGCAATTAAATTTGACCGCACTGCTTGGGCAGACGCACTCGGTGGGCCACGATAGTCCTCATCTGGGTCATCGGTGGGTGGAGAGGGGGGCACATCCACATACCGGGGGACACGCTGCAATATAGCAAAATTATGCAACACAGCACATGCCATTATAATATCTATGACCTATTGGGGTCATACTGAAGTGCTCCCCCGGTATGGTCCAAGCATCGGAAGCGGGTCTTCAACAGACCAAACGCCCTCTCCACCACGGCCCTGGTCTTCCTGTGCGCCCTATTATATGCCTCCTCTGCTGCATTCTGGGGCCGGAGGATGGGCGTCAACAGCCACGGAAAAAGTGGATAGCCGGAATCACCTGGCAAAATGTATGATGAAAAACATAAATGACACATTCAGAAATAAATTGAAGCCCCTAAACGGCCCAACAACATTACTAAGAGCCTAGGTCACATTTGCTACACAGCATGAGCATACATAGTGTACAGGCCCTTTTAAAAAAGATGTTTGAAAAAATTAAACATCCAAGATGGCGGGTGAGTGCCAATCAGCCAGACTGCTAACAGGTATGGGTTTCGGAGTGTGCTGCTCAGCATTCTTGGATGTCTAAAATTTTCTGGACCCAGTAGCTGCTTGGTGTGAGGAAAAACCAGCTGTAACCCGCCCCCTGCACTTTATCCCGCTCTCCTCTACTCAGTAAGTCTATTGCATCGACTCAAAGATGGCGCAGACCCTAGGATAAATTCAAGGACATAATTTAAGCAGAGTGTGTGGGAGACTCATTCTTACTTTAATCTAAATTGCATTTCTGCAGTTTGCTAATGCAGGACTAACATTTGGCAAGGCTTGGTTGGTTGAAAAATCTAATGGCTAAGGTCGTGTTTCACAGGTAAACAAGGTGTTAAAAAAGGCATAGTTTCATACATGGAACACAAACTAAAATCATAGCCATACATATCCAAAAAAAGAACGTTATTGGCAGAAACTTACCAAGGAGCCATCCACCTGAAAATTCCCCAGACTCAAACCGACCGTACAATCCAGATCTGCGAAGAATGTAGGCATCATGGGATGAGCCTGGGAACCCGGCGAGCAGACTAAGGAACCGCATGTCCGGGGCCACCACTGCTTGGACATTCATTGAGTATCCCATTTTGCGGTTCCTGGGATCCAAAAAAACAAAAAAAAACATTTTTAAGGGGACGCAAACTAGGGGAACACTAACTCATCACACCCTAAGCAAATGCTGTGGGCAAATTAAATTAGCAATAAACAAGTACATAAGTATTTTGGGTTTTGCAAAAACAATATGTATGTTTTATAAAGTAAAGATTAACTTTCCCGGGTCTATTTCAGGTACACATTAAAAGTTTTCCTTGGTGAAAACATGTGACATTTCTATACAACTAAATACGGTCCATGGTTACACAGGGAAATTTTAAAAGGAGGGAATACTTAAAAGGAGGAATACCTAAAAATGGTGCCAAAATTACAAGGAGGGAATAATTATAAGGAGGTAATAGTTTAAAGTAGTAAATAATTCCATGGAAGTATTGCTTCCACGGAGGGAAAATTTACAGGTAGGTACAAATACAAGGATTAATTACAATGAGTCATTATGGAAAAGGAGGGATAAATTACAAGGAGGGATAAATGACATGGAGGAAAGCCAAAATATAAGGGAAGTATTTACAAGGATGGAGAACTTACAAGGAGGGACTAATTCGAAGAAGGGACATTTGCAAAACACAAGTGAAAAAAAAGGACTGATTGAACCTGCCTGTAGATATACTCGTCGACTGCCGGAGGGACAGGGGCAACGTGTGTGCAGTCAATTGCACCCATGATGTTGGGCATGTCGGCAATGTTATAAAATGCCAGCTTAATCGTGTTTCTGGCTACCATGTCGTCAGGATAACAAATATATTTGCGAGTAATGGTAGCCATGCCTTCCAAAAACTTGGATAGGGCGCGGCTCAGCGTAGGCTGGGAGAACCCCACGGAGAGGGCACCTAGCCTCTGAAACGAGCCGTTCGCCAAAAATTGCAGGCAGCCAAGCATCTTGGTCATACCTGAAATTGCTTGCCCCTTCCTTGTGGTGCGGGCTAACCATGGCCGCAGCTCACTATACAATTTATGGAGGGAAGCGTGATTAAGTCTGGTCAGCTCGAACAACTCAACGTCATGCATGCGATCGATATGCATGCGTCGCCGCCGGTGCAATCTGGTCTCAGCCCTCCGGACAATTTCAATGCCCATGAGCTGCAGATCCTCATGCTCCTCAAATGCACTAGACTCGTCCATAGCTGCTAGTCTTGAGGTCAAAATGGTCCCGTAAGAGGATCGCAAAGGAAACGGAATTATAGGGTGGTGGTCCGTCTGCAATCAGCTCTCTGAATTAGACGCAAGCCCATAGCAATAACGTAAGTTATCTGAACGAACGAAAAATTTCAGATTTGGTTTGGAAAATGATCCGAAGTAACGGAAATGTTCCGATTTGCTTCCGTTCATCTAAAGCATATATACGCATTTGCCCGAACGTTCGTACGAATGAAAAATGAACGAAACAAAGCAAAAAAATAACAAACACCCACCAAAAACTTTCACAGACAGCTACGGAAGTCCGGACGAATGTGTCTCTGAATCGAGGCTATTGTGCTTCCTTCCTTGTGCCCTAATCCTGGTAATTCCAAGGAGAGGGCCTTACATTCCCTGGATGTGGTCAGGAATTTGAAGTTCTAATTGGTGGCTACTGCACCTTTTAGAAAAACTGATGCCTTGTTTGTGGTTTCTTCGGGTCCCAAGAAGGGCCTGGCCCCTGCTAAGTCTATTAACAAATGGATTCGTCAGGCTATTTTTAGGTCCTATTCTGCTAGGGGAAAGGATCCTCCTTTCCATGTTACTGCTAATTCTACCCGTGCTGTTGGGGCCTCCTGGGCCTTCCAGCACCAGGCTTCTGTTGAACAAGTTTGTAAGGCTGCTACTGTTCTGTTCATACCTTTTTCAAGTTTTACACGGTTGATGTTCGGGCCTCAGTGGATGCTGTTTTTGCCCACAAAGTTCTGCAGGCGACAGTGGTTTGAACTGCGCGTTGTTGTTTTTTGGGATCCCACCCTATTTACAGACACTGCTATTGGATGTCCCATCTGTTATGAATCATTATCTGGAGCACGTCCTGCTCCACCCCACCCTGTTTGCATTATCTTTGATCCTCTGTATGGTGATTGTTATCCTTGTTAACGTTGTTAATTTCATTGGCTTCTCCTGGTTCTCCTTACTGCTTTTCTATACACAAACTATATTTGTGGGAGTTCCTGGGTATATATGGACCGGAGGGGCCTCTTTTTGCCATCTCTGCAGTCAAGCACCCTCTGGCGGAGGTAATCACATCTGTTATGAATCATTATCTGGAGCAGGACGTGCTGCATACTTATAATACCAATTCTACAAGGTGAGTAATCACAGAATTGTATTTTCTAAGGTTCGCGCTGGAGGATCAGCATTACCAGTCTGCGGCTTTGCCCTTCGGTATCACCCCGGCACCTCGGGTGTTCGCCAAGATACTGGCGGGAGTGATGGCTCTGCTACGGATACAGGGCATCCGCATCATTCCTTACCTGGCCGACTTCCTGATTGTGGCCCAGTCCTTTCCTCGGGCCGAGCAGGACACTCAGATGGTGAGCTCCACTCGAGTCCTTCGGCTGGGTGGACTTTCCCAAGTCTTCTCTGTCCCCGTCCTTGGTGAGGTCCTTTCTGGGCATGACTCTGGATACCTCTCAGGTCGGGGTGTTCCTTCCTCAGCAGAAGGTGGAGGATCTTCAGATGCAGGCTCGGGCTCTGTTATCATGTCCTCATCCCTCCATCCGTCAGGGGATGCAGTAGGTGGGCCTGATGGTGCCCTGTTTCGAGGCAGTCCGCTTTGTTCAGTTTCAAATGAGACATCTTTAGTTACTCCTTTTGTCGGTTTTGGATCGGTAACCTGTGTCCTTGGATCAAGAGTTTGCTCTGTCCCCTCTGGCCAGACGGTCCCTCTCGTCGTGGCTAGACTCAAGGAACCTTCTAGTGGGCAGGACCTTCCTGCCCCCGTGCTGGGAGAAGGTCACCACAGATGCCAGTCTGACCGGTTGGGGAGGCTTCTGGAAGTCCCTGAGGTTCCAGGGTCGGTGGAGCTCACAAGAGGCCCATACTTCCATCAAAGTCCTGGAACTGAGGGCGATCAGATTGGTTCTTTCTCGCCTGACCACTCACCTTCGGCAGTTGCCTACATCATTCATCTGGGTGGAACTCGGAGCAAGCAAGCCTTCAAGGAAGTGTCCCTGATCCTGTCTTGGGCGGAACAGCATGTTCCCGGCATCTCAGCGGTCTACATCCCGGGGGTGGAGGCCGACTCGCTGAGCAGGGGGACGTCTTGTATGGGGGAATGGTCCCTCAACAACCGGGTGTTCTCTCCCTGTGTCATCGCTGGGGGCAGCCGGACGTGGACCTGTTTGCGTTTCGTCACAATCACAAACTTCCCAGATTTTTCTCTCTGTCTCAGGTTCCTCTGGCCTTCGCCACGGATGCATTGGCTATTCCTTGGAAGAAGTTTCGGCTTCTCTATGTGTTCCCTATGTTTCTTCTCCTGGGCAGGGTCATGCGCAAGATAGTCAAGGAGCAGGTACCTGCCATCCTGGTGGCCCCTTGTTGGCCAAGAAGGGTTTGGTTCGCAGACGTCGTGCAGTTGGCAGTAGACTTGCCCAAGGATCCAGATCTCCTCACTTAGGGGCAGCCACGCCACCCCAATTTTCAAACGCTGGCTTTAACGGCTTGGCTGCTGAAACCTCCATCTTGATGGAAAAGAGGTTAGTTGCTTCTGTTGTTGATACCATGATTAGGACTAGGAAGAAGTCCTCGTCTCTTATCTATTACAGGGTCTGGCATGCTTACATTGCCTGGTGTGAGTCCAAGTCTCTTCCCTATAGGGTGTTTTCTTTTCCCAGAATTCTGGAATTCTTGTAACATGGTTTGGATTTGGGCCTTCAACTTAGTACCCTCAAAGGCCATGTTTCAGCTCTGGCAATTTTTTTTTTTCTCAAAGATTTTTTGCCAATCACCGGCTGGATAAAATCTTTTCCCAGGGTGTTTCTCATGTGCGTCCACCCCGTAAGCCTTTGCTACCAGTCTGGGATCTGAATCTGGTGTTGTCTGCTATGCAAGGGCCTTCCTTTGAGCCTATCCGTAAGGCCGCCTTGCCCATTTTGATTCTTAAGGTAGCCTTTTTGGTGGCTATCACTTCTGTAAGGTGAGTTTCTGAGCTAGTGGCGCTTTCCTTCAAACCTCCTTATTTTGAGCGGCATCAGGATAAGGTGGTGTTTCTGCTTAAGCCAGATTTCTTGCCTAAGGTTGTGTCTACCTTTCATCTCAATCAGGACATTGTCTTGCCTTCATTGTGTCCTAATCCTGCTAATTCCAAGGAGCGGACTCTGTATTCTCTGGATGTGGTCAGGGCTCTGAAGTTCTATTTGGTTGCTACTGAGACTTTTAGGAAGTCTGATGCTCTGTTCTCACTTTTGGGTCTAGGAAGGGTTTGCCTCCAGCTAAATCTACTATTAGCAAGTGTATCCGTCAGGCGGTGGTGCAAGCCTATTCTGCTAAGAGGAAGGAACCTCCCTTCCGCCTTACTGCTCATTCCACTCGTGCTATTGGTGCCTCTTGGGCTTTTCAGCACCAGGCTTCTGTTGAACAAGTTTGTAAGGCTACTACTAGGTCTTCTGTTCATACTTTTTACAAGGTTGATGTTAGGGCCTCAGCTGATGCTGCTTTCGGCCGCAAAGTTCTTCAGGCGGCAGTGGTTTAAACTGCCCGCCGTTGTTCTTGGGGATCCCACCCTACTTTCCGGGCACTGCTTTTGGATGTCCCAGACGTATAGAATTTAGTGAAACAGGACGTGCTGTATACTTGGAAAAATACAATTCTGTGAGTACTCACCTGTAGAATTGATTTTGTAGTATACAGCACGTCCTGTTTCACCCCTCCCTTGTTGTTATTATTCTTGGTCACCTCTGTATGGTGATTTGTTTAAATGTTCATTTTGCGATTTCTTTCATTATTGTTATCCCGGTTTCTTGTCTAACTGCTTTGTAACACTGGGAATTTGTGGGAGGTTCCTGGCTTTTTATAGGGCCGAGAGATGCCACAAGTCTTTTTGCAGTACACTGCCCCACCTTGTGGCGGATAACCCAGACGTAAAGATTTTATTGAAACAGGACGTGCTGTATACTACAAAATCAATTCTACAGGTGAGTACTCACAGAATTGTATTTTTTATGCTGCTTATATGCTACTTTGTCTTGTGTGACCTGTTCCAATTGGGCCTCATCTCCCTTCTTCCACAGGTCGTGACCTTGAGTTTGAGGGTTGTGGTTTCCCCATCCCCCTTTTTTATAGTAAGAGGGATCAAATTGCAGGTTTGGCCATTAGCGCCTGTAACCTTTTCCATTGTACAATTTTTTAATCACCATAATGGAGGCATCAGGGGAAAGTGAGCTGGGAGCCCCCCTTGGACAAGACGGGCTCTGCCCCTTGTGCAGTAGGAATCCTCTGGGCGGATTCAGCACTGTTTGTACCACTTGCGCTGCATATCCCGATATTCCAGGGGCATCAGAGATTCCTGAGGTTTGCTCTGGAGGATCAGCATTACCAGTTTGTGGCATTGCCATTCGCGATATCCTCAGCCCCCCGTTTTTCACCAAGGTGCTGCTGGGCTATCCTGAGTTACTACAGATGCCAGTCTGACCGGCTGGGGAGGCGTTTGGCAGATGCAGAAGATCCAGGGTCACTTTGTGACGACCTGGACTGGATATAGGGAACAATACAATTCTGTGAAACTCACCTGTTTTTGAGTATATCCAGTCCAGTTCTTCCCACCCCGCCCTTGTTTTCATTATCTCTTGTTTGCCTGTTATGGTGATTACCATTTTTATCTTGGGCTGTTGTCCTTAAGGTTTTTGTTGGAGAGAGTACATGCTGAAGCTATGTGAAGTAACATGGTTTCTTGGCCTGTCTCTTTTCTTACTGCTTTTCAACCACTGGGAAATCATAGTGAGACACCTGCTTTTATAGGGGGCCAGGAGGAGCGACAGCTTTTGATCTTGCAGTCCAGCGACCCCTGGGGCGGAATACCCACATGTCATCACTTTGGGACGACCTGGACTGGATATACTCAAAAACAATTCTACAGGTGAGTTTCACAGAATTGTATTTTTTTTTTATGCCTAACTCATTAAAAAGAAGATTCCCGTTCCATTAACAGGACATGGAACCATGGAGCAAGTGTCCAAAATTGGACGCTCCACTGGGTCAGATATCCAGGGCGGCGGATTTACGTTTTGATGACATGGAGGCATTATGTGATCCCTTGGATCGCTGGATTGAAAACGTCCTAAAAAGCCTAGGATGCTATCTTGTTTACATTTAGGCCCACACTGGCATCTGATGGTATTCTCAAAAGCATGGAGGTATGGCTTAATAATCTTAAGGGTTACATTGAGAGCGATACTCCAAAACAGAGTATCCTAGAAACTTTACTGACTCTTTTTAGAGCTCTCCTTTCTAATGCTTCGGAAGAGGCCATCAAAACAGCAAAAAGCCACTGCCTTAGTTTCCTGCGCTAGAAGGGCCCTTTGGCTAAAAACTTGGTCAGAAGACAGTTTCCAAGACCAAGCTTTGTGGAATTCCCTTTCATGGTAGCCGCCTCTTTGGAGAAACATAGAAACATAGAAGGTTGACGGCAGAAGGAGACCATACGGTCCATCTAGTCTGCCCTTATATGTATACTGTATGTACTCTTTATCTTAGGATAGATGTGTGCTTATCCCAGGCATGTTTAAATTCACTGACTGTTGATTTTTCAACTACCTCTGCTGGAAGTTTGTTCCAAGCATCTACTACTCTTTCTGTAAAATAATATTTTCTAACATTGCTCCTGATCTTCCCCCCGACTAGCTTCAGGTTGTGCCCCCTTGTTCTATCATTAAGCTTCTTCTTAAAAACACGTCCCTCCTGAACCTTATTCAATCCTTTCACATATTTAAAGGTCTCAATCATGTCCCCCCTCTCCCTTCTTTCCTCCAGACTGTACAAATTAAGTTCTTTAAGTCTCTCCTGATAAGTTTTAAGTTTAAGTCCTTCCACCATTTTCGTTGCCCGCCTTTGGACACGTTCTATTTGAATAATGTCTTTTTGCAGGTAAGGTCTCCAGAACTGCACACAGTAGTCTAGCTGTGGCCTCATCAGGGCTCTATACAGCGGCATCACAACCTCCCTCTTCCTACTGGTGATGCCTCGAGCTATGCAGCCGAGCATCCTGCTTGCTTTTCCCACTGCCTGGCTACACTGTCCACTCATCTTGCAGCTATCAGTAATCAGTACCCCTAAATCTCTCTCCTCCGAGGTCCTGGCTAACACAGTACTGCCCATACGGTACTCAGAGCAGGGATTCCTTCTACCCAAGTGCATGATTTTACATTTAGAGACATTAAACTCTAGTTTCCACAGTTTTGACCATCTATCCAGTAAAGCTAAATCATTTTCCATGTTGCAGACACCTCCAGGAATATCCACCCTATTACTAACCTTTGTATCATCAGCAAACAGACAAACTTTTCCTACCAAGCCTTCTCCTATGTCACTTACAAATATATTAAAAAGAATGGGGCCCAGGACAGAGCCTTGCGGCACACCACTTGTAACTCGCCTTTGTTCAGATTGCACACCATTTACAACAGCACTCTGATACCGATCCCTCAGCCAACTGGAAATCCACTGAACTATCCAGGGATTGAGTCCTACCTTCAATAACTTATCTATGAGCTCTTTATGTGGTACAGTGTCAAAGGCTTTGCTAAAATCCAGATAGGCGATATCCACAGCACCACCTTCATCTAACACTTTAGTGACATTGTCAAAGAAATCAATAAGATTGGTCTGACATGATCTTCCCTCAGTAAAGCCGTGCTGTTTTGGGTCCAATAGGTCATTAATTTTTAGATGGGAAATTATCTGTTTTTTTAAGAGTGTTTCCATTAATTTGACCACTATAGATGTTAAACTAACTGGCCTGTAATTACTGGCTTCTTCTCTACTCCCCTTTTTATGGATTGGTACAACATTGGCCATTCTCCAATCATCTGGAACCTCACCACTTGAAAGGGAATAGTTAAGTAAATCAGTCAGAGGGGCTGCAATCACAAACCTAAGTTCCCTTAGAACTCTGGGGTGGATTCCATCTGGACCCATCGCCTTACTTACCTTTAGATGTGCCAGCTCAGATAGGACATCAGCCTCCAGAAACTCCGGAGCTGTGCCCTCCCAGTGGGATGCTGTGCTATGGCCATGCCTGCTACTATCTGAAAATACCGAACAAAAGTAGCTATTCAGATGGTCAGCCACAGCCTTATCTCCGTCAATATATTTATTTTCCCTATTTCTAATTTTTGAGACTGCATTGTTTTTCTTCTTTCTGTCACCAATATATCGGAAAAAGGTTTTATCTCCCCTCTTCATAGATTTGGCCATTTCTTCCTCCTTTTGCCCTTTAGCAGTCCTTATAATCAGTTTTGCTTCCCTCTGTTTAATTTTATACGCCTCTCTGTCA
Source organism: Gastrophryne carolinensis (assembly GCA_027917425.1). Lineage (NCBI taxonomy): Eukaryota > Metazoa > Chordata > Amphibia > Anura > Microhylidae > Gastrophryne > Gastrophryne carolinensis. The sequence goes on from CM051235.1 coordinate 271,940,220, forward strand.
GCTACACTTCCACTTACTTTATACTTCTTATAGGCAGACTTCTTATCTTTTATGATAGTGCTGACTTCCCTAGCAAACCATAATGGTTTCTTCTTCCTTTTATTCTTGCTAGTTTGTTTCACATATTGCTTAGTTGCCTTTAAGATGGCCATTTTTAATAGTGACCACTGGGCACTCACTTCTGTTACTCTGTTCCACTCCCCTAATTTTCTTTCTACATACTCCGCCATTTCCTTGAAGTTTGTCTTCCTAAAGTCTAGCACTTTGGTTCTGGTGTGTGATTGCACAATGTCTGTTTTTATTCGGAACCATAAGCATTGATGGTCACTGGAACCCAGATTTTCTTCAACCCTGACCTCGGACACCAGATCCCCATTGGTCAGAACTAAGTCCAGAATGTTATCTCCTCTAGTTGGCAATGTCACAAGTTGTTTTAGAGACACTCCATTAAGTGCCTCTAATATAGTCCTGCTCTTGCATGTCGATGCACTTGGGATATTCCAGTCCACATCAGGCATGTTGAAGTCACCTGTAATTACAATGTCCCCCTTCTCTGCCATTCCACTGATTTCATCTATTAACAGGTTATCTAGATCCTCAGATTGTCCAGGGGGCCTATATATCACACCAATTCTGACCACAGCTCCCTCCTTAGTCTGCATGGTAACCCAGAGAGTTTCTAGTTCATTATCTAGAAGAGCTAGATACTATTTTGTCTAGCTCAAATGAAGGAGGGGGGGGGGGGGAGTTTCCCATTAAGAGGAAGTTTATTAATCAAACCAGTAATAGAGGTAAGACTATGGTGTGCCTAACTTGGTTTAAACAGAATAAGTAGAAAAAGTGTTGGACTCAGGATAGGCCTCGAAAGAGGGGTAGTTTGCTCTGCAACCCCTCCGGAGGGCCCTAAGTCTCTCCTGGTTTGTAGCTGCCTGAAGAGCAATTACCCAAAGTCAGTTTGTGCTACAAGCACTAGAAAGGGGATATCTATTAGTATTTCTATCCCTTCCACATTCCTCCTCTCTAGTAACCAAGTTGCCAAAAGACCCCAGGAAAAGGTGTAGCCTTCCCACTAGTACTACAGGAGCTTCTACAGCTGCAGTACCACCACCCTCAGAAGGGAGGGGATTCTCGCATGTCTTTCTGGTTCAGAAACCATCCAGGAAATATTGAATGATTTTAAATCTTGTATCGAATGAATTTGTTTAATCTCGTCAGAAGTTCAGGATGGAGTCAATTTGACCTGTAAGGAACATTCTGATAGAACATGTCCTGATGGTCAACCTAGACCTACAGGATTCGTACCTGCATATACCAATTCTGAACTTGCACCACGAGTATATTCTAAGTATGTCACACACCCCGCTTCAACTTTAATAATTACACTTGGGTTAACCCACCTGCAGGTGGCGATGTTGCAGAGAAGTCTAGAAAAACGAGCCCCTCCCGGTCCATAAATACCTGGGACCTCCCACTTATCTCCCAGTGTTCTTCTCTGCAAGATGGCGACTAAGACAGAAGAATGAAGTCTCCTGCTTGCAGGTAGCCGGGGTAACACCCCGGCCCCTCTTTCTGGTCAATTTCTGCTCGGCTCTTTTTGATATGCCAAATGTATTAGTTTGGGGTAACCTCTACACCCCCTGCCAAAAAGCCCAACAGAGACTCACAATTGCACTCAAACAATCAATTTATAAATCCATTTTATTGTAGCATATTGTTTAAAACCAATTTAAAACCAATTTTACTGAACCATATGCATGGTAAGCCACCAGGGGGCGCACTCCCTCATCAACAATACAATCTCATATACATATAAGTAATTTCAAAGTGATTCTGTGCTAATCTATCAATAAATTCATATATATACAACTATACTAAAACTTAATATACAATTAACAATTAATATCCTCACCCTAATAAGGTGCCAGTGCTTCCATCACAAATAGAACCTTGTGCAAAATATTTAAGCCCATTCACAGAGAGCAAGGGCACACAGACAACACACAACAAACAAGTGCTTACTGTTAGTATGGCCCCTCAGGCGCAGACCAACGCGTTTCGAGCCCCCTATGGGCTCTTGCTCACGGTCAGTATGTTTGTGTTGATATGCCCCTTGTGAAGCCTCCCAGCCTAGGCTGCTGGGCCGGGCGAGGGTAGACGGCACCCTAAGGTGCCTAGGAGCTTAGCTCCTCCGCAGACCCCATACTGTGGGGCAAAGCGGATATCCGGTGTGGTGATCCCGGATTTGGGATGCCCCATCCCGTTTCCACCCGATGGGTGATGGCACTGTTCTCCCTGCACTAGAGGGGGGGGGGGCCCTCCATGCTTGTTTGAGTGCTTGTGGTTTACTTTGTATGTTTGTCCTTGTACTCCATGTGTAGCGGCATTTCAGTGGAGTGCGTAGGTGCTGGAGAGCTTCCCCACCTCAGGCTAGCGACGGTTGTGCTGCGCCGTGCCTGGGTAGGGTTTGCTGTTGGCGGGGGGCGGGGCCGGCACTCGGGCACGAGCCGGCATCCCGCCCACTCGCGCTTGGCACCGATTTGGGAGTCCGGGGCTTTGTCCGGGCTCCTTGTCTATGTGTGTGTAAGCGGCGGGGCCGGACGCCATGTGCGTCAGGCGGGCGTGTTCCGCACCATAAGTGGTGTCCTCTTTCGCCTTCTTGGCGGGGGGGCGGGGCTGCGTCTCGCGTGGCCCGCACTGTACTGTGTCCTTGGAGGGGGGCGGGGCCGGGGCGCTTCTCGCGTCTGGGGCGGCCCGCCCTTCTTCTCCTTCCTCCTCATTTCTATGGTGGTTGTGCTGCTGCTGCCGCTGCTGACTACGCACCATTGTGAGTTTGTTTCATGCTTTACCTTTTGTAGCTGCTTGCATGTGGATGGCTAAGATCATAATATATATATATATATATATATATATATATATATATATATATATATATATATAGAGAGAGAGAGAGAGAGATTTCGTCTATATCTGCCTGTACATGCCCTTGTGTTTGTTTTAATGTGCCTTGCTGCATGCTTGATCTTTGTATATGGCCTATGGAGTGACTGTTTGTCCTTCTATTGCAGATCCCGGGATCCCATGCTGAAGGGGTCTCCCGGTCTTAGATACCTGGTGCATAATTTTACATACTAATCCTCCCACACGGGACATTAAAAGGGGCATCCCGGGTCGCTTCTTGCATAAATCCCTGGGTAATTGCGAATACCACAATTTCACCATATGGAGGCTTCCAGCGATACTGGAAACGGCCCTTTGGGGCAATCCAGGCTATGTGGGGGTTGTGGGACTCCTCTCCCAGGGGACGATGTCATAATCTGCATTCCTTGTGCGCAGCGGAACATTGCGCTGCAGTCCGGTACCCCGGCCTCCGGCTCCTCGCTGGCCGTGTCATTCCCTACCCCTCCCCGCCTGTTCCGGACCCCATGTGACGTTGTCATGGGAGGGGATTCGCAATCTGAGGTGTGCGCCAGGTTGGCCAGTCTTGAGAAAATGTTTCCCTCTGTGGTTGCCCAAAAGGCTCCGGCTAAGCGGAAACATCTTTCCCCGGCTCCGCCGGTCTGTGATGTATGTTGATGTTTTTGAGTCCTTAGACTGGTCCGATTGCCCCCTGCTTGAGGAGGGGGAGCTCCTTGAGGAATCGGATGAGCCTGATGACCAGCAACTGTTTAGCGCTGCTGGTGAGCAGGCGACGGGGGAGGTCTTTGACACTCCTTCGATCCTGGCTCAAATGTTTGAGGTCTTGGCGTTGGACCCTCCTGAGGTGGCTCCCCCGCCTAAGGGTGAGTTATTTGAGGTGGCCAAGCCGCGCATGGTGTTTCCCAATCAAATTTGATGATTTTGATGATGTCATCCTTAAAGAATGGGAGCAGCCTACTCGTCTTGCTGGTGTTCCGCCAGGTTGGGATAAGAGGTACCCTTTCCCGGCGGACCTGGTTAAGCGATGGTCTTCTCCCCCTGAGGTTGATGCCCCGGTTTTGGGGCTGTCTAACACGACTGTGTTGCACTCCCCTGACTGTACTACCATCAAGGATGGTGAGGATCGACGGATTGACCAGCTGGCTCGCCACGGCTTTGCCAGTGTTGGTTCGGCATTGAGGCCTTTTTGTTGGCTTCCAGGTCCATTGTCAGGGATTTGTTGTTGGATCTTGATCCAGCTTGTGAGGAGTTTGTGGCTCTCAAGTGTTGTGAGTCCTTCTTGTCGTTTGTGCTTGCCGCTCAGGATGATGCCATGGTGATGTGTAGTAGGACCTCGGCCTTGTTGGTGGCTATCCGGCGGTCGGTGTGGCTGCGGCAATGGACTGCTGATTTTAGTTCTAAAAAGTCGCTTACGGCTCTTCCCTTTTTGGGTTTGTGCCTGTTTGGTGAGAAATTGGATTCTGTTGCCAAGGGAGGTAAGTTACCTCAGCGCAAGAAACTACGCCATTCCTTTCGGGGGGCGGCCTCTTTTACTCCCTCCTTTTGCGGAGCCAGAGCTGGCAGGGGTTCGGCCTTCGCCGTCACCAGGGGTGCCGCTTGGATAATGGGGAAGAGGCCGTGGCTGTCTCGGTCACTCCTGGAGTTCCAAGCCCAAACCCGCTGCCAAGCCCGCTCAGCAATGAGAGGGCACCCTCACCCTTGCGGGTGGGGGGACGGTTGCAACACTTCTCCCAGGTCTGGGACCAGGCGGTCTCGGACAGATGGATTCGGGAGGTGGTGTCGTCCGGTTACAAGCTGGAGTTCGAGTCCCAACCTCCTCCAAGGTTTTTCAGGTCTCGTGTGCCTTCGGATCCTCGGGCCGCGCAGGGGCTCCTGGCGGCTGTCAGGAATCTTCTGGACATGGCGGTCATCTGTCCGGTTCGTCCCTCGGATGTGGGCCTCGGGTATTATTCTAATCTCTTTACAGTGCCCAAGAAAGACAGTTCGGTTCGTCCCATCCTGGATCTGAAGTTCCTCAACAGGTTTATCTGTCCCCGGAAATTTCGCATGGAAACTCTGCGTTCTGCCATCAATTCTCTTCGGCAGGGGGACTTCATGACGTCCATAGACATCAAGAATGCCTACCTTCATGTTCCTATCTTTCCCGCACATCAAAGGTTTCTCCGATTTGTGGTGGAAGACCGGCATTTTCAATTTGTGGCTCTTCCGTTCGGCCTTACCTCGGCTCCAAGGGTGTTCTCCAAGGTGCTGGCAGGGGTGATGGCCCTTCTCAGAGCCCAGGGGATTCGCATTGTTCCTTATTTGGACGACCTTCTTGTCATGGCTTCCTCGTTCAGTCAGTCAGAGACGGACACCAGGACAGTGGTGTCCACTCTGGAGGATTTCGGCTGGGTGATCAACTATCCCAAGTCCTCACTCTCTCCGGCCAGGGTGGTATCCTTCCTGGGAATGTCTCTGGATTCTTTAAAACACAGAGTGTTTCTGCCTCATTCCAAGGTTCTCTTGATTCAGGAATTGGCGCAGCTTCTTCTATCCAATCCTCGCCCATCCATCCGGCTAGGGATGAGGCTGGTGGGGTTGATGGTAGCCTCCTTCGAGGCAGTTCCCTTTGCTCAGTTTCACACAAGGACGCTTCAGCTTCTTCTGTTGGCGTCTTGGGACCGGTGCCCGAGGTCGTTGGATCTGCCCTTCCGAATGTCCTCCCGGGTTCGGCAGTCTCTCCAGTGGTGGATGGTCTCGGCCAATCTCTTGAGGGGCAGGTCTTTTCTGACGCCTCCTTGGGAAACTGTCACCACGGACGCAAGTCTTTCGGGATGGGGAGGCTTCTGGAAGGATCTTCAGTTCCAGGGGCTGTGGGGGCCTCAGGAGGCCCACTTGCCCATTAATGTTCTGTAGATGAGAGCCATCAGGTTGGTTCTGTCTCACTTGACACAGCAGTTACAGGGCTTTCCGGTTCAGGTTCGGTCAGACAATCGGATGGCGGTTGCTTACATCAATCACCAGGGAGGGACTTGCAGTCTGGGTGCCTTCAGGGAGATGTCCCTGATTCTGGCCTGGGCAGAGATCCATGTTCCTTGCATCTCGGCGGTGTACATTCCGGGAGTGGAAAACACGGAGGCGGACTCCCTGAGCAGGTGCTCTTCCCGCCGGGAGGAATGGTCTCTCGATCCCAAGGTGTTTCGGTCTCTTTGTCTCCAGTGGGGGACACCGGAGGTGGACCTGTTTGCCTCTCGTCACAATTACAAGCTTCCGACATTCGTGTCGCTCTCTCAGGATCCTCTTGCAGTGGATGCCATGTCTCTGAGCTGGGGGGGACCTGGGGTTCCTTTATCTGTTTCCTCCGATTCCCATGCTGGGCAAGGTGTTGCGAAAACTGGCCCTGGAAGGGGCTCCCGCCATTCTCGTGGCTCCAAGGTGGCCAAGGCGGGTGTGGTTCGCAGACATCATTCGGCTGGCGATGGATCAGTTCGATCTGCGTCTTCGGCCGGACCTGCTCACTCAGGGTCCACTGCGTTGCCCCAATTTACCAACGCTGGCTTTGACGGCCAGGCTGCTGAAACCTCCATCTTAAAGGAGGAAGGGCTTTCTGATTCTGTTATTCAGACTTTTATTAGTGCTAGGAAGAGGTCTTCTTCTACCATCTACTATAGGACTTGGAGGTCTTATATTGACTGGTGTGAGGTTAGGTCTTTGCCCTGTAGGGTCTTTTCTGTTTCCAGAATTTTGGATTTTCTGCAATCGGGGCTGGACTCTGGTCTCCAGCTGAGTACCTTGAAAGGGCAGGTTTCTGCTCTGTCTGTCTTTTTTCAAAAGGCTTTTGCGCTTCATCCTTTGGTTAAGACTTTTTTCCAGGGGGTTACGCATGTGCGACCTCCCAGAAAACCTTTGCTCCCCGTGTGGGATTTGAATCTGGTCCTGTCTGCTCTTCAGGGTCCTCCCTTTGAGCCTTTACAGGATATTGCTCTTTCTACTCTGACTCAGAAGGTTGCCTTTTTGGTGGCCATCACTTCTGTTCGGCATGTCTCGGAGTTGGCGGCCTTGTCGATGCAGGTTCCTTACTTTGAGAGACATCAGGACAAGGTGGTTTTTCGTTTCAAACCAGACTTTCTTCCTAAGGTTGTTTCTGCCTTTCACCTTAATCAGGACGTTGTTCTTCCATCCTTGTGTCCTAAGCCTAGGAACGACAAGCAGAGGGTTTTGCATTGTTTGGATGTGGTACGTTGTGTGAAGTACTATTTGCTTGCTACTTCTTCTTTTCGTAAGACTGATGCTCTGTTTGTGGTGCCTTGTGGGCCTAGGAAAGGTTTGGCTCCAGCTAAGTCTTCCATCAGCAAATGGATTCGTCAGGCTGTTGTTGGGGCCTGTTCTGCCAAGGGGAAGGTTCCTCCTTTTTGTATCACTGCTCATTCTACTCCTGCTGTTGGAGCGTCTTGGGCTTTTCAGCACCAGGCTTCTGTTGAACAAGTTTGTAAGGCTGCTACTTGGTCTTCTGTTCACACTTTTTCCAAGTTTTCCAAGGTTGATATGCGGGCTTCAGCAGATGCTGTGTTTGGCCGCAAAGTTCTGCAGGCTGCAGTGGTTTGAGTTATGCCTTTTTTGCCTTGTGGATACCCGCCCTTTGTGGACACTGCTTTTGGATGTCCCAAGTGTAATTATTAAAGTTGAAGCGGGGTGTGTGACATACTTAGAATAATACCATTTTGTGAATACTCACCTGTAAAATGGGTATAAGTACACATGTCACACACCCCGCTTCACCCGCCCTTTTTGGTATCCTGGATCTTTATATGGTGAAGCTTCGTTTACAGTTTGAGGGTTACCAATGGTTTTTCCTGGTACCTTGTCTTTACTGCTGGGAGAAACTGGGAGATAAGTGGGAGGTCCCAGGTATTTATAGACCGGTAGGGGCTCGTTTTTCTAGACTTCTCTGCAACATCGCAGGTGGGTTAACCCAAGTGTAATTATTAAAGTTGAAGCGGGGTGTGTGACATACTTATAATACCCATTTTACAGGTGAGTATTCACAAAATGGTATTTTTAAATTTGTTCAGACAGATCAGAGAACATTTCACTACCAGTACAAGCCACTGCCATTCAGCCTATCTTAATCTCCACAGATCTTTACAAAGATCTTGGTGGAGTCAGTGGCACACCTCAGGCAAAAGGCAATCATAGTGATTCCTTATTTGGATGATCTTCTCTTGCTAAACAAGTCAAGGGAATCACTACTAGCAGATCTAGGGAAAACCCTGTCCTGGATCAGCTAGTCCAAATACAAGCGAGTGTCCTAGAGGACCTCAGATGGTGGACAGATCCAGGGGTGCTAGAAAGGGGAAACAAATCAACGCAGTAGTCATCACAACAGATGCCAGTAGCTGGGGTTGGGGAGCCCACTTGGACAGTCATCAGGTTCAGGGAAAGTGGCCAAGGTCCTTGGCAGTTAGGTCTTCAGAGAACTCTTATTAGTCAAGCTGGCAATGAATCCTGCCGGTCATAGCAGGCATAGATGTACAGATACGTTCAGACAATGCTTCCACAGTAGCCTATCTAAATCATCAGGGCGGGACCAGGTCCTCGACACTGATAAACTTCCATCAAATTCCATTCTAATACCCTTACAGGCGCAAGTTTGGTCTATTTGGACAGTCCATCTTAAAGGGACCCTCAATACGCAGATTAAGTCGAGTTAGGGTTCAGCAGACAATAGTGGTGTCTGAACCAAGTGATTTTTCTTCAGATTGTAAGTGCATGGGGTTGCCCGCAGGCAGACCTGTTTGCCACTGCCAGCACTACAAAATGCAAGACATTTTATTCACCGACTAGGGGAGAGGGTGCATTAGCAGTGGATGCTCTAGCCCATTCACCTTGCTTATGCCCTTCCTCCTTTCAGAATTCTGCCACAAGTGATCTGTTATCGTCGTTCTCTTCATAGCTCCATTCTGGACAAAAAGAGCTTGGGTCGCGGAACTAAAAAGAATGGTGAAAAAGGGCCCCTGGTGACTTCCAGATATTCCGAATATCCTTCATCAGGGCCTCATTCTACATCCAAACCCATCAAGGCTTCAACTGACCGCATGGATCTTGAAGGGGCTGTTCGTCAAGAGTGATAGAAACTCTCCTGGCCAGTTGAAAGCTGACCACTAGCTGCATTTATGCAAAGGTATGGAAATGTTTTTTCTTTTTGTGAAATGAACAAGTTGAAGAAAGATATAGCCACGATCCTCAAATTCCTGCAGGATGGTTCGAGAAGGGGCTACCAGTAAGTACTTTAAAGACACACACCTCAGCCCCATCAGTCTTCCTAGATCAGAAATTGAGACAGAACAAACTAATTACCATATTTTTCGCCCTATAAGACGCACCTGCCCATAAGACGCACCTAGGATTTGGGGGAGGAAAATAAGAAAAAAAAATATTTTAAACCAAAAACACACCATTACAGACAGTGTGGCATTTCCCTATCCAATTCCCATAGGCCGTGTGGGATGCCCCCATTCCATAGACAGTGTAGCATGCCCCCATCCCATTCCCCGTATACCCAGTGTGGCATCCCCCCATCCCCTTCCCCAAATAGGCAGTGTGGCATTCTCCCCACTCCCATTCCCCATATACCCAGTGTGGCATCCCCCCTCCCATTCCCATATAGGCAGTGTGCACCCCATTATCATAAGCAGTGTGGCATTCCCCCCTCCTATTCCCCATATAGGCAGTGTGCCCCCCATTCCCATAGGCAGTGTGGTATCCCCTCCCCCCATTATCATAGGCTGTGTGGCATCCCCTCCCCCCATTCCCATTGGCTTTGTGGCATCACCCTCCCCCTATTCCCATAGGCAGTGTGGCCTCCCCCTTCCCCCATTCCCATTGGTAGTGTGGCATCCCTCTCCCCCCATTCCCATTGGCTTTTTGGCATCCCCCTCCCCCCATTCCCATAGGCAGTGTGGCATCCCCATTGGCAGTGTGGCATCCCCCTCCCCCCATTCCCATTGGTAGTGTGGCATCCCCCTCCCCCCATTCCCATTGGCAGTGTGGCATCCCCCTCCCCCATTCCCATAGGCAGTGTGGCATCCCCCTCCTCCCATTCCCATTGGCAGTGTGGCATCCCCCTCCCCCCATTCCCATTGGCAGTGTGGCATCCCCCTCCCCCATTATCCCCCCATTTATATAGGCTGTGTGGCATCCCCCTCTCCCCCCATTAGTATAGGCTGTGTGGCATCCCCCTCTCCCCCCATTAGTGTAGGCTGTGTGGCATCCCCCTCACCCCCTATTGGCAGTGTGGCATCCCCCTCTCCCCCCATTGGCAGTGTGGCATCCCCCCTCCCCCCTATTGGCAGTCGGCATAAGTAGGAAAAAAAAAAAGTAAAACTCACCTGTCCGGTGACACCGCTCCGCTGACAAGCGGCCAGCTCCGTGAATCGGGTGGGCGTGGCCTGCGCCGCGTCGGCGCAGGCCACGCCCACCCGATTCATGGCGCCGGCCGCAAGAAGCAGCGGCGGTTTGTGTCCCGGCCCCGCCGCTGTGATTGGTGTCTTTTACCGGCAGCGATGACAGCGGCGAGGCCAGAGACAGCGCCCGCCGCTCCTCCGCCTGCTGCCTCTTCCTGGGCACACGCGAGCGCCCAGGTCAGGGCAGAAGGTGGGCGTGGCTTGCACCGAGTCAGTGCAGGCCACGCCCACCTGCTGCACTGACCTGGGTGCTCGCGTGGGACCTGACAGCAGATGGAGGTGCGGCGGGCGCTGTCTCTGGCCTCGCCGCTGTCATCGCTGCCGGTAAAAGACAGCAATCGCAGCGGCGGGGCCAGGATACACACCGCCGCTCCTCTTGCCTCTCGCAATGTGACAGGCAATGCGGGAGGGCCGGGAGCATGTGAGTGTAAAAAAATAGGGCGAAAAATACGGTGATCAATTCTTCAAATCAATTACTCACAAAAGACCAGCGCCCTTTAAAGTGAACCAACACCCTGCAGGATCTTCTAGATTCCGGGGCCGATCCAATCCCTCCCCGCGGGGCATCCAAAATCTGGATGCCCCACTGTAAGAAACCCCCCAGTGTTGGGGTTTCTAAGGGTTGTCTGGCCTCCCTCGCCCAAGGTCTGTCAGTGTTCCGTCAGCAGCTGCTTGAGATCAGATACTAAGAACCACGAGCTTGTACACTAGGTACGGTTCAAAGACTGATCTAAGTTTATTCAGAAATCAATGCATATTTATACAGAATGTCACACACAAAAAGGAGTATTTAGCCCCCACCTTTGTGATATAACTAAAAACCTTCACACATAAAGCTGGCAATAAATCTTGTGGTTCCTACGTGAACTATTTTCCTATACATTTGCTGATAATGAAGTTCAAGGGATTAACGTGACCTACATGTAGATAAATCACTGAGAGGAGGACATTCCTGCACACTAAAATGTCTGTTGGCTTTATGTGCAGAACTTAACATATCCCATGTATATCTATATAGCTAAGTTTAATATCAAATTATAGAATACAAAATGGAGTCTTCTTTTCAACATGGCCGCCATTAGGCTAAGCATTTCACCCTTCAATCCCCTCTTAGATCATCTCTGGATGACCTCATTAATTCACGTTCTGGGCTTGGTAAGCCATATATGTAGCAGCTGGGCTCTCTGTCCTACAGCTTGCAATCAGGCACATAATAAATTTGAAGAAAACGAAAAGCATAATAATCACAAAAATGACTACAAGAACATTGATGGCCATATCTCTTAACCATTTGAAAATTCCTCCAAAGTTACCTAGATTACCAAAAGTTCTCAATTTTTGGGCAAAATATCTTTCTCCTCTACCAGAAATCTAATGGAGAAATTAGTCAGGAGTGGGTTAATTAGCGTTATATTCCAGCCAATTGCAATGTATAGAGCATTATTCGTTTTAAAATAGATCCCATCCTTTCTCAGTTGACTTAGAGATATTAAACTAGGATTGGGCACATGTTTTCACAATATTATTAGATTTTCCAACCTTAAAACACCAGTCTGGGTTGTGTTTCCTATATTGGGTGTGAAACATAATCATTCTGCTTTGGCTACTAGCAAAACTCACATTTTTCGTTTAGTTGTTATAACTTTGATCAAAGACCTGAGTGAAATTCAAAGGGACCTGTGATGTTTCAGGGTGTCATTTACTACAGATCCAACACTTGTCATAACCTGATATCCAGGCATATGCATATTTAATGTAATGTCCTGTGAGTCTTCCACCTTCTGTGAGATAGCAACCCCCAATCTCCGCCGCCACTTCTGCCTATAGCCAAGCCCCCGTTCGCCGGGACGCACGATATGCCTCGCCGGACACGGTTGCCCCCAGGTCTTAAAAGGCGCAAAGGATGCCAGCCCACAGTGAAGATAGAAGGAACACTAGGTTATACTATGGCCAAGGTCATTCACAGGAAATCAGTCTACTCACAGGGATGAGGCAGAAGAGTAGTCAGATACTAGCCAAAGGTCAAGCCAGGTCAATCTCAAGTACAGCACTGATAAAGTCACACCCTGAGCAGCACTAGCTATAACGGACAACGGGTCAGGGCTAAACTTTATTTAAAAGATGGCTGACCAATAGAAACATTGAGAGAAATAGAGTAGATGATTGGTGCAACTTTGAACCTGGAATTGATTTGAGAACTGATCCCATGCTTTACCCTTCTCTCTCTGGCCTACTCTAACTTTTTTTTTCACATCGGGGCCCAACAAATGTGGGTCGGAAATGCATGAAGTAAGCACATGTAAGTAAATGCAGCTATCAAAAGTTTAGCAATTTCAGTCCAACAAAGAAGGTCTGGTCAAGGGCTTCTTCATCTGTTTTTCCTTCTTCGGGGACCCTAGATCCCCCACATTGGTCATCATTTTCATGCTTTTGCTGTGCTCTAGGTAGCACGGTCTGTTTGTCCTCTGCTCTAGGTAGCAGTGTTTGACCCTTCTTCTCGAATCCTCTTCACTCTGGAAGCGTGTATCCACAACTGGCAGTTCTCCACAAGACGGTGGTTCTGGTCACTGCGATCACCGTGGCTGGGGCACCAAGGGGGTTATCTTGCTTCCTTCTGTGATTCAGTTACAGGACCACGGCCGCGTCACCTACTTCAAAAGGATGGGTGGTGTCCTGTGAAGAAAAAGAGATGCGAGACAGAGGTGCAAGCCACATTTCTTTTATCATTATCCAAAGTTTTAATCAGCTTCCTCACATATCCTGTATCAGGTCTAAGTCCCCTCTTTCTAACATAAGAAGGCACCCTAACCCAGGGGGTGAGTAATGGTCTTCCCATTAAAACCTCAAATTGTGAATACCCAGTGACCTTAGAAGGGATCATCCTAATTACTGACAATGCTACTCCTTGAAGAACACTTTTCCATTTAGCATAAGTTCCCCCCTGTGGCTTCTCTGATTTTATCCTTTATGGTCCTATTCATTCTTTCAACTATTCCTAAGCTCTGAGGGTGGTATGGGATGTGAAACTTCCACTCTATCCTGAGGATTTTCTACTAGATCCTGACATACCTTCATGGTAAAGGACGGGCAATTTAAAATTATCTGCAAAGGGTATCCCCATCTAGGAATAATCTCTTGTGTGAGAATTCTTACCACAGTCCTGGCATCTTCCCTTGTCGTCACACAAAGTTCAACCCACCTTGAGAACATATCCACTCTCACTAAAAGGTACTCCTGTCTTTTCCTAATCTAGGCATGTGAGTAAAATCAATCTGTAGATGTGTGAATCGGGTTGTTGGATATGTCAGGTGCTCATGTCTACATGTCGTCTTCCCGCCTCTGTGTCCTACACCATGATATTGGGAAATAAAAAGAGGTGCACTAGCTGTTACACGGTTTCCCTAGTTTTCGCTAGTTTCCCCCTCTTTGCACAAAAGTCCATTCTGGACTTTGTGCACTCCTACCTTTCCCCAATCCTCCCTGTCTTCTGTACTAGCATATTTTTGTAAGTCAGTCAAGGTCTAGTCAGGGAGGGGTATTTCTGGTGCTAACATGAGCATTTACATGTCACAATGTAAAGGGTGCGGCCATTTCCACCACCACTGCACACGAGGCCAGGGCTCTAAGACACACATGCCCTGTACCTGCCTAGGGCACACCTTCGAGGAAAAAAAAAAACAGGGCACCTCCATTCGCTTGTGCTAGGACCACCTGTCATGGTTTTACATTTTGTCCTTGGCAAATCAGTGAAACATCTTGCCATAAATGGGAAAACCTAACCCCGGGGCTGTCACCATAGCATTTTTCAAATACACAAAAGCATTTCATTTAACCATTTCAGGGTGTCAGGTTTATCAACATACGTCTGAGCTCTCAATATGCTTCACATTATGAACAATCTGAAATTGGCGGCAGTAACCAATCATACCAAGGAAGGTTATCGTGTCCTCCTTGGTAAGCGGGCGGGGCAGACCCACAACAGCAGCTACTCTCTAATGGCTCACTTCTCGTATTCCCTGGGAAAGCACAAAACCCAGGTATTCAAACTTTTCCTGACACTATTGCAACTTTTCTTTAGACACTTTATGACCACTTTCAAAAAGACATTTGACAATATTCCTCTCATTCCCCTGGGTGGCCTCCCGATGCAAAACTGCAGAGGAGAAGGCTGTCTGCAGTAGGACGTAACCATGGCCGGGTGTCCAGGCCTTAAGAGTGGCTTGGAGTAAACTACTAGCCAATACACATAGCCCTGGGGCAAAAAGTGACCTGAAAGGTGCGTTGTGTCTCCTCATCCACTGGGATGCTTACCAGCCCGTGTCATGAGGAATGGAGGTTAGAAGAAATGGCACAGACACCATCAGGCACTATTGGGGCAGTTGGTGTCACTAAACCACTTATGGGCCTGGGGTCCTGGACAAATTTCCTAGTTTCAATGTGGCTTTGTAAGGTGTGCAGGGGAAAAATCCCACATCCAGTGAGCCCTCAGCCCACAGCTGTGGATCTATGTCCATGTCCTCTGTCAAGAGGCAAGAAATCCAAGCCTTCTATATGCTTATCTGGTTAAAGTCTGCATACAACCCCCCTTTCCTGTTAAGTTTTATTGTGATTTGCCTAGCAGGTCCTTGCTCAGGATGTTATTAGGACACCCTGGAATAAGTCTGAAACTATGTCTGATTCCCAGTTTAGCCTGGAGAGGGTCAGAAATCAATAAGGGCGGTGTTGCAGGTTATTTGACATCATGCTAGGGAGAGCTGACTGGCTGTGGTGCAGAGGCTGCAGGGTTAATTTCTTCCTCCTCATAAGGGTTAATTTAGGGAGATCAAAATCATCCCACAGCTGCTTTCACTGTCAGTTTCCTTTAAAACTCAGTCTGATACTGCTCTATTATCAAAGCGTAGAGCGGGCTGAGCCCCTCGTAAAAAAAAAAAAAAAACTGTAAATTTCTGCACATCTATGAATCTTTTAAAGAAATCTGAGACAGATACTCTCACTTTCTATTTACCAGCTATGGTAGTAGACAGAGAATATTTATGTGGAAAAGCACTCTCAAACTTTTCTTAATCTTCCTCATAGTATCCTGACCTTTTTCGGCAGTTGGGAAAGGGGCTTCTATATTAACTCTTTCAACTAATTTGCTCCTAGTATTTGCAGCGGGACCCCCATAAAAAGTCCAGCTGTCACTTTCACCTAGCTCCTTTTACTCTTTGGGGTCCTCTATTCCTAGCTGATAAACTGATCGACAGTTTCTGTCTATCACTGCCGATTAGTTTCCTGACATCAGGGGTTATTAAAACTCTCTTATTAAAACATCTCTTCCTCGGTAAAAGAGGGATAGAGGCTGTTTTTCTTAGGTGGTACATAAGGCCAGTGGGGACCTTAGTTTTAGGCCTAGACTTTTGTTTACATTTTAAATTTGTTCCTAGCTTGTGTTCCAGGGCATGAAATCCAGGGGACTCTTTTGTCTCCTGAATTGGATGTCCTTTTGGCACTTTTAGTCATCGTTCTAAACCAATAGGGAGCATATTCTAGCCAGTTTTCACTTCCCTTCTTCATAAAATCTTTATCCCAATTTTGATAATAGGGGAACGCCTATTGATCACCCAAACATAAACCTTTAATCATTATATCCATGTGAAACTTGTCATTATCTCCAACCTGTGGGAATGGACTGGAACTACCCATGGATCTACATAATGATCAGGCTTCGATATTCTAATTACACATTCCTTACAAGTTTCCCCTTATCAAAGGTTTAGATTTGCTTCTTCCCATATTAAACAGTAATTCAAGGCGTGCTTACTTTCACACCTATCAGTAACAGTGGTTTAAGGCGTGCTCACCTTCACACCTATCAGTCCGACACAACAATGACAAATTATCTTACACTTCTATGCGACAGAGAAGAAAAGCAAAAGTTTGGGACAGAACACTGAACACCTTGTCAGGGAGCCTTTTATCTAGTAGCGCTACTCTTATTTTCCTTAGGGCACTTCTCAGAGTCCCTTTTTCTCTTAGGGCACTTCTCAGAGTCCCTTTTTCTCTTAGGGCACTTCTCAGAGTCCCTTTTTCTCTTAGGGCACTTCTCAGAGTCCCTTTTTCTAATTTTCCATACTCATGTTTATTGAGAAAACATATATATTTATTCAGCATTATACAGCCATGTAATTGTACAGAAATAGAAAAATTACAAACAGACATAAAACACAATCGTTCTTCATGAGCGGACGAAAGGGGGGGGGGGAGGGGGAGCTTCCCCTCTTCATAGGATGGGCAGATGTGGGAAACAAGAGCTATGTCAAGACTAGGCAATCAAGTACAGTAGGTTAGCTTAATACTGAGCACAAAAAGCATGGATTCAGAAGAGACTAGGTCCGTCCACAAGAGAATAGACCAGGGTACCTTGTGCGGGTGTCTCTGGTGTGTGCTTTCAACTGAGTGTTGGGAAACCGGAGGCTTACCAATTGTGGAGATTGGCATTTCCCGCGCTTTGTATATGGATGTAGCGGTCTCTTGTAACATATAGGTTAGCCAGTTTCAATAGAAGACACAGCCCCTCCTCCCCCCAGCCCACGCAGAACTGGACACAAGACAAACCAGGATACATACATCATAGAACAAAAAACTTTGAGTGGGGGAAAGGAGAGAGAGAAGAGCAGGCCAAGAGGGACAGCCTGAGAAGGAGGAGAGGGGAGGGGTGGGGGTCAGAGACGATGAGATGAGGAGGAGGCAGAAGGGAGAAAAAGGAAGGAGGAGGGGGGGGGGAGAGGGGGGGGCGGCACCCAGAATAGGCCCGTCAGTGTTGTCTGCGCACTCCACAGATCATCTCTCCCTCCTGCACCCAACTGAACCTCAGGGCCCAGCAAGATCTCCCCTGCATCCAGAGTATCACACTGTGCAGTAGATCAAGAAGGGAACTCTCTTTTGTAATCATCCGAGTCTTTAAACACCTGCCAGATCGTCCACACCTTTCTAAACGTCTCCAGTCTATCCTGTTTTGAGTATAAGATCTCCTCCATTGTCTCAATGTGGTTTACTTGCCGAAACCACTCCCCAATGGTAGGAACAGTATCAGACCTCCATCTCCTGGGAATCACAGTCCTGGCTGCGTTAGTCAGATGCACAGCTAAGGGACCGTACCCAGCAACACCCCTCCCGTCCGCCGTCCAATTGAGCAGGTATCCTGCTGGGTTCCAATCCATTTCACATCCCATTATTCTTCCTATCAGAGCATGAATTTTTTCCCAAAAAGTCTGGATTCTAGGGCAGCTCCACCATATGTGTAGCAGGTCCGCTCCTTCTCCGCCACACCGCCAGCACTTATCTGGGACATCAGGGAAAATATGGTGTAAGCGTTTAGGTGTTTTATACCATCTAGACAGGACTTTGTAGTTGGTTTCTTGGATCGAAGAACTCACTATACTTTTGTGGGCCCCCTTGTATATCAGTCTCCAATCCTCTTCATCTCAATTAACCTCCAAGGCTTCAGACCATCTTCTCACCCAAGGTATCTCTTCATCTTTGAGTGAACACAGCAAAAGACCATAGGCCCATGAAAGCAAATGTGACCTAGGGCCATCCCCCAGACAGGCTCTCTCGAATTCCGTAGGTGGTCTCTCAACCTTTCCCTTCAGGTCCTTGGAGCTTACAAAGTGCCTCAGTTGTAAATAGGAAAATATGGGGATAGGGCCTCCCAGTCTTTCACTTATCTCATCTTTCCCCAAGAGTCTTTGGTTACTGAAAAAAATGCATTGCCCTCCAGGGTCTGGGCAGTGTGCATTCCTTTAAGAAAGACCTTTCCAGGCCTGGAGGGAAAAGCGGGTTGTCTGTAAAAGGCGTCAGGGGTCCTGGTGTCGTCATAAGGTCTCTATGCTTTCTGCAAACCGTCTCTAATATACCTATAGTGGCCCCTATGAACGGGTGAATCCTGATCTTCTCAGGAATATCTACTTTTCTCAGGGTACTCATAGCCTTTAACTTCCCCTCGCATATCTCATCTTCAATCATAACCCAATCTTTCTCCTCCCTGCAGGTCTCCACTCCCTGCAGGTCTGCCACTCCACAACCCTACCCAGATGGGAAGCCTGCGAGTAGGTTTCCATACAAGGTAATCCAACTCCTCCTCTCTCTTTCGGAAGCCTCAGTATGGACCTTTTAATTCTAGGGGATTTTTTATTCCATATAAATTCCGAGAACAGAGTACGCAGACCCTGCAGAAACCTCCCCGGTATTCTGATAGGGATGCATTGCATAAGGTATAAGAGCCGTGGGAGAATATTCATCTTCAGGGCCGCAATCTTTCCAAACCAGGACAGCTTTAGCTTATCCCACTTTCCAAGGTCTTTTTTGATTTTGGCCTCAAGAGGAGCAAAATTGAGTCGAAAAAGATGTTCAAGCGAGGCGGGAAGCTGGATCCCCAGGTATCTTATACTACCTGATTCCCAGCGAAAAGGAAAGGACTGCTCCAGGGCTGTCCTCTCTGAGGTTGGAAGGTTGATACCCAAGGCCATGGATTTGCTATAGCTAATCTTCAAATTCGAAATGGATCCAAAGTGGGCGAATTCCTGAAGCAGATTCGGTATAGAGACCGATGGGTTGGTCAGAAAAAACATGTCATCTGCATAAGCTGCCACCTTCCTTTCCCTGTCCCCAATCAAGATCCCTTTGATGTCCACGTTCAATTTCACCTTTCGCAGAAATGGCTCCAATGAGAGAGCAAACACTAACGGGGACAGGGGGCAGCCCTGTCTTGTTCCATTGCGGATGTCAAATGGGTCTGAGGACATGTTGTTGACTCTCACTCTTGCCACAGGATTGGAATATAGAGCTAGGATTCTGTTCAGGGCTTTTTCACCTAAACCAATGTGTCTCAGCACAGCTTCAATCCATCGCCAATCAACCCTGTCAAATGCTTTTTCAGCATCTGTTGAAAGCATTATGGTCTTTACCTTATGGTGTGTTGCCCACCAGTGAAGATTTAGGGCCTTAATCGTGTTGTCACGAGTCTCTCGGCCTGGGACAAAACCCACCTGGTCTTGAGCAACCAACCCTGGGAGAAGGCCCGCCAGCCGGTTTGCCAGGGCTTTGGCATAAATTTTTAAATCAGTATTCAGTAGTGAGATTGGCCTATAGTGTTGGCAGATCTCAGGGTCCTTCCCTTCTTTAGGTATAACCACTACTTGCGCCTCTAGGGTACGCGGTGGAAAGGTCCCAGCTTTGGCCGCAGTTTCAAAGGCACGAGACATAGGTGTGAGCAGCTGGGGGGCAAATTCCCTATAGTACGGGCTCGGGAAGCCATCCGGCCCGGGGGCCCTCCCCGGTTTAGTCTGATTAACTGCATTCTGCATCTCCAGGACTGAGATGGGAGCTTCTAAATCGTCCAAGATTTCTTTAGTCAATTGGGGCATACCTGCTTTAGCCAGATAGGTCCGCATGCGTCGCATTGCGGCCTCGTTATGTCCCTGCACCGGGAGGTTATATAGAGTAGAATAGTATGTTTTGAACGCCTCTGCTATGGCCTTATTGCGTTGCTGGAGCACCCCTTTAGAGTCCCTGATGCCACTCACCGGTGTCCTGGCGCCTAACGGGTTTAGGGCCCCGGCGAGTAAGCGGCTTGGCTTATTTCCTTGCTCATAAAAAAGTCCACTCCTGAAAGTAAATGCCCTCCCAGTCGCCGCCGTCAAGGCCTCTTTAAGTTCCTGTCTCGCTTCATTCAGCTCTGTCAAGCACTGCTCTTGTAGGGATTGTTTGTGTTTCGCCTCCAAGTTAGCTATCCTAGCTAAGATACCATCCATCTTTGCCATCCTCTCCCGCTTTAACCTGGAGCCCTCTTGGATCAAAAGTCCCCTTATGGTGCATTTGTGTGCCTCCCAGACAATTACAGGGTCCATATCTGGCTGGTTCTCTCTAAAATACAGCTCATTCTGTGTTCTAAGCCTCTCCACAACCCTAGTGTCCTTTAGGATGCTTGGGTTCATCCTCCAGTTCCAGTCTTTCTGATGTCACAGGCGCAATGACAGTCTGAGCAACACAGGTGCGTGGTCAGTAAAGGTTATATTACCGATCTCCGCTGCCTCCACCTTCTCTAAGTCTCTTTGTGAGAGGAAAATATAATCGATTCTAGAGTATTTAGAGTGAGAATTGGAGTAGAACGTGAAGTCTTTTCTTTGAGGGTATAATAGTCTCCAAGTATCTACTACCTGAATCCGTTGCAGGGTTCTCTTAATTTGTTTCAGGGCACGGTAAGTGATAATGGATTTTGCATCGGAGGTGTCTACCAATGGGTTCAGGGCACAGTTGAGATCTCCCCCCAGAAGTAGCATCCCTTCCTGAAAGGCCTTTAGTCTACTAACCACCCTGGAGAGGAAATAACTCTGAGACTTATTCGGGGCATATACGTTAGCTAACGTGATTAGAGAACCATCGGCCAACCTGCCTTTTACAAAAATGAACCTCCCTTCAGTGTCCACGATCTCATCTGTCAGTTGAAATGACAAATTTCTGTCAATGAGAATAGAGACCCCTTTGGTCTTAGAAAGTGGGGAAGGAGCCAGGAGGTGTATGGTATAGTTTTTGTTACCCAGATAGGGGACCTTTTCCAATTGAAAGTGAGTCTCCTGCAATAATGCTATATGCACTTTATGTTTCTTAAGTTCTCTCATGAGTGCATGGCGCTTCTCCGGTGAGTTTAATCCCTTTACATTAATTGACATAATGTTCACCTTCATGTTTCGAGTTGCCATGACCCCAGTCTAGGGATGCACAGAGGAGCCAAGATCAACAATCTCAGGGCTAGCCCTTACGTAACAGCTCAAGTCCCCCCCACCTATCCCCCCGGGGATAAGCAAGAGGGATCAGAAGGGGTAGGTATGAAGAGTAAGGGTAAGAGGGAGGAAAGAGAACCACAAGGGAGGACCAGACACCACGGGGAAAACACTTACAACACAAAAAAGAATAATACGTGGAATCAGATAAGAGGGGACTAACCGAGTAGACCCTCACCAGATGGAAGTTTGTGTAGTGACGCCCCTGAACGGATCTTAATACCGCCGAGGTGTGCTAGCCACCACAGCCGTGGGGCACCTACAGTTCCACTTAAGAAGATGAAAGAAACTTCAACTTCAGATTATATGGGGCATGGAAGGACGGCGAGACACCCGCAGCAGGTAAACCACGGAAAGAAAAACAATTTGTAGTATAAGCAGGCAGAGAAATCCTCCCTTCATTCAAGTGTGAGATCCCACCTCCAGCATCGTTATATCAGGTCGGGCCATGTTGGGAAAGCAGCGCTGTGTAGGACCTCCACCCCTCCCTCCTCCTGGACAGATCCCAGCGCGCGCAAACCCGCATACTCTTATTCCATCCCAACACGTTAATACAGACCCAGCATGTGAAGTCAGACCCAGATTCTGTCGTGGGGATGTCCCTGGAGCTGAAAGTCAGAGGCATCATATGCGTTGCTGCTAGTAAATCAGCAGCCCGAGCTCCTCCGGGCAAGCGGACAGTTACTTATCCCGGGAGTCCTAACCTTCAGCGGGGCATCCCCCCAGAAGGCAATCCCATTACGCCCAGGAGCCGGGGTCCCGCCAATTAGGATCGAGGTGTCAGTCGCCCCTACTAGTCTTCCCCTCCACCGTTTGCGTAGGCGCTTTCCCGGTATAGGTCACATATCCCAGGGCCAGTAAAAGGACCTCCTCCCTGCCCTCTCCCTCTAGCGCAATACTGTGATTACTCTAACAGCCCTTAAAAAGGAGAATACCTAACCAGCAGAACCTGTAAATCTTAGGTGGGCCTAGGCATAAGCATAAGCATAAAACATTCGCGTAAAGAAATTTCTATGATTGGCCCACCTCTGGTGGCGCCCGCGCCGCTTAGAGCGGGATAGGGAAACACACACCCAAGGGGGGCAAATCAGTTCCAGAGCAAAACCACTAAGAATCTTACTGATGTAAAAAGGAACCTTGACTAGAGCTTATAAACTAGAAAAACGTGCAAGAAAAAGCATAAGCATAAAACATTCAAATAAAGAGATTTCTATGATTGGCCCACCTCCGGCGGCGCCCGCGCCACGTAGAGCGGAATGGGGATACACACACCCAAGGGGG
Organism: Gastrophryne carolinensis; assembly: GCA_027917425.1. NCBI lineage: Eukaryota > Metazoa > Chordata > Amphibia > Anura > Microhylidae > Gastrophryne > Gastrophryne carolinensis. The sequence goes on from CM051235.1 coordinate 271,962,682, forward strand.
GCAAATCAGTTCCAGAGCAAGACAGCCAAGAGTCCCATCACTGTACAGGGAAACCTTAACTAGAGCTTATAAACTAGAAAAACGTGCAAAGAAAGCAGATAAACATCAAGTGCATATTGAACATTTTTGAATCTTCTCACGTGTATGTGGCTTAAGGGCAGACGCTTTCAAGGCAGCCTCAGCGCGTCGTAGCTGAAAGTCCCAGTCTCTTGAAGGCAATGCAGGGAATGTTTCTTGCTGGCGCTCATCACGGGGTAGTCCCGACCAAAGTGACAACTGCAGCGCAATCCGCGGGAGTTTACTTGGGCAGGGACCCGAACGGCCCGTCACGTTGGGGGGTGTCTGATGATCCAGGTGGGGCAGTAAACTTTCCCAAGTCAGGGATGGCGAAGTCCCCAAACCACTCCGGGATAGCCAACGGGGGTAGGTGCAACAGATCACAAAACGCAGGCAGATCTTACGGGGTCCGCAGAGTTCCTGTTCTCCCATTCTTAGATGCAGATAGCGCGAAGGGGAACCGCCATCTGTATGGTATCCCCCGTTCTCTAAAGAGCGAGGTGAGGGGCCTAAGGGCTCTGCGATGTTGTAGCGTGATACCTGAGAGATCCTGGAACAGCTGCACCTCGAAGTTGTTGAACATGATAGAGTCTCTGGTTCTTGCTTTAGATAGGATCTCCTCCTTGAGCACAAAGCTCTGCAAACAACAAATTATGTCCCTTGGCGAAGCCTCACCAATATTTCGAGGGCGAAGCGCTCTATGGGCCCTTGCCAGATCTATCGGTGTATCAGGTGGTCTCTCCAGCAGGGTGTTGAAAATGGAGAGCAGGGCTGCGGGGATCTGGTCGTGTATTACCTCTTCGGGGATACCGTGTACCCTGACGTTGAACCGCCGGTTTCTATTGTCTAAGTCCTCCAGTTGACGATGTACATTGATCATGTATCTGTTATGGGCAGTTACCACCTCGCTCACCTCCTGGAGCATCCGCCGCGTCCCGCGGTCGTCTTTCTCGACCTTCTCGATCCTGTGGGCTAGCGCCCGCATGTCAGCGCAGAGATCAGCTACCGCCTCCGTGATTGAAGTTTGGATCTCTCCCGCGAACTTCGCCAGCTCCGAGCGGGTCGGCAACTGACTCAATTGGGAGGTAAGATCCGGGTCTCCTCTGTCGGAGGTTGCGTTGCTGCGCCTGTCCGGCGATGGGGACGCCGCCATTTGCGGAGCACGTGGGGTCGCGTCTTCGGACCGCTGTACCCGGAACATCTCCGGGAAGTTTCTGGAGCTTTGAGAGGGGGTTTGAGGGGCTCTCGACGATCTCGGCATCGTCCCCGACCTGCCAGTCTTGCCCATGATCGCTGTGGGGTGCAGGGTCTGTTGCGTCTGGAAGATCTCTCTGCGAGCTAAGGACCCACGCCGCCATCTTCTTCACCGGCCAAGCCATGCCCCCCCGGGGCCCATTTTTCTCTTATCTGTCTCTCGGGACAGTTTCTAACCCTTCCAATTTACCCCACTAGGTTTTTAATAAGTCCGCCCTATGGCAGAGGTCTCGATAAGTGAAAATATGAATCCACCTACCTAGACTTGCACGGCGGATCCCACCCGCTGCCACCATGGATTGTTGGGGTTTCTAAGGGTTGTCTGGCCTCCCTCGCCCAAGGTCTGTCAGTGTTCCATCAGCAGCTGCTTGAGATCAGATACTAAGAACCACGAGCTTGTACACTAGGTACGGTTCAAAGACTGATCTAAGTTTATTCAGAAATCGATGCATATTTATACAGAATGTCACACACAAAAAGGAGTATTTAGCCCCCACCTTTGTGATATAACTAAAAACCTTCACACATAAAGCTGGCAATAAATCTTGTGGTTCCCAAGTGAACTATTTTCCTATACATTTGCTGATAATGAAGTTCAAGGGATTCCCGTGACCTACATGTAGATAAATCACTGAGAGAAGGACATTCCTACACACTAAAATGTCTGTTGGCTTTATGTGCAGAACTTAACATATCCCATGTATATCTATATAGCTAAGTTTAATATCAAATTATAGAATACAAAATGGAGTCTTCTTTTCAACATGGCCGCCATTAGGCTAAGCATTTCACCCTTCACCCAGGACGCCCGCAAACCTTACCTGAATCCTGGTCCTGTTAGAGGGGTGCCCCGGGGAAGTGTACCAAAGCCAAGGATAGTCAAACTCCTGGGTGTTGGTCCACTTTAAGGGCCTCCCAACATGGGACTTATCAAAAGTGCTAAAGGGCTTAATGGAACCCCCCTTTTGAACCTGTAAAAGAAGTTCCAGAAAAATGGGTATCCCTGAAATTTTGCTTCCTGCTAGCCATTTCTTCATTGACAAGGCCTGTAGTTCACTCACTCTTCTGGCTGAAGGGGCCTTACTGTTCTGCACTCCCAGATAAAGTCATACTTAGACCTAATACATTATTTTTACCAAAAATAGTGGCTGTTACAAGGTCTCAGGATATATACTCGCCGCTACCTTCTCGTCTCTCTCTCCCCCCTCCCCCTCTCTGACTTTGTTGGGGGGGGGCGGGTAGTAGCGGCGAGTGGTGTTAGTTGTGGTGTTTTGGCGTTTACAGTGTGTTTTTTGGTGTTTTTTGCCCGCCGCGCTGCTTTGTACTGCGCTCCGCGGCTGTGGGCGCTATAACCTGTGGTGTTTTTGCTTTGTCATGGCGCCGGTGTGGTCACGTGGGCCGTTTTCATGCTCTTCGGGGGGACGGGGCCGGCAGATGAGGCGTATTGCGTCGTCCCCCCGCAGCCCGCCCCTTGAGGTACCTCTGACGACGCCATTTTGGATTAGCTGCGCGTCTGGATTTCTCCCTTCCGGGCTCCCGTGGGAGGGCATCCCAGGTGGCTTTTGTATTAGCCTTTACCCAGCGCTGGCCTATTGTGCCTGTGTTTATCACCATATGGAGGCTTCTGGGGATAGCATGCTCGGGGGTTCTTCGGGGCAATCCCGGCTGTGTTCCATGTGCGGGGTATTCCCTATCAGCTATGATGTCAGGGTGTGCGTGCTGTGTGCTCAAGGTGTCCTTGCGCTCCAGCTTGGTTTGCCTGCATCGCTTCCCAGCTCTGCGCCCCTTCGGCATCACCTACCCCCCCACTGCTGCAATTAGCTCCCAGTGAGGGGAATGCAGGTGTGAGGGTGAGGGTCACAGTCTGATCTGGTACTTCGTGTGGCCAACATTGAGAAGCAGCTTGCTGGGCCTATTCCTAGGAAGGCTTCTGGCAAGAAGCGGCACCTGACTTCCACACCCTCCCGCTCCACTGAGGAGTATGAGGAATTTGATGCCACTGGTGGACTTTATTCCCTAGAGGAACGGGAACTGTTCCAGGACTCTGACTCCTCTGGGGATCAGCAGGAGGGTTGCATTAGTGACCCTGGGTCTGCGTCCGGGGAGGAATCATGGTACCCTGAGGACACTGACAATCTGCTGTCACAAATTTTTGAAATCTTGCACATTGCTCCCCCTAGGAGAAGGTGGCTAAGAGAAAGCAGGGTGAGCTTTTTCATCCTGGTAAACAGCGTCTGGAGTTCCCTGAGCAGGGTCATTTCACTTCTATGGTGCTTAGGGAGTGGGAACGTCCTAACAGGCTGCCCGCTGTGCCCAAAGGATTGGATAACAGGTATCCCTTTCCTGCTGATCTAGTAAAGCGTTGGTCCTGTCCCCCTGAGGTGGACGCTCTCGTGCTAGGCCTGTCTAATACTTCGGTCATGCCTTCTCCTGACACTACCACTCTGAAGGACAGCGAGGACCGGCGCATGGATCAGCTGGCCTGCCATGCTTTTACTTGTGTGGGGGCTGGACTGCGCCCGGCCTGTGCTGCTGCCATTATTGCTATTGCCCTTAAGAAACTGCTCAAGCGTCTCTGTGATGGCGCTATGGGTGGTAGGAGGAGGGAGGATTATAGGGCCCTCTTGCTTTGCTCTTATTTTGTTGTATTTATCCTTACTGCCATGGATGATGCTGTGAGGCTGGGCGGTAGGGCCTCTGCACTTTTGGTGGCTATGCGCCGCTCTGTTTGGTTACGTCAGTGGGAAGCTGATGCTGCTGCTAAGAAGGCTCTCACTGGGCTCCCCTTTACGGGGCTGCAGCTCATTGTGGCTCAGTCCTTTCATCAGGCCGCACAGGACACCCAGGTGGTGATCTCCACTCTGGAGTCCTTTGGCTGGGTGATCAATTTTCCCAAGTCTTCACTGTCCCCATCCTTGGTGAGGTCCTTTCTGGGCATGACTCTGGATACCTCTCAGGTCAAGGTGTTCCTTCCTCAGCAGAAGGTGGAGGGCCTTCAGAAGCAGGCACGGGCTCTGCTCTTGTGTCCTCATCCCTCCATCCGTCTTGGGATGCAGTTGGTGGGCCTGATGGTGTCCTGCTTCGAGGCGGTTCCCTTTGCTCAGTTTCACATGAGGCCTCTTCAGTTGCACCTCTTGTCAGTTTGGGATCGGGACCCTGTGTCCCTGGATCAGGAATTTGCTCTGTCTCCTCTGGCCAGGCAGTCCCTTTCATGGTGGCTGGACTCAAGGAATCTTCTGGTGGGCAGGACCTTCCTGCCCCCGTGCTGGGAGTCTGTCACCACGGATGCCAGTCTGACGGGCTGGGGGGCTTTTGGAAGTCCCTACAGTTCCAGGGTTGTGGACAGTCTGCTGGCGCAGGTTCAGTTCCTTCTATCTTGCCCTCATCCCTCCATCAGGCAGGGAATGCAGCTGGTGGGCCCGATGGTGTCGTGCTTCGAGGCGGTTCCTTATGCCCAGTTTCACATGAGGCCTTTGCAACTCCACCTATTGTCAGTATGGGACAAGGATCCTGCATCCCTGGACCAGGCCCTTGTTCTGTCCCCCCCAGCCAGGCGGCCCCTCTCTTGGTGGCTGGACTCCAGGAACCTGCTGGCGGGCAGATCCTTTCTGGCCCCCTGACGGTCACCACGGATGCCAGTCTGACGGGTTGGGGGGGCTTCTGGAAGTCCCTACAATTCCAAGGGTGGTGGGGCCCTCGGGAGGCCCACACCCTTATCAACATTCTGGAACTGAGGGTGGTCAGGTTGGTTCTGGCCCACTTGACCCAACAACTTCGGGCCGGCCTGTTCAGGTACGCTCGGACAACCAGACGGCGGTTGCCTGCATCAATCATCAGGGAGGGACCCGGAGCAAGGGGGCCCTCAAGGAAGTGTCTCTGATCCTGTCCTGGGCGGAGGACAATGTTCCCTGCATCTCAGCTGTGTACATTCCGGGGGTGGAGAATCTGCAGGCAGACTCTCTGAGCAGAGGGACCTCTCGCCTGGGAGCGAGAGCAGCGTCAGCTGAGGCCCTAACATCCACCTTGTAAAACTTTGTAAAAGTATGAATTGAAGACCAAGTGACAGCCTTACAAACTTGTTCAACCGATGCCTGGGGTTGAAAAGCTCAGGAGGTAGCTCTGGTAGAATGAGCCATGATCCGAAAAGGGGGTTCCTTCCCCTTGGCAGAATATGCTTGCACCACCGCCTGTCTGATCCACTTACTGAGAGTGGACTTGGCTGGTGGCAAACCCTTCCTAGAACCCTCTGTTAGGATAAAAAGCAAATCCGATTTCCTGAAGGGTTCAGTCACAACCAGGTAATACTTAATGGCTCTGACTACATCCAAGGCATGGAGGGTCGTTTCCTTACAATTTGTCGGTGCTGGACACAAAAAAGGTAAGACAACTTCCTGATTAAGGTGAAAAGGAGAAACAACCTTAGGCAAAAAATCAGGTTTAAAGCGAAAAACCACCTTATCCTTATGCCGCTCAAAATAGGGAGGCTTAATACAGAGCGTGGCCAGCTCTGATACGCGATGCACCGAAGTGATCGCTACCAAAAAGACCACTTTCAGAGCCAAAATAGGCAATGTAGCATCGCACAAAGGTTCGAAAGGAGGACCCTGAAGAGCAGAAAGTACTAAATTCAAGTCGCACACTGGTAATACTGACTTATGCGGTGGCCGGACATGGGTGACTCCCTGGAAAAAGGTCTTGATCAACCTATGGTTGGCAATGGATCTCTGGAAGAAGATGGCTAAGGCTGAGACCTGGCCCTTGAGGGTGCTCAGCTGGAGACCCAAGTCTAAACTGTGTAGTAAAAACTCCAGAATCCTGGAAATAGAAAATTTGCGGCAAGGGAGACTCTTGGACTCGCACCAAGCAATATAGGCGTGCCAAACTCTGTAGTATATCATGGAGGAAGACTTCTTCCGTGCCTGAACCATGGTAAGTACAACCGTGGCCGACAGCCCCTTCTCCATCAGGATTGAGGTCTCAATAGCCAGGCTGGCAAAGCCAGCGTCCGTAAATTGGGGTGCTGCAGCGACCCCTGAGTGAGAAGCCCTGGGTCGTCGGGCATGATGTAGCGATCTACTGACATCTGAACTATGTCCGCAAACCAACTCCTTCTCGGCCAGCGAGGAGCCACCAGGATAGTCGGAACCCCATCCTGGGCTATCCTGCGCAGCACTCGGCCCAGGAGCGGAAACGGAGGAAATGCATAAAGGAGGCTGAACTCCATCCAAGCAATTGCCAGAGCATCTGTGGCCATGACCAGAGCATCTCTTGACAGGGAGAAGAACTTTGGGAGCTTGTGATTGTGTCTGGATGCAAACAGGTCCACATCGAGCTGACCTCAGTGGAGACACAGAGCGTGAAAAGTCTTGTTGCTGAGAGACCATTCCCCCAGGCACGAGGCGCTCCTGCTCAGGGAGTCTGCCTCCTGGTTTTCCACCCCGGGGATGTAGACCGCCAAAATGCAGGAAACATTCTCCTCTGCACAAGTCAGAATCTGGGTTACCTCCTTGAGGGCTTGCTTGCTCTGAGTCCCGCCCTCGTGATTGATGTAGGCGACAGCCGTCTGGTTGTCCCAGCGAACTTGGATCGCACGACCTCTTAAATGGGGAGTCAAGAGCAGAATCAACAACCGGATCGCTCTGAGCTCCAAGAGATTTTTGGGTAAGCGGTTCTCCTGCGGACCCCACTGACCCTGGATCTTCTGAGTCTGCCAAACGCCTCCCCAGCCAGTCAGACTGGCATCCGTGGTAACTATCTCCCAATAGGGAGGCAGAAGGGACTTGCCCACCAACAGGTTCCTGGAGTCCAACCACCACAAGAGGGACTGTCTGGCCAGGGGGGACAGCAAAAATTCCTGTTCCAGCGACTCCTGCATCTGGTTCCAGCCGGTCAGCAGGTTCAATTGAAGAGGTCTCATGTGAAATTGGGCAAAGGGCACTGCCCACCAATCTCATCCCCAGGCGTATCGACGGCCGCTGACAGGACAGCACCTACGTCTGGAGACCCGAAACCTTCTGCTGTGGCAGAAAGACCTTTACCTGAGCGGTGTCTATCGTCATTCCCAAGTAGGATCGCAATGACTAACCAGCCGAAGGCCACTAGAGTTGACAACACCGTCCGGGTATCACTCTCGGCCTGCTGGGCTGCAATCAACAAGTCATCCAGATAAGGCAGCACACGAATGCCCTGGTTCCTCAGGATGGCCATGATGCCCGCCAACACCTTGGTGAAGACGTGGGGCGCTGATGAAATCCTGAATGGAAGAGCCACAAACTGGTAATGCTGGTCCTCCAGAGCAAACCCTCAGGAACTTCTGATGGCCCTGGAAAATCGGGATGTGCAGATAAGCATCCCTGATGTCCACCGTGGTCATGAAGTCGCCGAGCTGAAGTGAGCTCACAGCTGACCGCAAGGTTTCCATGCGTAAATGTCTGACACTTACAAACCTGTTGAGACCCTTCAGGTCCAGGATAGGTCTTAACGTTCCGTCCTTCTTGGGAACCGTGAAGAGGTTGGAATAAAAGCCTTGACCCTGCTCCTGACGAGGTACAGGGCAAATCACACTTAACCGCAGAAGGTGCTGCACGGCCATTCTCAAGCCCTGCGCCTTCAAGAGATTTTGGGATATCCGAGACTGAAGAAATTTTGTGGGCGGCCTGACTGCCAGCTCTATTTTGTAACCGGAGGACACCACCTCCTGAATCCACCGATCCGAGACGTGCCGTCTCCAGATTTGAGCAAATAGCAGAAGCCGCCCCCCCACCCGGATGGGTGAGGGCGCCCCTTCATGCCTGAGGGGACTTGGCAGGGGGCTTGGACTTGGCTCCCCATGCAGGGTTGGGTCGGCCTGCCTCTACCCCAAGTATCTCTGCGGCCACCTGAAAATGAAGAGCCTTTTCCTCCACGAAAGGAACGATAGGCAGAGGGATTCCGAAAGGACCAAGCAGAGGGAGTCTACCATCCTTGACCAAAAGGTCCAGGCGCTCCCCAAACAGTCTGTGTCCCACAAAGGGGATACTCGTAAGCGACTTCTAGGCTGCAGCATCCGCCGACCATTGCCGCAACCAGAGCGAGCGGCGGAGAGCGACAAGCAGGGCCGAAATCCTAGCGCCAATCCGGACCCCATTGTCCATGGCAGAGGCAACAAACCCAATGAATTCCACGCAGGCCTGGAGTTCTCTGTACTCCTCCACCCGCTTGTGAGCCTTAGCTCTATCCACAAGATGTCTCACCTTCTTCCTGATGGCTAGAGAGACAATCGCCACGGCACAAACAGGGCCAAACAGGGCACCAGCAAAGGTGAAGGCATGGCAGACCAGCTGATTCATGCGCTTGTCAGCCGGGGCACGCAATGAAGAGGTATCAGGTGATGGCATAACAGTGTTGGACAACCCCGACACAGGGGGATCCACTTCGGGAGGGCGGGACCATAGCCGAACCAGCCCCTCCGGCAAGGGGTACCGCCTATCCAGGCCCTTAGGCACCGACAGTAGTTTGTTAGGCCTTTCCCATTCCTTGAAAATTATATTAGAAAAATGGACCTGCTCCCGAAAGACCCATCTGTCTTTCGGGCCTAAACAAATCACCTTGCTTCCTCTTAGCCACTCTGGGATGAACAATGTGTAGTGTCTCAAACACTGAGGCAAGCAACTTCTCCGTATCATTAGGGAGCCACGCATCCTCGTCCGAGGAAGAACCAGACATACTGTCATCGCCAGCAGAATAATCCACAGTGGAATGGGAATCATCTGGCAACTCGCCTTCCTCCACAGAGCCCAGATCCTCAAAGAGATCGGCATTATCCGAGTCAACAGGCTCGATGTGCTGTTTCTTACTCGTGGCCTTCTTGGGGGCCGTCCGCGAGAACTGTCTCTCAAGACTGGCCACCCTATGCGCCAAATCAGCATGGGACTCCCTGCTGGCTCCCCCCTCGCTGGGGCCCGAGTGCAGAAGCGGAGAGGCTGCAGGCAGCGACGGGCTAGGAGCAGGGACGTCCGCCTGGTCATGGTCCAAAATAATGCCTCTGGCGCAAGTGGTACAAACAGTGCTACTGCAGTCCTACTGCACAAGGGGCAGAGGTTTCCCTGTCCAAATGGGGCCTCCAGCTCACTATCCCCTGATGCCTCCATTATGGTGATTAAAAATGGTCAATTGGGGGGGCATGAGAGGGTGAAGAAGCTTCTGAGAGAGCTCCCTCCGACCGACTGAGATTTTGTCACCTTTTTGGGGCCCCTACCCACCCCAAAACACCCACAAACGATGGCAAAGAGGCGGAAGGGGGTGAAGACAGCTACACCCCCACAGATTAAAAAAATAAGCTCGTACCTGGCGCAGGGTCGGGCTGGTAACTCTGGCGAGACGGCAAGCAAGATGGCGGCATCAGGCAGTGGGAGCGCGACCCGTGGCGTCCCTGTCACCGAGAAGACTGTGCGGAGGCTCCGGGAGGCGGCTGCACCCGAAACAGAAGACGTTGGGCCGATGCAGACGGGCGGCATGGGAGGGGCGAGTCCCGTCCCAGCGGAGCAACGAGGAGGCTTCCAGCGCGGGGCGACTTGGCAGCGTGCCCGGCGGGGAGGGGGAAGGTGCGGCGGTGGCAGCTGCCGGACCCGCCGAAGAGAGGATGCGGTCCCCGATGGGGAGGAAGTCCAAGGGAGGGCGGCCCGAGGCTGGGCGCTCCGCCCGCATAGAGGGAGAAGCGAAGGAAGGGCCTGCGCCGGTGAATGGCGGCGGGATCAACCAGGTGACACAGCAGGCCGCATCACACTCGGTGTGGCCGTGCTCCGGCTCCCCGAGCACGCTAAGAGCGGGGGCAGACAGCACAGGCGCGGGGGAAAGTGTGCTCCCCGCGATGTACAGTGGTGCGACCCCCCCCCTAGAAAATCCAGCGTCACTATGGGGGGGAAACACCTTGCAGTGAAGGGCAGAGGTGGCATATTAATAAAGTGCATAATGTTGGGCAAGTCCTGAGAAGCCCAGAGGACAGTGTATCCCACTGCTGGCAGCACGGCATCATGAGGAACAGCTCCCATGCACATGTGGAAAGCCCCGGATATGGGGGAGACTCCCCCTCACCCTCACCAACAGCTCAGCCCAGCCGGGATGCCCCAGGGATGTCCCCGCCTAGCCGGAACTCCAGGGCACTGCTGACCGGATCAGGACTGGTTTACCCCCGGAGGGTCTCATCCCGCCCAGCAGTTCCCCCCTGGCAACCCAGAGGCAGTTGACCGGGCTCCACGTGGCAAGATCACAGGGAAGCGTCCTTGAAGGAGCCAGGCAGCTGGTCGCCCGGGCCTCGCATTCCGCAAACAGGTGGCCGGGCGAGAAGTGCCACAGGACCTCCAATTCAGCAGGACAAGGCTCTATACAGTAGCTCCCTCTCTAACGTGCAAATGACATCCAGATCGCCTCCGGCGTCAACAACGTGAGCCGTTATCACCTTGGACGGCAAGGCAGCCCACCGCAACGGAGGCGCCCGGGACATCCACACCTCAAGCCCTCGAATCCCATGACCCGGTTTTGGCAGCTATAAAGGCAGAGCTGAGAGCTCTCCCCACCAAGGATGACTTGGAAACCTTTATCTCAGGAGTTGAGAACACATTTAAGAAGGACATATCGGATTTGCAGAACTCGGTCGAGGGCTTAGACTCCAAAGTTTCAGGGCTGGAGCAATCACATCTCACGACGGTACAAAGAATTGAGGCTCTGGAAAAAATCATGACCCTACAGCGTTCCATTTCTCAAGCGGCAGTTTTGCACTTAGATAACCTTGAGAATAGGAGCCGACGGAACAACATCAGATTGAGGGGCCTGTCACAGGCGACGGGGCAAGATCAATTACTGAATACAGTGACAGGCATCTTCAACGAGATCTTAAATCGCCCTCCCAACTCTGAAATAACTATGGATTGTCTGAGTCACTAGGCCCTCGGCCAGCGGACCCTAATCGCCCATATCGTCATATGCCGTTTACACTATTACTCAGTGAAGGAAGAGATCCTTCGAAAAGCGTGGGACAGAGGACAGGTCTGCTTTGACGGGGCGATGCTGCAGGTCTTTCCAGATCCGAGACGCTCACTGTAAATGACTGCTTTTGAAACCCTTGGTGGGAAAAATTCTAGAATGCGGAGCGACTTATCGCTGGGGATACCCCTTCCATCTTCTGGTGCGCAAAAATCAGAGGGTCTACGCCTTAAGGTCCCCTGTTGGCCTCCAGGAACTGTTCACCTTCTTGGACTTGGCACCATTTAAAGTTCCAGATTGGCTCGACCCCACCGTGTCCCTCCCCCCCAATGGGGACCCGGGAGGGAAAACCCTGGAGCGTTCGACGGGCAAGAGACGTTAGCCGCCCATGAAGGAGAAACCCCAGAAGAGCTCTGTGTCCCTCCCAGCCAAGAGACAAAGAGACCTAATACGGGACTAGCTCCCATTTTGATATCCTTTGCTTAGCCATATTCATTAACTGCAGTGCCATCGTTTGAGTTCTTTAGTACCCCTCTGGTCCATCTCGCTTCCACAGTAGGCCTAGTCCCCCTTCGTCCCGACTTGCTCGGGTAGGGTGGGGCTGAAGTTTGGGAAACAAAAAGTTTATTTCCCGCTTAGTTTTCTGTTTTATACGTTTGCATCTTCTCAGGTGCAATTATGTTTCAGTGTCTTGTGTTTAACCTTTATTGTCGTTTTACCTGTCTTACCCTCCCCTCTTTTCTCTTTTCTTCCCCAGCTTCTTCTTCCCACCCAGTCCTTCACAACCCCGCACCCTCTGGAGGACGTTCCCATCCTCTCTGTGTGAGAGAAGACAGTCTAAACGGAGATTGGGCCCTCTATCAGCGCTTCATCATGTATAAGGTAAAGTGCACTTCCTTAAATGTTAAGGGCCTCAACTCTCCCATCAAGAGATCCTCTATTCTGAGAGAATTGAGATGCCTGAACACACAGATCACCTTCTTGCAGGAGACCCATCTCAAGTAGGGAGAACCCACAACCTCACCAATCGATACTTCAAAACCCAATATCTTTGCCCCTCCCCAGACTCTAAATCCAGGGGGGTGGCGATCATCCTGGCGGGATCCTTGCCCTGGAGTCACAGCGAGACCCTCCAGGACCCAGAGGGTAGGTTTCTCTTTGGTAAAGGTACCCTCTTCTTGCTCAAGATTACGTTGGCGACCTGTTATTGCAAACACCAACCAGCATAAATTTCTACATTCCACCCTGGGCAAATTGAACGGAGGGGGCTCTCCTGCTGGAAGGCGATTTCAATTTAGTTCTCGACCCGGGTCTGGACACCTCCAGAGGGTCCTCACAGATCCCTTTCTCTAGCTTGAAGGGACTTAAAGCTCTGCTTCACCAAAACCAGTTGATTGATTTCTGGCGCACACTTAACCCAAGGGGGAGAGATACGTTCTTCTCTGCCCCGCACAACTCATACTCGCGCATTGACTGGTTCCTAGTCCCACACAGATTTCTGCACTTAGTTGTCAGCATGGAAATTGGTCAGATAACCTTATCGGACCACGCCCCAGTTTAGAATACAGCAACAAATGTGGCAGGGCCCTTGCCAGGGCTCTAAAAACACAGCGTAATAGGAACTTCATTCCCTGTATTCTGGACCATAGGGGCAACAAGCACCATATAACAGCCAATATAGCAAATGCGTTCAGGGAGCATTATGAAGACCTGTATAACCTGCCTTGTTCCTCCGCACATCTAAACAGCATAGCGGCTTACATTCGGGAATTGGGCCTCCCTCAGCTCAATCAAGAGGCAATAAAAGCCCTTGATGCGGATATTGGGACAGACGAGTACTTAAGGGCCATTAAAAACACAAAGCCAGGTAAGGCGCTGGGACCAGACGGCTTCAACCTGGAGTACTATAAGGAATTTGCCGAGTCCCTGGGCCCTCAATTTATAGCGTCCTTCAGCTCCCTAAAAGACGGCCGGCCCCCACCCAAAGACATGCTGCGAGCGGCTATTACGGTCATCCCAAAGCCAGGTAAGGACCCAACACAGTGTGAAAGTTACAGGCCCATTTCCCTATTGTTATCTAAAATTATTTAATAAAATTATTGCGGATAGAAACGCCCCTTATATACCTTCCCTTATTCACTGGGACCAAGTGCGCTTCGTTCCCTCCAGAGAGGGGAGGGTCAACACCACTAGGGTCAACACCACTAGGGTCATTAACCTGATACTCCTCGACGGGCGCCGAGAAGGCCTTTGATAGGGTTAGCTGGGATTTTTTGCTCACAACCCTCAAACATATTGGCTTGGGTGAAAACCTGATCCATTGGATTAAGGCCTCCTATTCATGCCCCTCGGCGTCCGTCGTAGCGAATGGGCTCTCCTCAAAATCATTTAACTTAGCAAATGGCACACGGTAGGGTTGCCCGCTCTCACCCCTGATTTTTATTCTCACATTACAGCCTTTTTTTGCGTACTGTGAGGAAGAACCCGGATATCGCAGGAATACGGTCTGGACTATTGGAGCATAAGGTGGCGGCATATGCCGACGACCTGATATTTTTTTTTATCTCCAAGCCCGAAACTACACTGCCCATATTGATCGCTGAGCTCCGGACCTTCCAAACAGTGTCAAATTACAAGGTGAACTATCAAAAATCCTCTGCCCTCAACATCCACCAAAAAAGGGTGAAACTGGTTTCGGAGAATTTCCCATTTAAATGGGAACAGAAGGCGGTGACATATCTGGGAACAAGGATTCCAGCTCACCCCCAGAGAATTTATAGCCTGAACTACCCCCCGTTGTTGGGGAGGGTGGAGGAGGACCTACTACAATGGAACAAGGGGGCTTTTTCATGGTTAGGCAGGGCGAACATAATTAAAATGAATATTTTGCCCAGAGTTCTGTACCTTTTTCAGGCCTTACCTGTGGAAGTCCCCCACACAGTCTTTAAACGCCTTTCTGGGATTTGTGCAAGGTTTGTCTGGGCAGGGAGGTCACATCGCATGGCGGCTTCTCTTATGGCACTACCGAAGAGATGGGGGGGCCTGGGCCTCCCTGAGTGGCGGCTATACCACGCAGCAACGCATTTAGTTCGGGTGATAGACTGGTGCCGACATTCCTCTCAGAAGCAGTAGATGCATATTGAACAAGAATCTTCCCAGGCTTACCTCCCGGGCCTCTCCTGGGTCCCGCTAGACCGAGTCTTTTCATTAAACAAACATCCCACAATAGGCCCCACAAGGAGGGTGGTGAGCAGGGTTTTTTCGAAACTAGACATCTCCCCCTCTCCCCGATGACCCCAGTGCTGGGCCATCCGGATTTCCTGGTGAGCCAGTCTAATGGAACATTTCGTTCCTGGATAAAACAAAACTATTTCAGGATCATGCATATGCATAATGGCAGGGAGTGGATCAGGGCCGAGGATCTGGTGGCTAGGCTAGCCTTGCGCCCCTTAGTGCGTGGCAGGCATATCAGTTGACGCACTACCAGAAGGGTAGTGCACACGGTGGAGGCTTCTAGATCATTGACCCCCTTCGAGCCAGCCTGCACTGAGTCGGGACACTTTAGAGGAGCCCTGTCATACACATACTCACTCCTGGTTGGACCTCCGGATTCTTTTGTGCATCCCTGCGTGGTGGGCTGAGGGAGCTAAATAGGAAATTCTCGGAGGAACAGAAGAAAGCTATGTTTCAGCTGGCTCATACCTCCTCAATATTGAGTAGATACCAAGAAACCACATACAAAATCCTGACATGGTGGTACTACGTGTCGGCTGAATTGTCTAGGATGTTTCCCTCTTCCTCCCCTCTGTGCTGGAGGTGTGCACAAGCCAGGGGCACTATGATTCACATCTTTCGGGAGTGCGGGGCTCTCGGAGAGTTCTGGGATAGCGTGAGGAGGATAGTGTTGAGCCTAGCGGAGATCGACTTGGAGGATGATCTGGCGGCATACCTTCTCAATCTGGCCCCTACCTCAATTCGGAGGAGGGGTAAATCCTTTGCTGGCCCTGCTCCTAAATGCCGCCAAGACGTGTATACCTGCGTGCTGGAAGTCGACAGCTCCCCCGACAACAGCAATGTGGTTATCAAGGGTCAGAGACATTTGCAGAATGGAGGAGTTAACGTCCTCCTTGAAGGGGAAACACAGAGAAACATGAAGCACATGGGACCAGTTCACTTTTTCAGCAGAATACCTCGACTTCCTGAAAAAATAGATAGCCATGGGCGAGCAGTTGGGTCCCCCCTCCTCTCCACTGCTACATTCCTCTCCCCCCCTACCCCTTCCCCCCCCCCTTTTTTTTACCCTTCCCTTGTCCCCCTGTGTCTCCTACCCCTCTAAAATGTGTTTTATATTTGTTGTTTTCTATTTTATTTTTAAAAATAAAATGGGAGGAGGCAGGAAGTGCGTACGCAAATGTTTATTCACAGTAGTGGTCACAACATTGATGGTTGGTTATAGGGTGGTGGTTTTATTGCTGCAACTCCTCACTGAAAAGGACGGAGGAGCCGTGAAAGACTTGAGCCATTCCGGGAACAAAGTTGAGTGTCCCCCTGCTTTCCGGGTTAGTTCTGAACTGGGGAAATCCCCCCCGTCATCAGCTGCCTCTGTTCTGTTTTATTTGGTTTACTTTATTACCTGTAAAATCGAGTATGTTGTACTTTGTTGCATTTTGTCTGTACCATTGCTTCTTCAATAAAAACGTATCATTAAAAAAAAAAAAAAAAAAAAGTCAATTGGTAAGGTTACAAGACACGGCCCAAACCTATAGTGATCCCTCTTAATAAAAAGAAAAAAGGGGAGGTTATCGGGAGGAACCACAACCCTCAACCACAAGCCCACAACCTAAAGACAAGAGCAGGGAGAGAGCCCATCAATAATAAGCACATGACAGAGGGACAGTCCCTGGCACCGCTCACAGTCTCCGATGAGGGGGTCCCCAGCAGCGACAGCAGAAACTCCGCAGCAGACGACTGCCCACACAGGCCCCACAGCAAGACAGCACAGCTCGCAGGACAAACACAGCCAGCCAGGCTTCTAGAGCGTTCCTCTAGGGGCGGGTGGCGCCTAATAACGCGGAATGCATCAGTGCCTGGCTCCGCCCCCTCCGGCGGCGTGGAAAAAAACGCGTGCCCGCCTATCTCCTCTCTGAAGATGTGCTCAGTATGGCCGACGGCCAGAAGAAGCATGGCCACAGTGCGGCTCCCAGATCTCTGCGGCCAACTCAGCGGAGCCGCGCCGCATACACAGCGCCGCTTCCCCCGCCCTCCCCGTCACGGACAGCGCCGCAGGATGGGAAAGGAGACCTGCGGGTATGGTAACCCTAGGCAGACATAGTGAGGGAGGTAAAGTATACATGCTCCAGACTCAAGCTGAGCCAGCGAGGAGCCACACAGTGAAAAGTCAAGACACACCAAAAATCCAATAAAGATTGTGGGCAGGGAGGGTACATTAATTAACAGTGGTTCCCCCCCTCAGGCTCACCATAAGCCTTTGGCCGACTACCCTTCAGTATAGGGTCTGCGGCCCAGAGCCGAGCTCTGCCAGACGCCATATAGACCCAGACGTTTACCCTACCGTCACGATCCCATAGCAGCCAGCGGCTGGGAGGCAAGGATGGTCAGGGGGGATCAGTGAGAATAGGGTCCACAGCGGCCGACGGGATAGGAGGCCCTGCTCTGCTGCTATAGTCTGAGAGAGTATCCAACGTTCTTCTGCAGCCAAGACTGCAAGATGAACACTGGAGAATGATAGAGGGACACCTACCTTTATGGGGGGCCGGGAGGAGCTACATCTTTTGATCTTGCAGTCGAGCGCCCCCTAGGGGCGGGATACCACATGTCATCACTGGGATGACCTGGACTGGATACAGGGAAAAACATGGGAGTACTCCCTGTGCATGGCCACATACAGATCCAGAAGAGCGGAGCTTTCTCTCATATTCCACTACAGGGTGCCAGGAAATCTGAGACAAATGGGTTAACGCTGGTCCGAAGGCCAGGGACTGCAAGATTAAAGGTGTGGTTTCTCCGGCCCATATATACTTTAGGCTACTCTCAGCAATCCAGTTTCATTCTTGCAGTTGGACTGCAAATATTTTGCCTGGATTTATTTCCTCTTATACATTATTTTTTCATTATATAGGACTTTATTTAGGAAGGGGGGGGGGGGGGGATGTAACCCTGTCCGTATTCCAGGCCCTTACAGTCCCACTGATCTGGTGGATCTATGCCTTCTGGAGTCGGATTAGGGTGATTTAGAGGTAGACACCAGGGTCCTGGGGGCACTACTGGGTGTCACCTTATTTTTGAAGCTGACCTTCATGGGCTGGAGTTTCCCGCCTGTAGGGACAACCAGACCCAGGTTTTTGGTGAGCCTGCAGAGGGGGGGGGGACTATGGGGGATAATTTTCCCCTTTTGCCTTTCCTTCCCACAATATGGTATGATGTAAGGACGTTTACATGTGTGCAATGGAGCTTTTTTTTATTTTACATTCGCGCCATGGAGAGATGCAAGGTGGTGGGCGGGGCGTGTTCCACTTTCTAACAGGAAGGCCACACTTCTTTCCTGCATCAGGCGCTGTGGCCTCAGTCAAAGAGGCCAGTTTCCGGCCACTACTGTAGCCGCTGCTGTCTGTGCAATGTCTGCAGACCCTGCAGCGGCTCGCCCGTTCCTCCACCTAGCCCTCATTGCCTCTGGACGGCTTCAGCTGAGGTTGTTGGTTCCTGGGCTCCATGTGCTGGCTGCGTCCTTTTCCTCGCTTTGTGGTTTAGGTTGGTCTTGTTTTTCTTTATTTATATTGCTTGATTTTGTTATATACTATCTTTAATCGTATGGGTTTTTCTGTCTTTCAGAAATTGTGGATATTAGGTTGTGGTCCACCGCTAGGGTCTCTGTACTCACTTGTGACTATCGAGATGTGAAATATCCCTGAAGGCCAAAGACTAAAGTATGAGACTCAATTTTCACCATAACTGAGGCATCCAGACCTGGTAGATTAGCAGAAAGAGTTTCCCCATGCCCCGTGTGCCTGCAAAGGCCTCCTGAAGAGGACTGCCCCATTTGCTCAGAATGCACCACTGTAGTGGTACTCTCCAAATTAAGGAGGCAGCTGCCACCCCTGGGGTGCTTCCGCTATGGAAGCCTCTGGAGTCTGCTCCTCCGGCAAATCCACCCCATTCTGATAACCTGGGATTCCATATCCAGCTTGATTTGGGGAGAGATTGGCCCACATTTTCTGCCCTAAAGGTGCCTCAGAACAACTGGTCTCAAGGTCTTCAAAGGTGTCAGAAAAACATTTAGTTTCCAGCAATTCTTGTGATTCAGAAGAGGAGGATATTTATGCTGCTATAGAATCTCAGGAAGGATTTTCAGAAGGGGCTATTCAGTCTTCTGAGCATTCTTTTTAAGGAACAAATGGATATTCTTATATATTCTATTTTAGAGATCATGGATATCCCAGTACCTTAAAGTGGACTGAAACCCAGCATGGATCGCGACGGGAATTGTATATTCCTGGGCCGATCCATTTCCTCCTCGCAGGGCAACCAAAATCGGGATGCCCCGCTGTGTGAACCCCCCCAGGCCAGCTCCTACACTTACCTTAATCCTGGTCCAACGGAACATGCACAGGCGGCATCCTCTCTATCCCTCTAGCAGGGCGCGTGCCCGTGCCAGCCATTTGTGAATGGACTGTGCGGGCGCACTCCCTGATAGATGGAAGCACGAGATACAGCCGCCAGCTCGCTCAGTGGCTCCGAGTGCGCTGATTGGACGAGCGGCTGCGCATGTGCTGTGGCAATCTGGGGGGTTTCACATAGCGGGGGTGCCCCCAGGGGAGTGGACCAAAACCCAGGATAGTCAAAAATCCTGGGTTTTGGTTCACTTTAAGCACCTAAGAGGAAAAATGGAGATCTGTACAGACCAGAAAAGCAGAAGCAACTGTTTCCTGAGCAGTCTCATTTTACTAGACTTACTCAAAAGGAATAGGAAAATCCAGACAATCTACCCACCATTTCTAGAATCCCCCCCCAGAGGTGGATGATCTTGTTTCAGGACTCTTTAATAACACTATTATTCCTACCTCTGATAGTGCTTCCCTAAATGACCCTGTGTATAAGTGTCTGGATCATGTGTCCAAACATGCCTTTTGTATGGTGGGGTTGGCCTTATGGCCAGCCTGTGCTGCATCCATGGCGGCAGTGACCAGTAGGAAGCTTTAAAAATACCATTTTGTGAAATACTCACCTGTAAAATGGGTATTATAAGTATGTCACACACCCCGCTTCAAGATATCCATAACATGTGGGTAATACCGACCTGAAGAGGGCGTTCTGCAGAGATGATAGCAAAAAGAAAGCCCCTCCCTGATCCATAAATACCTGGGACCTCCCACTCATTACCCAGTATAAAGAAGCAGTAAGGTAAGGGACCAGGAAGAGGCAAATATAAGTCAAAACAACGCAAAGTTCACAAAATAAAGGATCCAGAATACAAGAAGGGCGGGTGAAGCAGGGTGTGTGACATACTTATAATACCCATTTTACAGGTGAGTATTTCACAAAATGGTATTATTCTAAGTATGTCACAGACCCTGCTTCAAGATATCCATAACATGTGGGACATCCAATAGCAGTGTCCATAAAAGGGCGGGGATCCAAAACAAGGCAACAAGGTACAACTTAAACCACAACAGCTTGCAGAACTTTGCGGCCAAAAACAGCATCCGCTGAGGCCCGCACATCAACCTTGTAAAACTTGGAAAAAGTGTGAACAGAAGACCAAGTAGCGGCCTTACAAACTTGCTCAACAGAGGCCTGGTGCTGAAAAGCCCAGGACGCTCCAACCGCACGAGTAGAATGAGCAGTAACACGAAAAGGGGGACTCCTCCCCTTGGCAGAGTAGGCCCCAATGATGGCCTGACGAATCCATTTACTAATGGAAGATTTGGCAGGAGCCAAACCTTTCCTAGGCCCAAAGGGCACCACAAAAAAAGCATCAGTCTTACGAAAGGAAGACGTAACCACCAGATAATATTTCACAACAGGAACTACATCCAAGGAATGCAACACCCTTTCCTTGTCGTTGCTGGGATTAGGACATAAAGAAGGCAGAACAATGTCCTGATTCAGATGAAAGGCAGAGACCACCTTAGGAAGAAAATTCGGCTTGAAACGAAAGACCACCTTGTCCTGATGCCTTTCGAAGTACGGAGCTTTAATGGACAAGGCTGCCAACTCAGAAACACGCCTAACCGAAGTGATAGCCACCAAAAAGGCCACCTTTTGAGTAAGTGAAGACAAAGCGACCTCATTCAAGGGCTCAAACGGAGGACCCTGAAGAGCAGAAAGAACCAGGTTCAAATCCCAGACTGGAACAAAGGGCTTCCTAGGAGGCCGTACATGCGTAACTCCTTGGAAAAAGGTCTTGACTAAGGGATGAAGTGCAAAGGACCTTTGGAAGAACACCGCCAGGGCAGAAACCTGCCCCTTCAAGGTACTAAGTTGAAGCCCCAGATCCAGACCATGTTGAAGAAACTCCAGGATCCTGGAAATGGAGAACTCCCGACAAGAGAAAGACCTACTTTCACACCAGTCAATATAGGATCTCCAGGTCCTATAGTAAATAGTAGAGGAAGAGCGCTTCCTGGCGCTAATAAGAGTCTGAACCACCGCGTCAGAAAGACCTTCCTCCTTCAAGATGGCGGTTTCAGCAGCCACGCCGTCAAAGCCAGCGAAGGTAAATTGGGATAGCGTAGTCGACCCTGGGTGAGCAGGTCCGGCAGTAGAGGCAGAACGAACTGATCCTCTGCCAGCCTTACCAGATCTGCGAACCAAACCTGCCTTGGCCACCTTGGTGCCACCAGAATCGCCGACGCGCCCTCCATGGCCAGCTTGCGCACCACTCTGGCTAACATTGGAAACGGAGGGAACAGGTTAAGAAACCCCAGATCCCTCCAGTTCAGGGACATGGCATCCATCGCCAGGGCCAGTGGATCCTGCGAGAGAGAAACAAATACCGGAAGCTTGTGATTGTGACGAGAGGCAAAGAGGTCCACCGCCGGGAACCCCCACCTGAGGCAAATCGAGCGAAACACCTGAGGACTGAGGCACCACTCCCCCTGACGAGAGGAGGCCCTGCTCAGAGAGTCCGCCTCCGTGTTCTCCACTCCCGGAATGTAGACTGCTGAGATACACGGGACGTGGCTCGCCGCCCAGTCCAGAATCAAAGACACTTCCCTGAGGGCACTCCTGCTGCGAGTCCCCCCCTGGTGATTGATGTAAAAAAGCACACACACACACACACACACACACACACACATACAATAAAGACACACCACACAATAAAGTGCATAGCAGAATAAAATGAATAAGGACTAGCCCTAAGATAGAGACCCCCCAACCCCCACTGTGATAAAAAGGGGGACTGTGGAGGGACCACCCAGGGGCAAATACCAAGGGACGGGGCATCCCAAACCGGGATCACCAACCCGGTGTAACCGCCTACCCTCTTATTTAGGGTCTCACGGGGGAGCGCTGCTCCTAAGCACCAGAGGTGCCAATATACCCTCGCTCGGGCCAGCAGCCAAGACTGTGGAGGCATGTATCTTAAGGTCAATTCAGGGAAAAAGGGGTCCGAGCGGAAATAATCAAATAACAGGCCGGGAGTTACCCCGGCTACCTGAAATCCCCCTGTGCAAGGAGGAGCCATCATCTTCTGACTTGCTCGCCGTCTGCAGAGATTGAAAACTGGGTAATGAGTGGGAGGTCCCAGGTATTTATGGATCAGGGAGGGGCTTTCTTTTTGCTATCATCTCTGCAGAACGCCCTCTTCAGGTCGGTATTACCCACATGTTATGGATATCTTGAAGCGGGGTGTGTGACATACTTAGAATAACAGTTGAGTTCTCAAATTTGTTCAGGTCATTCCCATAGTGCATGCTCTCAGCTAATAAAGTCCAGCATGGAAATTCAGTATTCTCTTCTATGAATTATATGGTCAGATTAAAAATACAATTCTGTGATTACTCGCCTTGTAGAATTGGTATTATAAGTATGCAGCACGTCGTGCTCCAGATGATTCATAACAGATGGGATTACCTCCGCCAGAGGGCGCTTGACTGCAGAGATGGCAAAAAGAGGCCCCTCCCAGTCCATATATACCCGGGACCTCCCACAAATTCCCCAGTATAAAAAAGCAGTAAGGAGAACCAGGAGAAGCCAATGAAAATTAACAACGTTAACAAGGATAACAATCACCATACAGAGAATCCAAGATAATGGAAACAGGGTGGGGTGGAGCAGGACGTGCTGCATACTTATAATACCAATTCTACAAGGTGAGTAATCACAGAATTGTATTATTCTAAGTATGCAGCACATCCTGCTCCAGATAATGATTCATAACAGATGAGACATCCAATAGTAGTGTCGGTAAACAGGGTGGGATCCCAAAAGCAACAATGCGCAGTTCACACCACTGCCGCCTGCAGAACCTTGCAGCCAAAAACAGCATCCGCTGAGGCCCGAACATCAACCTTGTAAAACTTGGAAAAGGTATGAACAGAAGACCAAGTAGCAGCCTTACAAACTTGTTCAACAGAAGCCTGGTGCTGGAAGGCCCAGGAGGCCCCAACAGCACGGGTAGAATGAGCAGTAACACGGAAAGGAGGCTCCTTTCCCCTAGCAGAATAGGCCCTAAAAATAGCCTGACGAATCCATTTGTTAATAGTAGACTTAGCAGGTGCTAGGCCCTTCTTGGGACCCGAAGGAACCACAAACAAGGCATCAGTTTTTTCTAAAAGGTGCAGTAGCCACCAAGTAGAACTTCAAATTCCTGACCACATCCAGGGAATGTAAGGCCCTCTCCTGGGAATTACCAGGATTAGGGCACAAGGAAGGAAGCACAAAGTCCTGATTGAGATGGAAGGCAGAGACAACCTTAGGCAAGAAATCAGGTTTCAATCTGAAAACCACCTTGTCCTGGTGTCTCTCAAAGTAAGGAGCCTGAATAGAAAGGCCCGCCAACTCCAAAACACGCCTGACCGAGGTGATAGCCACCAAAAAGGCAACTTTAAGAGTAAGAAAAGACAGAGCAGCCCCATGCACAGACTCAAAAGGAGGGCCCTGAAGGGCAGACAAAACCAAATTCAAGTCCCAAACTGGCAACAGAGGTTTGCGAGGGGGACGCACATGAGCAACCCCCCTGGAAGAAAGTCTTGACCAGAGGATGTTAAGCGAAAAGATCTCTGGAAGAAAACAACCAAGGCAGAAACGTGACCCTTGAGTGTGCTGAGCTGAAGTCCCAGATCCAAACCATGCTGAAGGAACTCCAGAATCCTAGGAACGGAAAACACTCGACATGGAAGGACCCTAGACTCACACCAGTCAATGTAGGCCCGCCAGATCCTATAGTAGATGGCAGAAGAGGATTTCTTCCTAGCCCTGATTAGAGTGTTAACCACAGAATCAGAAAGCCCCTCATCCCTTAAGATGGAGGTTTCAGCAGCCAGGCCATCAAAGCCAGCGTTTGTAAATTGGGATGGCATAGCCACCCCTGAGTGAGAAGGTCCGGGACCAGGGGCAGAGCGTACTGATCTACCGCCAGCTGAACGATATCTGCGAACCACACCTGTCTTGGCCAGCGGGGGGCTCCCAGGATTGCTGGTACCCTTTACTGAGCCAGCTTGCGCAGAACCCTGCCCAGCAGGGGGGATGGAGGAAAAAGATACAGGAGACGGAACCCCTGCCAGGATAGATTCAGAGCATCCACCGCAAGGGCCAGGGGATCCTGGGACAGAGAGACAAAACACAAAAACACAAACTCACATGGTTACTGGTGGGCACTGTCTCAATGGAAAAATTGAAAACTGGGGAAATTGCTAAATACAAAGATAGACTTTATTGAAAAAGGTTATTATTGCACCAACCCATCAAGCACAAAAAGTACACACAGATAAAAAATCACAACGTTGTGACATTAAGACTTGGGGGCCCCCCCATACACATGCACCAGCACCTCCTAACACAACCACTACCATACACACGTTTCTATGCCTACACCGTCCCGCTAGCTAATCTAGCAAATGTTCACACAGCTGTGTAGTTGGGCGCCATACTTGTAATAAATTGCTCTGCAGTAATAGAGAATCATATAACAAAGTTCAGCTTCATATATGTGCGCAGGCGGCATCCGATCGCTCTCCCGGAGCTGAAGTCAAACAAACAGAAAACTGTTGAGGTGCAGATGCTAGACCGAGGAACTTCATAAACAGCCAGCACTGCTTATTTCTCCCCAATAGCACAATGTCTCAGCACAGCTAGTACATACTGCGTTGCAACAGTTTGGGCCGATGCCCACACTTCCAGCAGGGCACTTTGACTGCAACGTGATCTCCTGATCCTCAGTTGCTGCACTCCACGAGTAGTAGCATATAAACCATAACGGCCATTCACTTGCATTGGTAGTACTTAGCTGTATAGCTGCGTCGATGTAGCTGTCTGCCACACTATTGCGCATCCATCCTGTCCGACTACGTGGCGCTCCAACACGACAGGCCGGTGAACCAGTTACTGGCAACACGTGGTTGAGGGATGTGAGGTGCTGTGGGGCCTCCCCTTCCGACGCGCGTTTCGCCCCACCCACCGGGGCTTCGTCAGGGTGACGCTCCGCCAATGGGGTGCCACTTTTAAGAGGTTAGACTCCTCCCACCTAAGCATCAGAGTCTCGTCATATTACACTGGTTGCTCCATCCTCCACAGAGAGACAAAGACTGGGAGCTTGTGATTGTGGCGGGACGCAAAAAGATCCACTTCCGGCACTCCCCGACAGTGACATAAGGACCTCGCTGCTAAGAGACTATTCCCCCAGGCGAGAGGTCCCCCTGCTCAGAGAGTCCGCCTCCAGATTCTCCACCCCCGGAATGTACACAGCTAAAATGCAAGGGACATTGTCCTCCGCCCAGGACAGAATCATGGACACCTCCTTGAGGGCACTCTTGCACCGCGTCCCTCCCTGATGATTGATGTAGGCAACCGCTGTCTGGTTATCTGAGCGAACTTGGACCAGCCAGCCCTGAAGGTGAGGAGTCAACTGGGCCTGACCAACTGAACCGCCCTCAGTTCCAGGACGTTAATGGGGGCATAGGCCTCCTGAAATTGAAGGGTCCTCCAGAAGCCCCCCCAACCCGACAGACTGGCATCCGTGGTGACCGTCTCCCAACAGGGCCAGAAAGGATCTGCCCCCCAACAGGTTCCTCGAGTCCAGCCACCACAAGAGGTACCGCCGGGCCAGAGGAGACAGAACAAAAGCCTGATCCAGAGACAGGGGACTCTTGTCCCAGACTGATAGGAGATGGAGCTGAAGAGGTCTCATGTGGAACTGAGCATAAGGAACTGCCTCGAAGCAGAACACCATTTGTCCCACAAGCTGCATCCCTTGCCGGATGGAAGGGTGAGGGCAGGACAGAAGGAAATGAACCAGAGCTTGAAGAGAATCCACCTTCTGCTGAAGAAGAAAAATCCTGACCTGAACAGTATCCAGATTCATGCCCAGGAAGGAGGTCACCAGAGACGGAGACAGGGAGGATTGATCACCCATCCGAATGTTTCCAGAGCAGTCACCACCTGCTGGGTATCCAATTCTGCCTGCTGGAAAGAATAAGAAGTGATGAGGAGGTCATCCAGATAAGGAAGAATGCGAATGCCCCGAGCTCTGAGAAGAGCCATAACACCTGCCAGCACCTTGGTGAAGACTCTGGGGGTCGAGGTGAGACCAAAGGGCAGTGCTACAAATTGGTAGTGCTGGTCCTCCATTGCGAACCTGAGGAATCTGATGCCCTGGGAAGGTCTCCATGCGAAAGTGTCTGGTCCTGATGAACTTGTTGAGAAGCTTTAAGTCCAGGATGGGTCTGATGGAACTATCCCTTTTGGGTACTGTGAAGAGACTGGAATAAAAACCCCGACCTCTCTCCCCAGGAGGGACCTGACAGATGACCCCCATGTCCAATAGGTTTTGCACAGCCAGAAACAGACCCCGAGTTGCCAGGGGTTCGAGAGGAATCAGAGTCCTGAGGAATCTTGGAGGCAGCCAGGCAGTGAACTCTAGCTTGTAGCCGGAGGACACAACCTCCAGAATCCACCTGTCTGGGACGTGCTGTCCCCAGACATGAGCGAAGAGCCGCAGCCGTCCCCCCACCAGGATGGGTGAGGGCGCCCCCTCATGGCAGAGGAGGCTTGGCGACAGATTTGGGCTTGGACCCCCAGCAAGATCCGGAGCGGGCACGGCCTCTGCCCCTGCCCCAGAAGTCTCCCCTAGAGCCTGCAAAGGAAACCCCTCTCCCAGACCTGGATCCACAGTAGGAGGGGGCAAAGGCACCTGAACCCCGAAAGGGCCGCAGCTGCTTCTTACGTTGAGGCAACTTACCCCCTTTGGCAAACAGGTCCAAGTGATCACCAAACAGGCGCAGCCCCTTAAAGGGGAGCCACGTGAGGGTCTTTTTAGCAGCGTTATCAGCTGCCCACTGACGCAGCCAAACAGAGCGGCATATAGCAACCACCAAGGCAGAGGTTCTACTACACATCCTAATGATGTCATCTAAGGCAGAAAGGACATATGCAATGAACATTTCACACTGTGACAAGGCCCTGAACTCGGCACTAGAAGTCTCATCGGGGCGCCATCCAACAGACCCTTGAGGAGAGTCCTAACAGCAACAGCAGTAATAGAAGCACAGACAGGGCGCAAGGCAGACCCCACACAGGCAAAGGCATGGGAGGCCAGCTGGTCAATGCGCCGGTCCTCACTATCCTTGAGGGTAGAATCAGGGGAATGGACCACAGATGTGTTGGACAACCCCAATACTGGTGGATCCACTTCTGGGGGGGTTGACCAACATTTAACCACATCAGTGGGAAAGGGGTACCTTTTAACCCAGCCTTTAGGGATTCCCGGGAAGCCGCCCAGGACGCTCCCATTCTTTGAGAACAAGATTTGATTCTTGATATAGATACTGAAGCGGGCCGGTTCTGGAAATTCCAGACGAGGTTTAGCAGTACTGAAAAGTTCCCCCTGTAGCTTGGGAGCCGCAGCAGGAAGGGAGATAGAAAGCACATCAAAAAACTGAGTTAACAGTCTATTGGTGTCATCAGCATCCCAGTGATCAGAGCCATAGTCAGCACCACTGAAATGCTGATCATCAGATAACTCTGAATCAGAATAATTCACCCTCCTCAAATGGGGTATAAACAGACAAATCAAGGAAATTCTCAGTCTCCACAGAAAAGGCAGACGCACCTGGCGCCACATGCCTCCTTTTAGCCGGGGCCTTACGGGCCGCAGAGCTAGCTATCAGCCTCTCAATGTTAACCAACCTGGAAGACACACCAGGCTGAGACTCCCCACTAGTATTTAGTTCACTGGGAGTCCTAATCAAGCGAGGGGGAGTGGGTGAGGACATAGTGGCCGCAGGCCCAGTCACAGATAGCCCAGAATGCAGTGCAAGCGCCTGCTGTGCGCAGGGTACACAGACCCGCACATCATCGCTCACAGGGGATGCCCCAAACACTACACACAGCTGGGCTTGTCCCGAGGGGACCCCGAGCAAAATATCCTGTGAAGCCTCCATATAGTGATTAAGGTGGCACAACTGGCCAATAGGAATTACGCTGTATAAGCAACCCGGGATGCCCCAAATGTCCACCAGGGAAGTGGGAGGATTAGATAGTGTAGGCCTCTAAAAAAGTTATTAAAAATAATAGAGGGGACAGGACCGGGAGAAACCTCTTAAAAACAGTTATCCTGCCTGAGAGACATAATCGTGACAACCCATAAGCACACAGAAATGACAAATGAATAAAAGTCAAGCCTGCAGGGGCACTCACGGACCGCGGTGGGGAGCCAGCAATCACACCAAGAGAAGACCAAAATGGCGCTGGAGGAACCTCAAGGGGTGGGCCGCAGGAGGGTCCGACGCGGAACACTCCAACAGAGCAAGCCACGCCCCCTCCGAGAAGCGCAGAGACAGGCCAGGCGTTACAGCCAATGGGCGTGCAGGGATTCTTGATGATGCCGCCGCTGACCGCGGACGCCAGAAGGCGCACGTGTCAGTGGTGGCAAATTCAAATGACAAAGTAAAAGACAGCGCGGAGCCCTGGGACCCCGAGCATTAATGAAGTGCAAACACACACAAAAGACAATCCCCTCGATTCAAAGAGCAAAAGTTAATTGATTTCGTATCGAGAATCGTAAGTTTGGGTGGGTGTTAGTCATTTTTTCCAGTTTTTTTGGCCATTTCCGACTCGCACGAGCCTACGTACGAATGCGTATATGCTCTTACGATCAGCGGAAGTCCGTTCCTAAATTTTAGGATCAAAACGTAAAACTTAGGATCAAAACGTAAAACTTAGGATCAAAACGTAAAACTTAGGTTAATTGGATGTGTTTAGGTGTGATTCAGAGAAACCTCTAAACGCGTTTTAAAAGAAAGCCACAGCCGACACCTTTTAGCAGCCGGATTGCTGTTCGTGAACAGGTTTTTTGGCTATGTGGAGGAGTCTGCGCGTCTTGAGCTCCAATGAACTGCATGTATCAGCATGGCCGAGGCCATAAATTGTATGGCAATGCATACCTGATTCATGTATGCCTTATAAAAGCATTTTAATGTGGACCTTAATTAGTCCTTTGCATGTAAACCTTTATTTTGCAATATATTTGCGTTAATTAAAGAAACTTATGTCCTTTGTTATTTATTTTAAAATTGAGGTACTAGAATAATATTTTTAGATTGCATTTATTGGTGTAGTTGTTTACCTTTGCTTTGTTTAATTATTTAAGCACATCTTTGGTCAGATGCATCACACTTACTGAGGATAGGAGAGCGGGATAAAGTGCAGGATGTGGGTTACTGCTGTATTTTGCACAGACACAGCAGAGCTGGGGGCATGGAAAGGTCAGAAATCAAAGAATCCAGAGCAACACACAGTCACAAGGCCCTTTCTGTTTGCAGGCTGCCCGATAATACCTGAGCCGCCATCTTGGCTGTTTCTAGGCTCATAACATGCAGAAGTTGCTGGGTGTTTTTTAATATTTGTGAGCAATCTGTATGTAGAGGGTGTGGGTAACCACACAAAAAATTTAAAGTTGTACCATTTGAAGCAAAAATATTAAAATTAAATCCACAAGTAAAAAATGCAAGTTAACTAAAAATTAAACAAAGTAAGATTTACTTATGCAAATGCATTCAGTAATGGTTGGTTACTACAAAATGAATGAAATAAAGAAAAATAAAAGACCAAATATTTAGAATGCACTTTAATGAGGTAAGTTTGTAGTGCGGAGCCGCAAGATCAGAAGGATTTACGTCCAGACAAAAAAGGAAAAAGGGCAAAACCAATGTTGCAACCTGAGAAATGAAACGGAAAATTCAGGATGGAAACTGACATAGGTCTGATTCCCGAACTGCCATACGAACGGACGTATATTTTAGGATAGAAACGTATTTGCTTATTGAATCACTCGCAAGTTCATACGAACGCACGAGCGGACGTGAAAAATAGGATGATCGTGAGCCAAATCCAAGCTGTTACATGTTTCTTTGAATCAACCCAAATAAGTGCACATACACCCCCCCCCCCCCCCCCCGAACGGGAGAATGGATGTCAATAAAAGACCCACCGATGACCAGGGAAGGGGGAAAGCAGACGGGGCATACCAATTCAGGTTCACCATAACCTGCACCGCCGACCCTTTGGTGGGGGATTGCGGTCGGAGCCAGGCTCCGCAAAGAATAGCACCTGAGATAGGTGCTGCCTACCATCACCCGACCAGCGCAGCCAAAGCTGGGAGGCATAAGTAAAAAGTGGAACGGGTGGGAATAGTCCTACAGGGCCGCGGGCTGTTAAGCCCCGCTCACCTGCAATAAGAGAAGCCATCTTCTGACCTTCGCAGCCAACTGCAGAGAAGAAACTGGGGAATTTGTGGGAGGTCCCGGGTATATATGGACCGGGAGGGGCCTCTTTTTGCCATCTCTGCAGTCAAGCGCCCTCTGGCAGAGGTAATCCCATCTGTTATGAATCATTATCTGGAGCAGGACGTGCTGCATACTTAGAATAGATGTTTAGCTCAGCTAGTGGCGCTAAGACATTCAATATAGCTTAAACAATGGTCGGCAGACCCAACTTCCAAGAAGATCGGATTAGGGGCCAAATGATCTTTTTGTCAGGGGTATCCTGGACATTGCTGTTGGGAGTAGTGCGCCCCATTCCCTTCTCAGAGAGAAGGCATGGATTCTACTCCAATTTATTTGTAATCCCCAAAAAGGACGGTTCTGTGCGCCCAATATTAGAACTCAAGGGTCTCAACAGTTTTGTCAGACATTGGTGAGACTTCAGGCGGGAGATTTTATGACTACAGTGGATATAGAGGATGCCTACCAACATATCCCCATTTTTCGCGGCCATCAATAATATATGTGCTTTGCAGTGGATGGCCTACACCTTCAGTTTGTAGATCTACCGCTTGGACCGTCTTCGGCTCCAATGGTTTTTACCAAGGTTCCGTTAGACCTCATGGCCCTTTTAAAAAAACGGGATAAAAATACAATTCTGTGAAATACTCACCTGTAGAATTGGTATTATACGCATACAGTACGTCCTGCTCCAATAAAATACTTACACGTGGGTAATCCTCCACCAGAGGGCGCTGTTCACTGCAGACATGCAAAAACAGGCTCCTCCCGGCCCTTCATATACCCAGGGACCTCCCACAAATCCCCAGTATTGAAAAACAGTGAGAAAAGAAGCCGGGAGAAACCAACCACCAAACTGGTAACAATAGCAATGATAATCACCATACAGGGGTGATTCTACAGGTGCAATTCTACAGGTGCAATTCTAATGCAATTCTACAGGTGAGTATTTCACAGAATTGTATTATTCTACGAATACAGTACGTCCTGCTCCAATATAATACTTACACATGGGACATCCAATAGCAGTGTCCATAAAATAGGGTGGGATCCCCAACAAAAAAGGCACAGCAGACAGTAAAGGTGCTGTCACCTGCAAACCTTGCTACCAAGTACGACATGAGCAAAGGCTCTAACGTCAATCTCATAACAAAACATTTGAAAAGGTATGAACAGAAAACAAGCAGCAGTCTAGCAAACCTGGTGCTGAAGGGCCAAAGGTACCCAAACACAGTTAGAACAGAATAAAAAGAGAGGAAGATTCTTCCCCCTAAAGGAATAGGCCAGAGTAACGGCCTGACCAGCCCAAATGCAACAAGAGCCTCGATAAAACTTAGAACTCTCCCCAACGGGGAATTGAAAACTGGTCTCCCGCAAGACAGGCGGGGATACTGACCCCTACACTAACAAGGATCAGCAAGAAGCCGAAACCTTTACTCAGGACCAGGAAGGCAAACCATTCAAGTAAGATCAGTCCAAAGGGCGCATAGGCCCTGGAAGCAAACAAGATCAGGCGCATACATATGGAGGCGCCCGTAGACCCCAAAGGGCATCAGTCCCCCTAAGGGACAAGAAACAAGCAGAAAAACTTCAACACCTGTTGAGGGAATGTAGACCCCCTTACTTCAGCATTACTAAGAATAAGGCCCATAGGCAGACTAAAAGGACTTAAATAATGATCATAAGAAACCACCTTGGGCAAAAGGTCCGGCGTAAGGCGGAATACCACCAATCATGGTGTGTTATATATATATATATAATGAACGAGGGGTAACTAAACAGAGCCACCTTCTAAGGCACACGTCTGACTGAAGCAACAGCCCCCAGAGGGGCAACTTGAACTATGAAACATCTCAGACAGCATCCAGAATAAGTTCCAAGAGAACCATCCGCAAGGCAAACAGAATGAAAATTGATCCCACAGGGACCATAGAACTACTGGGGAGATGCACGTGAGCAATCCCCAAGAGAAGCTTAACAAGGAAGACTGAACAAGACTTCTACAGGAAGGCAGACAGGATAGAACCTGAACATTCAGAATACCAAGATGGGGAGCCAACCCCATCCTGATGCTGTAATTACTCTAGAACCCTGGGAACAGAGAACGTCCAACAGGGGAGAGACCAAGAGTCACGCCAATCAATATGGGCACACCATACCCTATAATAGACGGAGGAAGAAGATACTTGCTCCAAGCCCCCATAGACAAAGTCACCTAGAAGATAAACCCATCTCCAAAAGGGTGAAAGAATCAACTGTCAAGCCATCAGACAAGAGCCTGTAGATTGGGGCGACATAAGGAGCTTGAAAAATGGCAGAACCGCACTCCTGAGAGAGCATACAGGTCCGCTGTCCTCAGCAGAAACATCTGCAAACCACAGTCCACTAGGCCACCCAGGGGCCATGAATATCACGCAGAACCCCACATAGCAGGGTGAATGAAGAGAAGACATAGAAATTTTATGTCTGGACATTCTATTTTATAAGCCCCCATGACCAGAGTCAGAATAATCCGGGCAGTAAAAACAAGGGCAGAGCCCCTGTGATATTAACGAGACCCAACAGAGCCACCCTAGTTGGCTCTCAGAGGGACACCAGGATAGCACAACCTGCCACTGAAGGACATCTATTGGAGCGAATACCACTGAGGTGCAGGGAACGTAGACCCCCATCTAGATCAGGATCAGAAACCTTCCAGGAAAATCATCCTGCTTCAAGGTCCAGACCAATTAAAAAATTACAGACCACTGTCCTCCGACAGGCCAAGAGTCCCCAAATAGACAGGTCCAGAAGAGGAGAAGTCCAGCAAGATAGAGCCAACTGAAGGCTCACTGTTTTAACACAATCAGTAGGTAAGATGGACCCTCTAAGGGACCCTACCTAGGAACCGCGGGGGGTTTTTGGAAGAAAATCCCCCCCCGCCAACCTGCGAGACTTGGCACCCAAGGTGACCATTCACAGGAATATGCAAGCAAAGAAGGGGGTGCCCCCTGACGGGGTCCTTGGATGTAACCAGCTCAAGAGGAACCACCGTACCAAGGGGGAATGAGCACAGACCTAGCTCCAGGGGTGCTGGAACCCCATCTAGGATCAATAACCTACTGTGCCGAAGAGCCCAAGGGCTCTGCATATAAGGGACATCATCTGATACGCCACCAACGGGCCCACCAGCTGCAATCCTGCCTGGTGAAATTAAGGTGTCAGCAAAGAGGGACAGAGCCCCTGTGACCAGTAGTCCACTTA
Source organism: Gastrophryne carolinensis (assembly GCA_027917425.1). NCBI lineage: Eukaryota > Metazoa > Chordata > Amphibia > Anura > Microhylidae > Gastrophryne > Gastrophryne carolinensis. The sequence continues at coordinate 271,996,155 of CM051235.1, forward strand.
TTGCCAAGGAAGAAGGCTCAAGCCTGAACCGAATCCAAGGAATGGAGATAGCGAATAAGGGACCATGAGGGAGGTGACTGAGCACCCATCCAAATAACTTCCAGATGACACACAGATAACCCACTCGGCCTGACGTAGAGCTTGGGAAGCAAGGAATGACGATCCGGTAGGTCCTAGTGCGGACGCCCCACAGGCATGTCAGAGACATCAACCCCATCCGCGCCTTGGCGAGTAGCCTGGGAGCGGAAGAGAGGCCAAAAACAAGGCCCCAATCCGGGTTGGTCCTTCAACGGCCTGCACCAACTCCTGAGGTGAAAACAGGGGCTAGAAGCACCCTGACAACCTCTGAGAGGAACCGCCCAGCAAATTCTATCCTGTGTCCAGGGGGACTACCTCCTGGAACCACCAGAAGATGCGCTCCCAGATAGGAGTCAGAAGGGCGAGGGCGTCCCTGCATGCTTGGGAAGTCTTGGCGGATTTGGACTTAGCCCTGCCCGAGGGCCCAGGGCGTTGCCTGGCCACCCCGTGGAGGAAATCCACTCCGAAAAGTTGGAAGCACACCTCAGGTTCGTGTTTGACACTAACGTAGGGAGGGGGAGGGGTGTCCCTCCCCAGAGGAGGCCGAGACGGCCTTCTGCGTAGGGGTGCCTTACCCTTTTTTCCAAAAAGGTCTAAACGGGCCCCAAATAGACACCGTCCTCTGAAAGGAAGGCCAGTGAGAGCCTTTTTCGTATCATCGTCAGCACCCCACTGTCGCAGCCAGACCAGGTGGCGAATAGCTACCACAAGGGCAGAGGTTCTAGCACACATCTTAATGGTGTCATCCAGCGCTGAGAGGATAAACCTCACAAACACATCACAATCTGAGAGCGCATTTAAGACCTCCCAGGGGAGGTCCTCAGGTCGGTGATCAAGTAGTTTTCTAATGAAGGTCCTGGCGGCCACCGCACTGATGGCCGCGGCACAGAGCCGTCCCTGCACACGAAAAGGCGTGGGAAGCCAGTCTGTCAATGCGCCGGTCCTCAGCATCCCGAAGGGTACGGTAATAAGGAGCAGTCATGAAGGGGGGTTAGTAACCCCTATAATTGGTGCATCCACCACAGGAGGTGCTGACGAAAAGTTAACCACATCAGGAGGGAAAGGGTACTTCCAATCCCAGACCCCCGGGCCCCCTTTAAGTTTACAAGGTGATTCCCATTCTTTGGATATAAGATTCTGGAAATGCTCCTGTTCCAGGAATTCCAAGCGCGACCTGTGTGGCAACTCTCCTTCTTAGGCTTGGGAGCCTCTCCAGGAGGGGAGATTGACAAAACCTCAAAGATCTTAATAAGTAGTTCATCTGTGTCACACAGGTCCCAAGAACAGGGCCCAGAATCATCACGGCTCCAGGGCATCTCATCCGAGGAGCCCGAATCGGAGAATAGTTCACCTTCATCAGAAGGATCAAGATCCTGCATAGCAGCAGATTCATCAGTATCGTTAGGAACCGGAGAACCAGGAGGCGTCAGGGACCGCTTCTTTCCAGGGCCCAAGCGCTCCGCCAAACAAGACAGCACCTGCTCAGCCGTAGCTGGTCATCCCCGCTCGAGTGAGACTCATCAGGAGTGAGATTTAAGTCCGGGGAGACAGGTGTATTGAAGTGAGGTGCAGCCACTGGCAAACCTGGTTGCAGGGTCAGTGCCTGTTCAGCACATGGTCCGCAGACCCGTGCTCTGTCAGCATCAGCATGGGGCTGACCACACACTGTACACAGCCGGTCTTTTCCCCGAGGGACCCCGGGTACATAATTCTGAGATGCCTCCATATGGTGATTATCTGAGCAGTAAGCCCGCAGGGATTTACGCAATAGGCAACCCTGGATGCCCCAAGACCCGCTAGGATTGTGGGAGAATTTTTTATGGGAACCCGCTATAATATATGTCAGGCCGAGAGAAGCCACTGAAATCTTGGCGTCTGCTCAATAAAAAAAAATCGGAACAAAAAATAAAACCGCCCGGGAGGGCACTTACATGACCAAGGGAGGAGGCGGATCGCAACCACGCGCGCGAAGATCGTCAAAATGGCGCCAAGCGAACCTCGAGGGGCGGGCCTGATCCGGCCGTGACACGGGGCGCGTCATGCCAAGTCCCCGCCTCCCCCAAAGAGCATGAAGCTCTAACCAGCGTAACGTCAATGACAGCAGTGGATAGGACACACATACAGAGTGTAATTAAGGAGATTGCTCTCAACACTAGATAATGATGCTGCCGCCCGGGCTGCACACTTCTTGTAATGAAAGGACACACACGCGCGCAACCAGACAAGGTTTATGTGGAGCAAGGAGCGCGGCACTGACACCCAAGTTTAAATAAAAAGGCAACGGCCATAAATGTGTCTAACATTACGCTGGGACCGCCACACACATACCCCCCCTTTCTTTTCCCCCGAGCTACGGGAGAAGCGAACCTGCACCCACGGTTCATCGCTATGAGGGGCACGGGCAACAATGCGGGAGGGGCATCTAATGGAGGCTCATCATCGGCCTAAACCGCATACCCTATGGTGGGGGATTGCGGTGGAGTGTAGCTCCGTGAGCACACGAGGTGCTGCCTACCTTCACCCGACCAGCGCAGCACAGGCTGGGAGGCACATCTTTATCAAAGAGGACGGGTGGTAATAGTCCTGCAGGGCCGCAGGCTGTAAAAGCCCCGCTCAGCTGCGAGAGAGTGATACTTCATGTCTTCGCAGTCAGCACTGCAGAGAAATCTGGGGATTTGTGGGAGGTCCCTGGGTATATGAAGGGCCGGGAGGAGCCTGTTTTTGCATGTCTGCAGTGAACAGCGCCCTCTGGCGGAGGATTACCCACGTGTAAGTATTATATTGGAGCAGGACGTACTGTATGCTTAGAATAGTAATCCCTTACCTAGACAATCTTTTCAGAAGGCCTTGAAAGATACAGAGACTGTCATATTGACTCTAGAAAATTCTGTCTGGTTATGCCTATCCAGCCAGAACTATCCAACCTGGCATATCATTCCTTTAAGAGTCATACCCTTTCCTAAGAATGACATTAGATATGGCTCAGGTCAGAAATTTTTTCCAGAACAAAAGAGCCAGGGTACAGGCACTCTTGACCTGCCCTCACCGGACGATTCATTAGGAAATGCGTCTGTTGGGCTTGATGGTGTCTTGCTTTGAGGCGTTGCCCTTTGCACAGTTCCACACAAGACCCCCGCAGTAGGAATTACTCTCGACCTGGGATTGAAACTCTGGATCACCCTTTTACATGACATGGTCGCTCATGCCGAGAGCACCAAAGTAGTTAGGCCACTTTCTTGCGTGTTGCTGGAGGAATGAAACATTATATACTAATGAAATTGCAAGTGGCACATAAATCAGCTTAAGATGTAATACATACAAGCTTTTGGTATGGATAGCTTTCAAACGGAATTTCACACTAGCAAGATACACATATTAAAAGAAAAAATATTACAAAAATATTTATTTTTCAAAACAAGCTCTACAAAACTGACACCTTTAATAGAAGCCTTGATAAATACACAACACAAAAGCAGCACGTGGCTTCACACTGATAAATTAACAGGGAATTTTAAATAGAAATTAAACAAATATACACATAGTCTTCTAAAATATTTTTACACACAAATGACAGTTTAAACATCAGGCATCAAGCCGGATTCAAGTTCCCTTTGTTTCTGAAGCAAGCCCTAGAGAAGATAGGAAAACATGGGATCAGTGTACCTGGATATTAAGTAAGGTGTTCAGTGCATTTTACCCAATTCTGAAACGATTTACACATATTATTATATACATACACAGATACTGTATAGTGAACCTTAAAGTTCATTTTCAGCCATATTAACAAGAAAAAAAACCTCTGTTACTTACTGGTAATGTCCTTTTTAGGAATCCTTCAGCTCGACCACGTGGAGAGATCATGCTCCACCCCCTGGGAGGAAACACAAAAATACCGTTTTGTGAGTACTCACCTTTAAAACGGGTATTATGAGTGTGCCATACACTCCACTTCGATCTTCATGACATGTGGGTAATCTCCAGTAGAGGGCGAACTTCTGCAGAGATGAATATGCAAAAAAGAAAGCCCCTCCCGGTCCATATATACCTGGGACCAATTCCCCAGTGTAAAAGAGCAGTAAGGGTACCAGGAAGAACTAATTATAACCTTAACAATCAAAACCAATGGTTCACCATATAAAAGCCCCTGAAAACAAGGGTGGGGCGAAGTGGAGTGTATGGCACACTCATAAATGCTTTAAAGGTGAGTACTCACAAAACGGTATTATTCTAAGTGTGCCATACACTCCACTTCGATCTTCATGACATGTGGGACATCCAATAGCAGTGTCCGTCATGGGTGGGAACCAGAAACCATAAAGAATGTACCAACTCAAACCACTGCAGCTTGCAGAACCTTGCGGCCAAAAACAGCATCCGCTGAAGCCCGCACATCAACCTTGTAAAACTTGGAAAAAGTATGAACGGAAGACCAAGTAGCAGCCTTACAAACTTGTTCAACAGAAGCCTGGTGCTGAAAAGCACAAGACGCCCCAACAGCACGAGTAGAGTGCGCAGTGACCCTAAAAGGGGGAGTCCTCCCCTTAGCAGAATAGGCCCCAACAATGGCCTGACGAATCCATTTGCAAATCATAGACTTAGCAGGCGCCAAACCTTTCCTGGGCCCGCAGGGCAACACGAAAAAAGCGTCCGTCTTGCGGAAGGAAGAAGTAGTCACCAAATAGTACTTCACACAGCGAACAACATCCAAATTGTGCAAAACCCTCTCCTTGTCATTGTTAGGCTTAGGACACAAGGAAGGGAGAACAATATCCTGATTGAGGTGAAAAGCAGACACCACCTTAGGAAGAAAATCCGGCTTAAAACGAAAAACCACCTTATCCTGGTGTCTCTCAAAGTAAGGAGCCTGAAGAGACACGCCGAACAGAGGTAATAGCCACCAAGAAGGCAACCTTCTGAGTGAAAACCAAAAGGGCAATATCCTGTAGTGGCTCAAAAGGAGGACCCTGCAGAGCCGAAAGAACCAAATTCAAATCCCAAACAGAAACCACAGCCTTCCAAGGGGGCCGCACATGTGCGACCCCTTGGAAAAAGGTCTTAACCAGCGGGTGTAAGGCAAAAGACCTCTGGAAGAAAACAGACAGAGCAGAAACCTGTCCTTTCAAAGTACTAAGCTGGAACCCAAGATTCAGATTATGCTGAAGAAACTCCAAAATCCTGGGTATCGAAAACACCCTGCAAGGCAAGGCCCTAGCCTCACACCAATCAATATAGGACCTCTAAGTCCTATAGTAAATGCCAGAAGAGGACCGCTTCCTAGCCCTAATCAAGGTCTGAACAACAGCCTCAGACAAACCTTCCTCTTTCAAAATGAAGGTTTCAGCAGCCAAGCCGTCAAAGCCAGCGTTTGTAAATTGGGGTAAAGAATTGACCCTGAGATAGCAGATCCGGCAACAAGGGTAGCCGGTACTGATCTACGGCCAGCCTTACAACGTCTGCGTACCAAACCCTTCTTGGCCACCTTGGAGCCACCAGAATCGCTGGTGTCCCTTCTAGAACCAGTTTGCGAACTACCTTGCCCAGCATGGAGACGGGCGGAAACAGGTACAGAAACCCCAGATCCTTCCAAACAAGGGACAAGGCATCCACTGCCAGAGACAGAGGATCCTGAGAAAGAGACACAAAGACCGGAAGTTTGTGATTGTGCCTCGAGGCAAAGAGATCCACCTCGGGGTTGAGAGACCACTCTCCTTGGCGAGAGGATCCCCTGCTCAGAGAATCCGCCTCCGTGCTCTCCACTCCCGGAATGTATACTGCCGAAATGCAAGGAACATTGCTCTCCGCCCAGTGTAGGATCAGAGAGACTTCCCTGAGGGCACTCCTGCTGCGAGTCCCTCCTTGGTGATTGATGTAAGCTACCGCCGTTCGGTTGTCTGAACGAACCTGAACTGGTAGACCCTGTAAATGTGAGGTCAGCCGAACCAGAACCAGTCGGATGGCTCTGAGCTCCAAGACATTGATGGGGGTGTGAGCCTCCTGAGGACCCCACACCCCGCTGAACTGATGACTTTTCCAATAACCTCCCCAGCCCCACAGGCTGGCATCCGTGGTAACCGTCTCCCAACAAGGGACCAGAAAAGATCTGCCCTTCAACAGGTTGCTCGATTCCAGCCACCACCGAAGCGACTGCCGAACCCTGAGAGATCTAATGTGAAACTGTGCAAACGGTACCGCCTCGTAGGAGGATACCATCAAGCCCACCAGTTTCATCCCCGGTCGGATAGAGGGACAAGGACTGGCCCAAAGAAGGCTGATCAGACCCTGAATCCCCTGCACCTTGGTCTGGGGAAGAAACACTCTGGCCTGAATGGTATCCAGATTCATGCCCAAAAATGAAATCACACGAGACGGAGAGAGAGATGACTTGGGGCGGTTGATCACCCACCCGAACCTCTCCAGGGTCGACACCACCTGGTGGGTGTCCAGCTCCGCCTGACGGAGGGTAGAAGCTGAGATCAACAGGTCGTCCAGATAAGGCACAATGTGAATGCCCTGAGCTATGAGCAGAGCCATTATTCCCGCCAAGACCTTGGTGAAGACCCTCGGCGCCGAGGTCAGTCCGAAGGGAAGAGCTACAAACTGAAAATGTTGATCCTCCACCGCAAACCGGAGGAATCTCTGATGTGCCTGAAAAATCGGAACATGCAGATTTGCATCCTTGATGTCTATGGATGTCATAAAATCCCCTTGGCGAAGGGAATTGATAGCCAAGCGCAGAGTCTCCATGCGGAACTTTTTGACCCTGATAAACCTGTTGAGAACCTTGAGATCTAGAAGGGGTCTCACCGAACCCTCTTTTTTGGGAACCGTAAAAAGGTTGGAGTAGTAACCCCTGCCTCTCTCCAACAGAGGCACTGGGCATATAACCCCCATGTCCAGAAGGTTTTTCACTGCTAACAGGAGCCCCTGTGCAGCCTGAGGATCCGAGGGCACTCGAGACCTTAAGAACCTTGGGGGCGGCCAGTACTCGAACTCCAGTTTGTACCCGGAGGAGACCACTTCCAAGATCCAAATGTCTGTGACCTCCCAGGCCCAGACCTGGAAGAAGAGCCGCAGCCGTCCCCCCACCCTTGCGGGTGAGGGCGCCCCTTCATTGCTGAACAGATTTAACGGCAGGCTTGGAACACCAGGCAGCCGCGGGACGTGCCCGACCTCTGCCCCTGTTCCAGGACGAGCCCCTGGCACCCGAGAAGGCCAAACCCCTAGCCGCTCTGGCCCCTCGAAAGGAAGGAGTGAACGAGCCAGCCTCCCAAAAGGGGGGCGCTGTTTCTTCCGCTGAGGTAACAGCATCCAATTTATCTCCAAACAGCCGCGTACCCAAGAAGGGAAGAGCTGTGAGCGACTTCTTGGCCCCAACGTCCGCCATCCAGACCAATCTGCGCATAGCCACCAGTAAGGCTGAAGTCCTACTACACACGACAATAGAATCTTCCATAGCAGCCATGACAAAATCCATGAACAATTCGCATCTCTTAAGGATAGCGAACTCAGCGCAGGCTGGATCAAACTGAGCGTTATTCAGCCAGTCCCTGAAAAGAGACCTGGCAGCAAGCGACACCAGGTCAGATGCACAAACAGGCCGCAGGGCCGAGCCCACACTGGCAAATGCGTGGCACGCCATCTGATCAAGGCGCTTATCCTCGCCATCCTTAAGGGAAGTGGCGTCAGGGGTGTTCAGCACAGAAGAGTTGGTCAAACCTAAAACTGGCGCGTAGACCTCGGGAGGAGAAGACGAGCGCTTAACCGCCTCCACAGGGAAAGGATACTTCTTATCCCATCCCTGAGGAACACCAGGAAGCCAACTGGGCCTCTCCCATTCTCTAAGGATCAGCACATCAAAGTGACCCTGGGTAGGGAATTCCAAACGGGGCTTGCGGACCCCCAAAAATTCCCCCTTCTTGAGAGGGGGTGCCTCAGGCGGTTTAATATCCAACACCTCCAATAAATGTGGCAAAAAAGTAGCCGTATCTACGGCATCCCCCAGCGCCTGCCCGACATTGGCATCCCCAGGCTGAACATAGTCAGCCTCTGTTTCCTGATACAATTCCCCCTCCTCTAACGGGGGAATAATCTGACAAATCAACATAATCATCGTCAACATCCCACAAGGGCTGGGCCGACGACAAATGTCTCTTTTTAGCCTGGGCCTTCTTGCCCACCGTGCTAGCAATAATTTTCTCGATGCTGGCCAACCTAGCCCAAACATCAGAGAGCGACTCCCCGCTGGCACCAATGTCACTTGGGGTACGGATAAGGTGGGGAGGAAAAGGCGATGAAGCAAGAGGAGCCGACCCAGAAGGCTGGGTACCAGACTGCTGCGTTATGGCCTTTTGTGCGCATTGTATACAGATCAGCACATTCTCCCCCGTAAGGGATACCCCACACCCCACACATGGCCCGGATTGTCCCAGAGGGAGCCCAAGCCCAGTATCCTGCGGAGCCTCCATATGGTGAATGTTTGTGGTCAGTCGCAAGACCGCAGGGAATTTACGCCTAAGCAACCCGGGATGCCCCTTAAAAGTCCCGGTGGGAGGATTTGAGGTTAAATTTACACTAGGGACCCCAGGACCAGGAGGAACCCCTTAATATGCACATATACAATGCAATCTGTAACACACAAAACAGGCAACATAAGTGCAATCCTACAGATATAAGGCAAAAAACACATACCTAATTGTATATGTATATAAAAAAAATACAATTCTGTGAAGTACTCACCTGTAGAATTGGTATTATACATATACAGTACGTCCTGCTCCAAATACTTACACTTGGGCTATCCTCCGCCAGATGGCGCTGTGCACTGCAGACATGCAAAAACAGGCTCCTCCCGGCCCTTCATATACCCAGGGACCTCCCACAAATCCCCAGCATTGAAAAGCAGTGAACGAGAAGCCGGGAGAATTTAACCACCGAAACTGGTAACAACAACAATCACCATACAGGGGATCCAGAATAATGCAAAAACCAGGGTGGGGTGGAGCAGGACGTACTGTATACGTATAATACCAATTCTACAGGTGAGTACTTCACAGAATTGTATTATTCTAAGCATACAGTACGTCCTGCTCCAGATATAATACTTACACTTGGGACATCCAATAGCAGTGTCCAGAAAAGTAGGGTGGGATTCCCAACAAAAAGGCAACAGCACGCAGCTTAAACTACTGCCGCCTGCAAAACCTTGCGGCCAAACACAGCATCAGCTGAGGCCCGAACATCAACCTTGTAAAACTTTGAAAAGGTGTGAACAGAAGACCAAGTAGCGGCCTTGCAAAGTTGTTCAACAGAAGCCTGGTGCTGGAAGGCCCAGGAGGCCCCAATAGCACGAGTAGAATGAGCAGTAAGACAGAAAGGAGGACTCTTCCCCTTAGCAGAATAGGCCTGTATCACAGCCTGACGGATCCATTTGCTGATAGTAGACTTGGCAGGAGCCAAACCCTTCCTAGGCCCAGAAGGCACAACGAAGAGAGCATCAGTCTTCCTGAAAGCTGCAGTGACAACCAGGTAATACTTCAAGCACCTGACCACATCCAAGGAATGCAGCACCCTTTCCTTGTCGTTGCTAGGATTGGGACACAATGAAGGAAGAACAATGTCCTGATTCAAATGAAAGGCAGACACAACCTTAGGCGCCCCTGAAAGAAAGTCTTAACCAAAAATGATGTTGAGCAAAGGACTTCTGAAAGAAGACGGACAGGGCAGAAACCTGACCCTTCAGAGTACTGAGTTTTAGACCTAACTCCAAACCATGCTGTAAGAACTCCAGAACCCTAGGGACAGAGAACTCCCTACAAGGAAGAGACCTAGACTCACACCAGTCAATGTAGGTACGCCATACTCTAAAATAGATAGCAGCAGAAGTCTTCTTCCTAGCCTGCACCATAGTACCTACCACAGAGGCAGACAAACCCTTCTGCATCAAGATGGAGGTTTCAGCAGCCAGGCCGTCAAAGCCAGCGTTTGTAAATTGGGATGGCGTAGGGAGCCCTGAGTTAGCAGATCTGGCACCCCTGTCAGATCGTACTGGTCTACTGCCATTTGAACCACGTCTGCGAACCACACTCTTCTTGGCCACCTGGGGGCCACTAGAATCGCAGGCACCCCTTCCAGAGCAATCTTGCGCAGAACCCTGCCCAGAAGGGGGAATGGTGGAAACACATACAGGAGCCGAAACTCCTTCCATGACATGGACAGGGCATCCGTGGCCAAGGCCAGAGGATCCTGAGACAGGGATACGAAGGCCGGAGCTTGTGGTTGTGACGGGATGCAAACAGGTCCACATCCGGTAGACCCCAACGGTAACACAGGGACTGGAATACCCTGCTGCAGAGGGACCACTCTCCCTGACGGGACGTCCCCCTACTCAGAGCATCTGCAAGCACATTCTCCTCCCCCGGAATGTAAACAGCCGAAATGCATTGTACATTGGCCTCCGCCCATGTCAGAATCTGAGACACCTCCTGGAGGGCACCCTTGCTCCGGGTCCCTCCCTGATGGTTGATGTAGGCAACCGCCGTCCTGTTGTCTGAGTGTACCTAGACCGACAGACCCCTCAGGTGTTGGGTCAACCGCTCCAGTACCAACCGGACTGCCCGCAATTCCAGAATGTTGATGGTTAAATGGGCCTCCTGAGGACCCCACTTCCCCTGGAAGCGCAGGGAATTCCAGAATCCCCCCCCAACCTGACAGACTGGCATCCGTTGTGACTGTCTCCCAGGAAGGGGCCAGAAAAGACCTGCCCCCTATCAAGTTCCCGAGGTCCAGCCACCACGCAAGGGACCGTCTGACCGAGGGGGGAAGCACACAGACCCCGTCCAAGGATGCTGGGTTCTTGTCCCATACTGACAGAAGGTGAAGCTGCAGAGGTCTCAAATGGAACTGGGCAAAGGGCACCGCCTCAAAGCTCGCCACCATCAGGCCCACCAGCTGCATTCCGTGCCTGATGGAGGGCTGTGGGCACGAGAGCAGGAATCTCGCCTGCGCAGTCAGAGCTTCCACCTTCTGTTGAGGAAGGAATATCCTTGACTGAACCGTATCCAGAATCATTCCCAGGAACTGAGTCACAGAGGAGGGGGACAGAGAGGACTTGGGGTAATTAATCATCCAGCAGAAGGACTCCAGGGTGGACACTACCAGCTGAGTGTCCAACTCTGCCTGCCGCAGAGACCGAGAGGTGATGAGTATATCATCCAGGTAGGGCAGCACGCGTATGCCCCTTAGCCTTATCAGGGACATCACCCCTGCCAGCACCTTGGTGAACACCCTGGGAGCCGACGTGAGGCCGAATGGCAAGGCCACAAATTGGTAATGCTGATCTTTCAGTGCAAATCTGAGGAATCTTTGGTGTCCTGGAAATACCGGGACGTGAAGGTAAGCATCCTTGATGTCTACGGACGTCATAAAGTCTCCTGGGCGCAGGGAGCCAATGGCCGAGCGCAAAGTTTCCATGTGAAAGTGCCTGTTCTTCACAAATTTGTTGAGGATTTTTAAATCCAGAATGGGCCTGACTGACCCATCCTTCTTGGGTACTGTGAAAAGGTTGGAATAGAACCCCATGCCCCTGTCTCCTAAGGGGACCTTGCAAATGACCCCTAGATCCAGGAGACCCTGCACGGCCAGCAGGACCTGAGCTGAGGCAGGGTCCTGAGGAATCCGGGACTCAAGTAATCTGGTGGGGGGCCATACAGCAAATTCTATCTTGTAGCCGGAGGACACTACCTCCTGAATCCACTGGTCTGAGATGTGGCGCCTCCAGACATGCTCGAAGTGCTGCAGACGTCCCCCCACCCTGACGGGCGAGGGCGCCCCCTCATGCCTGAGGGGTCTTGGGAGGGGCCTTGGGCCCCCAGGAGGAACCGGGACGCCGTCCTCTATTCCTGTGCCAGGAATCTGCGCGGGACCCAGCGGTAGGGGGTTGAAAGGGTGCCCTGGCCTCGAAAGGGCCGAATCTGACGCCTGCCCTGGGGCAACTTGCCTCCTTTGGCAAAGAGGTCTAGGCGGTCCCCAAACAGGCGCAGCCCCTTAAATGGAAGCCCAGTAAGGGCTTCCTTAGCGGCATTGTCAGCAGCCCACTGTCACAACCAAACCGCGCAGCGTATAGCTACCGCCAGGGCAGAAGATCTGGCACACATCCTTATAGCATCGTCCGATGCAGACTGGATAAAGTTTACAAACACATCACAGTTAGACAGTGCATTGACAGTATCAGGTGGCAACTCGTTTGTGCCATGGAGTGCATTCCTGACCATGGCCCTGAGCGCTACTGCCGTAATGGCTAAGGCGCAAACCGGGCGCAGGGTCGCTCCCCCAAATGCAAAGGCATGGCATGCCAATTGATCAATACGCCGGTCCTCAGAGTCCCGTAGCGTAGTAGTGTCAGGGGAGTGCATAATAGAGGTGTTGGACAACCCTAGAATAGGAGCATCGACCTCAGGGGGCGATGACCAGCACTTAACCAAGTCAGCCGGGAAGGGATACTTCCTATCCACACTCTTAGGGATCCCAGGAAGTCTGCTGGGATGTTCCCATTCTTTAAGCACGAGGCTATTGAAATGGGTTTGCTCGGGAAATTCCAGACGAGCCTTAGCAGTATGAAAAAGCTCACCCCTTTGCCTGGGAGCCGCAACAGGGGGAGAGATGGACAAAACTTCAAATATCTGAACCAGCAGTCTGTCAATATCATCCGAGGTCCAGTGCTCGGAACCCGACTCGTCATGACCCCTTGACTCCTCGTCATATGACCCTGAGTCAGAACAGCTCCCCTTCGTCCGAGGGGGTATGGCCGTAAGGATGCAACAACTCATCAGATTCCATAGGGAAAAGAGCAGAGTCAGGGGTTAAATGCCGCCTCTTAGCGGTGGCCTTACGCGCTAATGAGCTAGCAAGCAATCTTTCAACGCTGGCCAGTCTAGTAGCCACATCAGGATGAGAATCCCGGCTTGTATTGGGGGTTAGACTCAGGCTTGGGGGAGTAGGTGAAGTGAGGCGAGGTGCAGGCCCAGCCACTGAAGAGGCGGGAAGAACCGATAACGCCTGCTGTGCACAAGGAACACAGACCCGTGCATTGTCACCGCTGCTAGGTAAGACCCCACAAGCTACACACAGCCGGGCTTGTCCCGAAGGAACCCCGTTCACAATATCCTGGGATGCCTCCATATGGTGATTTAATCGGCACAATAGGCCAGTAGGGATTGACGCTGTAAGCTACCCTGGATGCCCCAATAACCCGCAGGGAAGTGGGAGTAATTTTAATAGTCTCAACCGGGGGATACACCGGGCCGGGAGAAGCCACCGGAATCCACGGTCTGAAAGACATAAGGGGAACAAGAATGTCAGAGCCATGCTCAAGGGAGTAATAAAGGTAATATAAAGTCGCCCGCGAGGGCACTTACAGACAGAGGGGGGAGGACGGTCGTCACCACGCGCGCAAAAATGGCGCCAATCGAATCTCGAAGGGCAGGCCAGAGCTGACCATGATGTGGAGTGCGCCAAGCCAGGGCCCCGCCCCCCCCCGGAGGGCGCGAAGCTCCAAAAACGCGTAGCCAATAGAGAAAACAGAGCAGTGACACCTGAAGGAATTGATCAAGTGGATAACCGCAGCAGAGCCACTACAGGCAAAGAAAAAAATGTCGCAGCATCAGCAACGCCACCGCCGCCCGTGCAGTACAACCATATAGGAAGGGCGCGGCGGCGACCAATACAAGTAAAAAGTACACAGCTGACACCCATTCCCAATCAAAAGCGCTACTAAGGCCATAAGCGTGTAATAGGATACACTGAGGCCGCCATACTCACAAACCCCTCCCCCCCCTTTCTTTCCCCCCGGGCTAGGGGGGAACGAGGGAGGATGGCGACCCTTTACACAGGGTCCACCACTACACAGGGCGTGGGGCAATAATGCGGGAGGGGCATCCCCTAAAGGCTCACCATCAGCCTTAACCGCCTACCCTTTGGTGGGGGACTGCGGTGGAGCATGGCTCCGTTAAGCACGCATGGTTCTGCCTACCTTCACTCGACCAGCGCAGCCCAGGCTGGGAGGCACATCACAAATAGGACGGGTGGGAGTAGTCAACAGGGCCGCAGGCTGTAATAGCCCAGCTCACCTGCGAGAGAGTGATACTTCATGTCTTCGCAGTCAGCACTGCAGAGAAATCTGGGGATTTGTGGGAGGTCCCTGGGTATATGAAGGGCCGGGAGGAGCCTGTTTTTGCATGTCTGCAGTGCACAGCGCCATCTGGCGGAGGATAGCGTAAGTATTATATCTGGAGCAGGATATATCTGTATCCCAGCCAGACATGCGTAACCAACACAAAAAACACACACGCCCGCAATCAGTGGGGGGCCCCCGCTAGAGAGGGGCCCCCATATAATCCAAGGAAGTGGCCATCTGGCCCTTACCACCCGGAGCGCAGCTCAGAACCAGCATCAAAATGCCCCCCGAGAAGTGCCTCTTGCAGAAAGAGGAAGAGAAGGGGGAGGGCGGGCCAGCGCAGAACACGGGTTCGCCAGGCCACGCCCCCCTCCCAGCAACGCGGATCCCCTAGGAACGAGCCACAGAATCGAGCCAAAGAAGGGGGCGGGGCTACCCTCCCTGAACACAGCCTGAGGGGGGAGAAGCTCCCCCAGGCTAATCACAGCACCGGACACAGTCCCAGAAGTAAAAACACACATTGTCAGTCACACACACACAGCGAAATCCACAGGGGCATGGGAGGACGAAAACGAATTAACGGCCCGGCCAGACCCCCCCCGGAGGGGAGTAAGGGACCCAGAAGGGGGGGGAACCCTGCCAGAATCCGGCCATAAGCATAGAGGGATGGGGCATCCCACACCAGGATCACCAAAAAACCTGGATAACCGCCTACCCCATAGTGAGGTCTCACGGTGGAGCAGTGCTCCTTCCACACCCATGCTGCCTTCCTTCACCAGGACCCGCAGCCTAAGCTGGGAGGCTCAAATAGGGGCAATTTAGAAAGGGTCCTGGCAGTACTAGGGACAATAAACGGCCGGGCTTACCTGTAAGTAAAGAAGTCTTCATCTTCTGTCTTGTCGCCTTTCCTGCAAAGAAGGAACTGGGAATTGGTGGGAGGTCCCATGTATATATGGACCGGGAGGGGCTTTCTTTTTTGCATATTCATCTCTGCAGAAGTTCGCCCTCTACTGGAGATTACCCACATGTCATGAAGATCGAAGTGGAGTGTATGGCACACTTAGAATACAGGAACAGAGTTTAAAAGCCCCACCCCTTCCTCCCCACTTCAGTTATAGAACAGTAACCGTACTCCAACCCTTGACTACTGGGCGAGTAATCAGCGGTCAAGCTGAAGGATTCCTAAAAAGGATGTTACCGGTAAGTAACGGAGGTTTTTCCAAGTCATCCTTCAGCTTGACCACGTGGAAAGGATTAGGCAAGTAATTATACCTTAGGGATGGGATGCTGCAAGTACACTTCTTCCAAAGGACTGATGTTTTGCAGACAGTAGGTCAAGTCTATAGTGTTTAAGGAAGGTGTGGGGCGAAGACCACATGGCAGCTTTACATATTTCATCAATAGAAGCCCCAGTTCTTTCTGCCCAGGATGCGGCCATAGCCCTTGTTGAGTGTGCTAAAACTTCAGGAGGCGTCACTCCCTTAATTTCATATGTTTTTGCGATAGTCTGTTTTATCCATCTCGCAATAGTAGCCTTAGAGGCTGCTGAGCCCTTATTTTTCCCATTAAGAGTTACTAGCATTTGTTCTGCTAAGCGCCAGTCTTTTGATCTTTCCAGATATATAATCAGTGCTCTTTTGACATCAAGCAGCGAAAGATCTTCCTCCTTCCCAGCTGCATTAGGCAGTTTCGGGAGAACTACCTCTTGCGACCTGTTGTCTGAAGTTACTATTTTAGGTAAAAACATTGGATTGGGTCTAAGGATTACCTTATCTGGTAGTATGGCGCAATAAGGTTCTTTGATAGATAGTGCTTGAAGATCACTCACCCTTGCAGATGTTATCGCTATCAAGAAACAAAATTTCATGGACAACCATTTTTCTGAAACCTCTTCTAGGGGTTCAAACGGAAGCTCCAACAAGCCTTTTAGAACTATCGACAAGTCCCAGTAGGAAAGCCTTTAAATGTAGCTGGCCTTTTACGTACAATAGATTTGTACAATAGATTTGAAAAAACGGTTAACAAGTTCATTTTGTCGAAGTTTACATTCCAGGAAAACGGCTTGACTCTTCAGGGTACTTACTGCCAAGTCCCTTTTCAAATCCGTCTTGCAGAAATTCTAGCACTGAAGCTATATCCTTTCCCTTTTAGATTGTTAACTTCACAAAAAGAAGAAAATGTTTTCCATACCTTTCCGTAAATCTTTCTTGTAGTTAACTTACGGCTTTGAAGTAAAGTTTCTATTACTCTGTGTCAACATCCCTTTTTTCTCAGAAGTGCCCTTTCAGGATCCATGCTGTCATTTGAACTCGTCGAGTTTGGGTGAAGTATTGATTGTTGATGTAGGATGTCTGGGACTTCCGGAAATTTCCAAGGACCATTTACCGCCATTCTGGTCAATTCTGCAAACCATACTCTTCTTGGCCCGTATGGAGCTATGAGTATCACATTTGCTCTTTCTTGATCGACCTTCCGGATCACTTGCGGCAGGATTCTGAAGCAATTTAGAGCAAGTGCATCTATTGCTACTGCACCTTCCTCCTTCACTAGGGAGAAAAACCTTTGACATTTGGTATTCTCCTTGGCTGCAAACAGTCTATTTGAGGTTGACCCCAAACACTTGTGATCAAATCGAATATGTCTTGTTTCAGACACAATTCCGTTTGATGCACCTTTCCCCGACTTAGGGAGTCTGCTAGCATGTTTAAAGTTCCCCTCAAATGAACTGCCGTCAAGGATTTTATTTGACTTTGCAAGGGAATCAATAGATCTAATACTAGTGCTGCCAGTACCTTTGATTTTGTCCCCCCTTGATGGTTTAGGTAAGCCACTGTAGTTGCATTGTCTAATCTTACATGCACCTCCTTTTCCCATATTTCCGTCTAAAAATGGTTTAGTGCTAGTTTTACAGCCAGAAGTTCCCTGAAGTTTAAGTCCTTCTTGAAATAACTTTTGACCTTTTTTCCTGGGCTTGGTGAACCCCTAAATGGGTGCCAGACCCCAGCTGCTTGCATCCGTGGTTAATACCACTGGATTGGTCTGTCTCCATTCTCTCCCTTTTGTTAGATTTGTGGTCTCTGTCCACCAGAGTAGTTCTCTCAGGATCGTTGAGTTTAACTTCACTAACTGGTCCAGTGACTTTTGATTTTTGTCCCACTTTTCTAACAGGAATCCCTGCAGTGTTCTCACCTGTAACTGAGCCCAGTTTACTGCTGGAATTGTTGCTGTCATTAACCCTAGCACCTTCATTATTTCCCTTAGGGATGCCTTTGGTTCTTTTATCAATGTTATCACCTCGCTTTTTATCTTTAGAGCCTTTTCCTCTGGCAGAATTATCTTGCCCTGGGTACTATTAGGAACCCCAGAAACTTGCACTGCTGTGAGGGCACTAGACTGGATTTCTCCAGGTTTACTATGCAACCCAGATTTCTTAAGACCTTTATCGCTTTTTCCAAATGCACCAACAGAGTCTCTCTGGAATTGCTTAGAATCAGCAGATCGTCCAGGTATGTTACGATGTTGATTCCTAATTGCCTCAGGAAGGCCATTGGCTCTGCTAGTGTCTTTGTAAAAATTCTGGGGGGGAAGATGACAGGCTGAAAGGAAGGTTACTAGGATTAGGACACAGAGAAGGCAAAACAATGTCCTGATTGAGATGAAAGGCAGAAACAACCTTAGGCAGACACCTTGTCCTGGTGTCTCTCAAAATAAGGAGGCTTAATGGAAAGCGCCGCCAAATCAGAAACACGCCTAACAGAAGTGATAGCCACCAAAAAGCCCACCTTAAGCGTGAGAATGGACAAAGCAGCCCCTTGCAAGGGCTCAAAGGGAGACCCCTGCAGGGCAGATAAGACCAAGTTCAAGTCCCAGACTGGTAACATAGGCTTACGTGGGGGAGACACGTGAGTAACCCCCTGGAAAAAGGTCTTGACCAGGGGATGCTGAGCAAAGGATCTTTGGAAAAAAATAGCCAAAGCAGAAACATGGCCTTTCAGAGTACTGAGCTGAAGACCAAACCATGTTGGAGAAACTCCAGAATCCTAGGAATAGAAAACACACGACAGGGGAGTGACTTAGACTCGCACCAGTCAATGTAGGTACGCCAAACCCTATAGAAGATGGAAGAAGAGGACCTTCTCCTAGCCCTGATCATAGTGTTAACAACCGAGGCAGGCAGCCCTTTCTCCATCAAGTTGGAGGTTTCAGCAGCCAGGCCGTCAAAGCCAGCGTTTGTAAATTGGGGTGGCGTAGCTGCCCCTAAGTGAGCAGATCTGGAACCCTGGGCAGGGCGTACTGATCTACTGCCAGCTGCACGATGTCTGTGAACCGCACTCTTCTTGGCCAACAGGGGGCCACCAGGATGGCTGGCACCCCTTCCTGAACTATCTTGCGCAGCACCCTGCCCAGCAGGGGAAACGAGGGAAACACATACAGTAGCTGGAACCTTGTCCAAGACATTGCCAGGGCATCTGTGGCCAAGGCCAGAGGATCCTCGGACAGAGAGACAAGACTGGAAGCTTGTGATTGTGACGAGACGCAAACAGATCCACATCCGGCTGACCCCAGTGGTGGAACAGGGAGCGAAACACCCTACTGCTGAGGGACCATTTTCCCAGACGTGAGGTCCCCCTGCTGAGGGAGTCTGCCTCCAGATTCTACACCCCCGGTATGTACACAGCTGAGATGCAGGGAACATTCACCTCCGCCCAGGAAAGGATCAGGGACACTTCCTTGAGGACCCTCTTGCTCCGGGTCCCTCCCTGATGATTGATGTAGGCAACCGCGGTCTGGTTGTCCGAATGGGCCTAAACAGCCCGACCCTTCAGGTGTGGGGTCAAGTGGGCGAGAACCAACCTGATCGCCCTCTATTCCAGAATGTTGATAGGGGCATGGGCCTCCACTGACCCTGGAATTTCAGGGACTTCCAGAATCCCCCCCAACCTGTCAGTCTGGCATCCGTGGTGACAGTTTCCCAGCTGGGGGCCAGAAAGGACCTGCCCCCCAGCAGGTTCCCGGAGTCCAGCCACCACGCTAGAGACCGCCTGACCAGAGGGGACAAGGCAAACACCTGATCTAAGGACACAGGGTCCCGATCCCATACTGACAAGAGGTGAAGCTGAAGAGGCCTCATGTGGAACTGAGCATATGGAACCGCCTCGAAGCAGGACACCATCAGGCCCACCAGTTGCATACCCTGCCTGATGGACGGATGAGGACAAGACATCAGGAGCTGAGCTTTCTCTTGAAGGACCTCCACCTTCTGCTGAGGAAGAAAGATCTTGACCTGAGCTGAATCCAGAATCATGCCCAGAAAAGACTTTACCATGGAAGGAGACATGGAAGATTTGGGGTGGTTGATCACCCAGCCGAATGACCCCAGTGTGGACACCACCCGCTGAGTGTCCAGCTCTGCCTGATGGAAGGACTGAGAGGCGATAAGCATGTCATCCAAGTAGGGAAGAATGCGAATGCCCTGAGATCTAAGCAGAGCCACCACTCCTGCCAGCACCTTGGTGAATACCCTGGGAGCCAAGGTGAGCCCGAAGGGCAAGGCCACAAATTGGTAGTGCTGATCCTCCAGAGCGAACCTGAGGAATCTCTGATGACCTGGAAAAATAGGTACGTGAAGGTAAGCATCCTTGATGTCTACAGAGGTCATGAAGTCCCCTGGGTGTAGGAAAGTCACAGCTGAGCGCAGAGTCTCCATGCGAAAGTGTCTGAATCTGACAAATTTGTTGAGAAGCTTGTTTGTTTAATCTTATTTTATTGAGTTTTCCACATTTCACAGTAACATTTACACAAATAGACACACATAAAAAAAAAAAAACAGCACAGAGTGCGTAGTATATGA
Organism: Gastrophryne carolinensis; assembly: GCA_027917425.1. Classification (NCBI taxonomy): domain Eukaryota; kingdom Metazoa; phylum Chordata; class Amphibia; order Anura; family Microhylidae; genus Gastrophryne; species Gastrophryne carolinensis. The sequence continues at coordinate 272,016,254 of CM051235.1, forward strand.
CATACAGCGTTATCTTGTATTCCCATAACCTACACAGATCCCACTCGGCCTCCACAGCCCTTCCGATCACCTCTTAGTTTGTTAAAACTATCCCCTCTGTCTTATTATCCCCCCATAACCACCACAGCTGAAATAGCATGACTCCCTCTCCCTGCGCCCATCGGAAGGAGCTCACGTTCCCAAAGTATGCTAGGGTGTTCAAGACAGAGTCGTCCGTACTAAGTCATCAAGTCACACGGATACTGGTTCATCTATTCACCTGTAGGCCAGACATATACACCACGCACCACAAAGAACAAACATACAACAAACAAACAAACAAGACAACACACACATTGGGGCTGGGGGGAAGGGGCGGGCAAAGAAAGAAGGAAGAGGGGAAGGCAGAGCGTAAAGAAGGAGAGAGAGCATGTCCACCCCCCTATGACAAGGCCTTTTGTAGTTCCTTTATTCTTTGTTGAGAAGCTTTAAATCCAGGATAGGTCTGATGGCCCCGTCCTTTTTGGGAACAATGAAAAGATTGGAATAATAGCCTTTGCCCCTTTCCTTCAAGGGCACCCGGCAGATGACACCCAGTTCCAGAAGGCCTTGGACAGCCAGGGACTGACTCTGAGCTAACCGAGATTTGATGAATCTTAGTTTGCAGCCTGGGCGCCCCCATCTTGTAACCGGAGGATACTACCTCCTGAATCCACCGGTCTGAGACATGACGCCTCCAGACATGAGCCAAGAACCGAAGCCGTCCCCCTCCCGGATGGGTGAGGGCGCCCCTTCATGCCTGAGGGGGCTTGGGAGAGGACTTAAGCTTAAGACCCCAGGAGGAGCCAGGGCGGCCACGTCCTCTGCCCCTGCCCCAAAAATCTCCACGGGCTCCAGCAAAGGAAGCTCCCCGTCCAATTCTGGAGCCCCTGAAGGA